>VZTG01005917.1:318135-411263 GCA_013397845.1 Melanocharis versteri | reverse complement strand
CAGCCCCGCCGCCCCTCCGCGCCCGGCGGCGCCCGCCGAGCCCCGCGGAGCAGCAGCCCGAGGTGAGCGCAGGGGTCCCCCCTTCTCCCCCCACCCCGGGCGCAGGAGGGTGGCGGGGGGCAGCTCCCGGCGGGGCCTCTCCCCGGGGACGGGCGGGAGGGAGCGGCGAGGCGGCCGCCTTGCGAAGCGGCGCCGGAGGGTTTGGCAGGCAGATGGAGCCCGGCTCAGGGCCTCCCGCAGGCCCGGCCGTGCTCGGCCGCCTCCCGAAACGCCGGGCCCGGGCCTGGTCCGCGGACACTCCCGCGGGGAAGCGCCGCTTTTCCCCCGTGCCGCCCGTCCCGGAGGGGAGGGGTGGCCGGAGGAGCAGGTGGTGCCACCTCTAAACGCGGTGGCCTCGCNACAGGTTTAAACGTGTCGTGTTCGGTGACTGCGCGGCAAAACGGGCCTCGAATTTCCAAAGGCAGCCTTTCCAAAGCTTGTTGTAACTTCCCTTGCATTTTACGAAAAGGGAGAGAAAAGGCTGCTTCTCGGCCGGAGAGGCTCGGGACCGGACCAAGACAAAGGACACCCCGCCTGGGCATCAACATCTGCCGGGCAGGATTCGAGGAGCGAGAGCCGGCGAGCAGCGGGGGACCCCNAGCGGAGCCGGAGGTTTTGGCAGGCAGATGGAGCCCGGCTCAGGGCCTCCCGCAGGCCCGGCCGTGCTCGGCCGCCTCCCGAAACGCCGGGCCCGGGCCTGGTCCGCGGACACTCCCGCGGGGAAGCGCCGCTTTTCCCCCGTGCCGCCCGTCCCGGAGGGGAGGGGTGGCCGGAGGAGCAGGTGGTGCCACCTCTAAACGCGGTGGCCTCGCGGGTGGGTGATGACCCTAAATTCCTCATGGGCACAGCTCCCAGAATAGAGTAAATCCGGCAGAAAAAAAGGGAAAAAAGATCGAAAAGGGCCGCCTCCGTCCGTCCGTACTTTTTCTGTCTCCATCGAGATGCCTGGGCGGCTTGTGCCTCTTCTCAACTTCGTGGTGTCCCTCCCATCTCTCTGCCCGTGCTCGGGGTCAGGTTGGACGGGGCTCTGAGTAGCCTGGTCTACTAAAAGGTATCCCTGCCCATGGCAGCTGGTTGGAACTAGATGGTCTTTAAGGTGCCTTCCAACAAACACCATTATATGGTGCATAGATGATGTACCACTGCAAGGTCGCGTTCAATTAAAGCAGATTTAGTTGGAGCAGCATGCAAATGAGTATGGATATTCCTGACTAAATACGTTGGTTGAGGAGAATAAGCTACCCTCAGGCTTGGTTTACTCTGCTAACTTTGAATAATGTTTGGTTATTTTTTTCTAATTAAACCCATGCATCTGTCAGTGCAAGGCCCTTATTTAACATGTGCTTTTTCAGGCTCCTTCTCCTTACCAAATTGGTAGCTTGCAAAATTCACATGTTTTTTATGTGAAGAAATTTCTCCTATGTCAAATAGGTGGAACACACATTAGGCTCAGATCTTTGGGAGTTATATTTCATTATGTGTAACTTAATGGTTCCTTTGATTAGAAAAAAATATTCAAATACCTGTTTTTCAGGGTGTTTTAAAGAATTTGAGGCATGAACATTTTGGACAGTAGCCAGTAATTGAGCATTTTAAAAGATCTAGCTCCTTACAAATTTAAGTGTATTTATATACTAAATGGAAGAGAGTCTGTGTTGTATTAGAAATAGCTCTGAAGAAGATTAGCAGGTTTTTCTCTTACTTCAGGACTCCGAGCAGTGCAAAGTTCAGTGGTAAACCAGGTAGACATATATTTGATATACATCAAAAAATGTCAAATAGGTTTCTTTGAAGGTAGCAATTTTCTGGAGACCCTGTTCGTGGAAAAGGAGGTGGCAAAAATATCCTTGCAGGAGAAGACTGCAATGTTGCAAACATCACACAGTATCTTTCTAAATTAAAAACAAGTGGCGTGGTAAGTGATGGAAGAATCTAAATGGAACCAAACCTTGGGTGTGTGACCAGTTGGCTTGTGGTTCAAGGTCCAAAAAGCAACAACCAACATAGAAACCTACATAAAACTAAGAGCTTGTAATTTGTGAGGGTGCTCATGTTGGTGCATGTAGCAACATTGTTGGTGTTTTCGTGCAGAGGGTGATGTTAAAAGTGCAGATGAGCGGTGAGGTTCATTACAGTTTCCTAGGAGGTGAATGGAGGAAAATGCTAAGGGGGAATCTGAGCTATGTGGAGGAGCTGAAAGGGGACAGAGTAGGCCTAGCAAGATGTTTAGGATCTACCGTGCATGATCTATGGGAAGAAGTTGAGGGAGCCTGACTTGTTTAGTGTGGTGAAGAAAAGGCAAGGGGGCACTCTAGTAGTGGCGTACAGTTACTTGAACAATTGCGGCAAAAATATTCAAAACATTTTTTAATCTTGGTAATAGCAGATACTCTGTGAAATATTAGGAAAAATGTTTTCATCAGGAGGAGAGCACAGACATGCAACAAGTTTTACGGGGAGTTCATAGACCGTCTGTTCATCTTAAATGCCACAGGTGATGTGAACTAGTGTCTGGCAGAAATCTGGACTGGACAATGATCACCAGAGGTCCCTTGAGAACATCTCTGTGAGTCTATAATGCATGATGTGGAGGAGCCTATGGAATGGAGTGTATGATCAGATATGCATTGTGTGACTGTTCTGGGAGAGGTATGTATCTAGGAATGACCAAGAAGATGAGAAACTGAAATATGTGTGGAAGGGACTGAAAAGTTGGGGAAGTATAAATGTGGAACATGGCAATGAGGCAGATGTAGCTAGGGGACTGAAATGTTAAGAAATGGTAACAGGAAGAGCAGGTTTTTGGAGAAGAGTGGTAAGGATGAGTGAGGGAATAGGGTAATTTTTTATGATGGAGGAGAAAGATGCTCCTGCTTAGAAACAGTGTTTGAAGCAACTGAGCAGGAGCAAGGGAAACACCAAACTAGGGAGCACTGGGAATTGAGGTGGAGCAGGGATATAGCCAGAAGTTGTTTGTTGCCTTGAAGAAAAGTATTTGGTCATGGATGGTAAAGAAGGTGAGGTACACAAGCCATGAGGTTCTTCATGGGGCTGAAGTGTTTGGGATCGGTAGAATGAGACAGGAATGACAGACATGGTGATGTTGTAGGGCTGTATGGTTGCAGGAGTGGGTCTGGTGTGTGGTGATACCAGGCAGAGGTGTGTTGATTTGATGAGTGAGGAGCGCGTGTGGAAGTGGCTTGCAAAGTGCGTGACTGTGTTAAGGTGGGGAAGGTGTTCAGAAGCACCCGGCAGGAGGTTGGTGTGGGCATTGGGAGGAGTATGGAGTTGCACTGGAGAGATTGCACAGAGCTACCAGCCGAGGCACATGAGGGTGCAGCAGCGTGAAGATGTACAGAAAAACAACATACGTATGAATGCTGATGGTGGGGACGTGACAGGTGTTGTCACATCTGGAAGAAAGATGAGTAGGCGAGGCTGGAGAAGGGCATAGGACAGCACAGGGGTAGAGGAGTGTAAGTCATGGTGGAGCGAGAAAGGTTTGAGTCAGGAGCAGCACGGAGGAGGCACAGGGCGGGGAGGCACGTTGATGCAGTGAACGTGCGAGCAGGGTGCCATGTACAGACTTCAAACAACTGAAGGGAATGTGGAGAGAGAAAGCGCACGCTGTGTAGCTGTATTAAGGGTGCATATATGTAAGAGCGGAGCCGAGGATACGTTTGTTGATGCGAGTAGCGTGCGGAGATGGTAAAGGATGCGCTGCGTGCGGTGCGCGGGGCAGGAGAAGCACCGGGACCCGCGGGAGTGGGCTCCTTGGCGCGCCGCTGCCAGGAGGCTGTGGAGGCGTCGCGGGAGGAGGATGCCGGGAGGGAGAAGGGGACCGGGTTTGTGCCGAGCACGGAGCCGCAGGGCCGTGGGGCGGGGAGCGGCGGGGCGGGCGGGAGGCGGCACAGCCCGGCGTCACTGCNCCGTGTCTCTCTCCCGCAGCCCTTCTCCCAGCGCACCTACCACCCGCCGGCGGCCGGGCCCGGCGCGGGGCCCGCGGCGTTTCCCGCGTTCCAGTTCCGCGGGCGGCACGAGGGCCCGGACTGGCGGCGGCTGAGCACCGTGGACGTGGAGCGGGTGTCGCGGGAGGGGGACGTGTCGGCCCTGCAGGCGCACCTGGAGCATGTCACCTTCTGCAGCGCCGAGCGGGAGTGCTGCCCGCACTGCCAGGGCCCCGCAGACCCGCTGCTGCTGAAGCTGCTGCGCCTGGCGCAGCTCTCCACCGAGTACCTGCTGCACTCCCAGGAGTACCTCAGCGCCCAGCTCGGCAGCCTGGAGGAGGCCCTGCGAGAGACACAGGCCCAGCGCGACCAGCTGGGCAAGGAGGTGGCCCAGCGCTTGCAGGAGATCCAGGGGCTCAAGGAGGAATGCCGGCGGAGGAAGAAGATGATCAGCACCCAACAGATGATGCTGGAGGCACGAGCCAGCTACCACCAGGTGAGAGGAGAGGGCCTGGTTGCCCAGTCACCCCCACCCTGTCAGCTCTGAGCCTGATGGGATGGGTGGCAGAGCAGCCCCACTCTGCTGGGATGCAGTCGCTTCCTGGGTGAAAGGCTGGAACTGCAAGGGCCAGTGACCTTGCAAAAGGAAATGCATTGCTGGCACTTGTTTTCCGTCTGTGTTTCAGAGACTCTTGAGAGAGTGCTACATCATCTTTAACAAATCTTCTTTTTACTAGCAAGTGCTCTTTACTCTTGGATTTGCTTTAGATGCATCTGAAATGTCAGATACACACACGTACAAAACCTGTGATAAACATGTTACTATTTTGTGTTGCTGTCTTTCCTTGTCTGTCAACTGCGTGGTCAGAAAACACACGGGGCAAACACATCAGAACTGATGCTGAGCAGTAACGTACTGTCTGTGAGAAGTCACTGTCCTGCACTGATGTTCTCCAGGCAGAAAGTTTCTGCTTGGGTGTGTGACTCAGAGGTGATTCAGGCAAGACGGTAAAGAGCTTCCGTGAGTTAGCTCAGATCTGATTCCACAACAATCTGTTGCTGAAGGGTCTTCCTTAAGAGCCTTAGTACATAGCTGTTCTGTCTGACAGCGTCATGGCACTCTGTTTTTATTGAGAGGGTTTTTTGTCTCACTACAATGGTGTGGTAGTTTGATTTAAATATTTTTCAGTGTCAGCATTTTCCAACAGGTTTCAGGAATGCAAATTTCAGCTTCAAATGTAATCTGGAATCTAAAGGGTACACTGGACACAGACTTGGCATGATTTCAGGCTAGGTCTGTATGTTTAAAGTTACAGGCAAAGTTCAATATTTAAGACATCAGCTAAGTTGGATCAAGTGTTTCTGTAAGGGAAAAGGTACCTTATGCCCCAAGAGTAGAAGTATGCATATGGCAAGGTCCATGCATTCGAGTGTTGGTCTCAAGGACAAGCTGCTGATACAATATTTTTTTTAAAAAGCTTTATGCAACTTACAGAACAGGTTGTCCGTCCTGTGTTGCAAAAGAAAACTGATTGCATGTGTCATTTTATGTGTAAACTTAAATAATTCTCATATCGTGATTGCCAACTATTATCAAGTTTTCCGGAAATATTCGTAGTGTGCAACTGTCTCTGTGGAAGCTGAAAAACATGGTAGTGAAATTGTCTCATTGCTAATCTGTTCCATGGCATTTGCAGTAAAACAGAGATGGAAATCTATTTCCCTTTTGTAATCTGATTTTACATAAAGTAAACTTCTGATCTCCCCCCTTTCTTTCTTCTCTGTTAGTAATTTCTTTTCTCTAGAAGTTATTTAAGTTCACATGAGAAAAATAAGTTCAGGGAATGATGTTGAACAATACCTGAAGTTCCTACAGTGTTTTCAGGATTCTGAGTGTGAATGCCAGCGATAAATTAAACTCTTCCCAGTGTTTGTAAATGCAGGGTAGCAGTGTGATCAGTAAACAGTAGCTGTGTGATATTTATCTGTGCCATGATCTTGGCTGATCTGCATTGCCAGATAATAGGGGCTTTACTGGTGTTCCTGAGAGGGTAGTTCAGATTCCATCCCCTCAAAGTCTTGGATGTTTTGCAAATAAGCCTGTTACTTGCCTTTTTTAGTGGAGGTGCACTTTACAGCTAATATAATCGTTTTAGAATTCAGATGTAATTTATCTTTAAAGGTGGTGGCCTTTAATCCACCACCAATGTAAGTTTAACCATGAAATGCTACTATAAAATGGTACTGGTACCTACAAGTCATAAATTTAGGACTTGTTGGTCAGTACCTTCATGTGAGTAATACAGATTTAATTTAAAATAGTATTTTTCACTTTTTTGATACTCTGTTCAGAAATCTTACATTCTCATGTACAATGTAGGCATAAAGTGCATGTTGTGGTTAACACTGTGAACAGTAGTTGCAAGAATAGTGTTGCATAATTCAAAACCTAAATATTCCCTGTGTTAATCCTGTCTCCTGCAGTAAGAGCTTTCTTTCGCTACCAGCAAGTCAAACTGACGTGAAGTTTGTGCTTGAATGGATAACATTATTTCACAGCCAATTTAATTCTGTAAATCATGTGCAATCTGTTACACTGTAAGCTCCCTCTTGGTTGGCAGTAATGCTTTGCTGCCATACTACACCACTTTATTTTGGTTTTATATTAGGTCTTGCATTTGCTTAACAAAATTTGTCTTAATTATTAATGGCTTTAGTGTTTGCTGAAAGGTGTGTTTTATAGGATACCCAACTACCAGTGGCAGTCATAATCACAGAATAATTTAGTTTGGAAAAGACCTCTGAGATCATCAAGTCTAACCTTTGACTGATCAACATCTTGTCAACTAGACTGTGGCACTACGTGCAGTGTTCACTCATTTCTTGAACACCTCCAGGTATAGTGACTCCACCGCCTCCCTTGGCAGTCCATTCCAAAGTTTAACCATCGTTTTCATGAAGAAATTCCTTCTGATGTCCAACCTGAACCTTCCCTGGCACAGCTTGAGGCTAAGTCCTCTTGTCCTGTCATTTGTTGCCTGGGNTGAAGAAATTCCTTCTGATGTCCAACCTGAACCTTCCCTGGCACAGCTTGAGGCTAAATCCTCTTGTCCTGTCATTTGTTGCCTGGGAGAAGACGCCAACCCCTGTGTTACTACACTCTCCTTTCAGGCAGTTGTAAAGAGTGATAAGGTCTTCCCTGAGCCTCCTTTTCTGCAGGCTAAACACTCCCAGCCCCCTCAGCTGCTCCTCATAGGTCTTCCCCTCCAGACCCTTCACCAGTTCTGTTGCCCTTCTCTGGCCATGCTCCAGCACCTCGATGTCCTTCTTGTAGTGAGTGGCCCAGAACTGAGCACAGGATTTGAGGTGTGGCTTCACCAAGGCTGAGTATAGAGGAACAATCACTGCCCTGGCCCTGCTGGCCACAGTACTGCTGATACAGGCCAGCATGCCATTGGCCTTCTTGGCCACCTGGGCACACACTGGCTCATGTTCAGCAGCTGTTGACCAACACCCCCTGGTCCTTTTCCACTAAGCAGCTTTATAGACACTGCCCCAAGCCTGTAATGCTGCAGGGGGTTGTTGTGGCTGAAGTGAAGGACCTGGCACTTGGTCTTTCTGTACCTCATAAACTTGGCCTCTGTCCATCAATCCTTCCTATCCAGATCCTTCTGCAGAGCCTTCCTGCCCTCTATCAGATCAACATTCCTGTTCAATTGGTGTTATCTGTGAATTTACTGAGGGTGCACTCAATCCCCTCATCCAAGTAATCTATAAACATGTTAAACTGGGCTGTCCCCAACACTGATCCCTGGGGACATGACTAGTGACCAGATGCCAACTGGATGCAACACCACCACAATCTCTGTGTCCATCCATCCAGACAGTTCTTAACCTAGAGAAGAGTGCATCTCTCCAAGCCACGGGCTGCCAGCTTTTCCAGGAGAATGGTGTGGTAGATGGTGTTGAAGAGTTTGCTGAGGTCCGGGTAGACAATACCCACAGCCTTTCCCTCATCCACTAGGCAGGTCACCTGGCCATAAAAGGATCAGGTTAGTCAGGCAGGACCTGCCTTTCCTAAACCCATGCTGGCTGGGTCTGATCCCTTGCTTGTCCTGTATGTGATCACACTGAAGATGATCTGTTCCAGAACATTGCCAGGCACCAAGATCAGGCTGACAGGCTTGTAGTTCCTCAGACCCTCCTTTTGGCATTGATTATGATGACAAGATCTTGAACCTGTTGAGTTGGTTTCTTACTGTCATATCACACTGATAAGTAAAAATGACTTTTTTGAGTGTCTGTGGTTTGTTAAAATGTATTTATTTGAAAAAAAGTATGAGATAGAGGTAATGGATGACCCTAAAGTGATGAAGGGCCCTCATGCATAGTCCTAAAGTATGTTACAGAGTTTGTAGATGTAGCTACATCAGCAGAATGTACTTTGAAGGTGAACAAAAAGGACATTTTAAAAATGGTGGGATTCAGATTTGACTTAAAATTTAAATTCAAAACTAATAAGTAAATTAAAGAAACGGTAATTGAAACGACTTTGTTTTTCAGAAGGGTTCTAGGTAGCATACTAATGTAGCTATGTACATTTTCTTACAAAATTGTGTACTGTTACTTTCCCTTGGTTGAAATGTCTGAGTATTTTACATGTCCTTTGAGTATTGCCATCTTACAACTCATACTTGAACCCATCTTTATTGGTTTTTTCCAGCTGTGTGGTGCTCTACTTTGTAGTGTTACATGAATCTTAAGAACACCTGAACTGCAAGTTGGAGTCTGTGTATTTTGCTGAAGAGGGTTGTCATGCCTTTTCCTTATAGCTCTCTACCTACATATACGAATCCTTGTCTGTGGTTTATATCTGAATTTGAACTTGCTTGGCCAGAGTCTTTTTTGTTCAGTTTGTACAATGCTTAGCACAATGAGGTTCTTGCTCATGACCATGACTGTGAAACTTTGGATAGCACTAATATACTGATAATTTTACAGAAATCAGGTACCATGAGAATTTTAGTCCTTATTCTTGTGAGATGGAATTTATTAAAGCTACCTTCTTTTGACATATGAGCAAAATGTACTAACCTGTTAAAAACCTTAACCACTGTATTCACCAAAAGATGCTACTAATCTGTTTTTAACTGTTTGGTTTTTTGGGTTTTTTTTCTTTTTGTAGTGTCCATTTTGTGAAAAGGCTTTTATGACCTATTCCTTTTTACAAAGTCACATTCAGAGGCGTCACCCAGCAGAGTCTGAGATCGGTATGTACGTTAATGTTATCAAAAAAATTGAGAGAGGTAGTTTAGGAAAGTGTAAATATAGTGAGGATGTGCGGTCCATGATTTTTTGTAACTTGGAAGAAAAATTTTTACTTTTCATTTTTAGGTGGTAGATCCCAATTTGTGTGAATGCAAGTGCCACTGACTGATACAACGTATTGGGCAGCGTATGTTTCAGTCTCTGGAAAATAGTTAACAAAAACTTGTGCGCCATATTTGTAGCATCTTTTCAAACTAGCATTTCTGTTGAATACTTTAGCTAGTAGCACAGTTCAAAGCACTGTTTCTCTGTAGGCATGTATGTTATGAAGGCGTGGGTAAAGTGAACAAGCTGCACTAAGGAAAATAAATTTTGTAAATATATATGAATTATTAATACAGAAGTAATCCACCCCACCTGAAATCAGTTTGAATAGGATCAGGCTCTCCTGAACTAAACTGATAGTAGAATGTAGCAAGAAGGAGAAACTGTTAAGAACAGTCTAACTTCATCTATCTATGATACTCAAGGTTGCTTTACCATTAACTTGCATACTTTTTCTCTCTTCACTGAAAGATGTTTAGTTTGAAAAACAATGTTCTCAAAGTTTTTTTCATTCATATCTAAATTCTCTCCTTCCTGCTAGGCTGCATGCTTATGATTTATTGCTAAGGACTAACAAGTATTGACAAGTAACGGTGATTAGAAACAAGTTAGGAAAAAAAGGAGCATCTGGAAGGAGAAGAAGTGGGAAGAATCTAATGAGGTCTGAACTGTAGCTTGTCAGGTGAATAAAACAACAGCAAGAGTGAGAGGGGTCTGAATAAGCAGCTGAGGAAGTGTGTAATATATCGGAAGAAGAAAGAAGCTCTTGTGCACCTTACACTTGATAAAAATGATAGTGGAAGATGCTGCAGAAACAGTTGAAGTAATTGTATAAAAGGATTAGCCTGAAATGGCTCTGTGGGGGAAATATCCCATGCAATTATTTCTGAAATAATATTCCACATTGTGCTCAGATTCCCAGATGATAGGCAAGTAAATTGTTGGTAATGAAATGTTTCACGATTGAAGATTGTTGCAATTTTTGCATATTTTAACGGTTTTTGTTTGATATTCCCCAAATTCTTTCCACATAAATAATTATTTGTATTTCAACTGGACTCCTTACAAAAGTTATTTAGAATAAACTCAACTTAAAAGAATTGAATAGCTGAGGTTCACTTTGTCCTTCATACGTCCTTTTTATGAGCCTGTGTTGCTTAGATTCCTTTGGAATTAGGTTATAGAATACTTTTTCATGTAAATATTTCATAAACTGTTTCACATGTCAGTAGTACAAGTATTTGAGGATAAGTTAGCAGTATAGAGAATATACGTATTTAAAAGCATCTATGGAGAATCATGGTAGGGGAGGGGAAATGATCTGAGAAAGTCAGACTTCCTGAAGATGTTACTGAAACACTAGAAATGTATTGGCAATAAGTATCACAGTTCCAGAAGTTGCAACAAACCTTTTTAAAATCTGTGCTTCTTTCAAACAGAACAGAAGAGGAAAGGAAATATAGAAAAATTGCAGAATGAGATTGAAAAACTGAAGGAGCAGTTGCAGCTCACCAAGTCCCAGTTAGAGTTTGAACAACAGGCTAATTTGGCCAGGTTGTCTAAGGTAATACGTACTAAGTAATGTGAATGTCTTGAAAGAATTAGCACTTTGAACTGCGTTCACTCAACCCAGGGATATATTGGATTTCCTAACATTGAACACTTTCAAGCTCGACAAGGATATCATGGAGGACAATCCCTTCCAATCTGATATTCTATGATTGATGATGATTTTCTTCCTTATTTTCAGAGGAAACCCTGATCTTCTGTAAAACATGGAGTGTTTCTTTCCCTGAACTAAGCTTCAGACTTCTCTTTCTTCAGTCCTCTTTTCCCCACTTTCTTGGAACTGTTCAGCTTCCATTTTCAAAAGTACTGAATGTCCAAATCAAAAGCTGGTAGAGTTCCACTTAGGAGTGCAGGCACTGTCGGAATGATGGGCCTTGGCCCTATCTGGACACGTGGAAGGTATTCTACTCATTCATTCTGTGCCTAGCTTTTGAGAAGTACATCTATAACATATTTCTCCTGCCCCTGAAGCATTGTTTTGTTTATGAGATGGAACTTGGAGTATTCATAACAGTGCAATGTACATTTTTTGGTGCCCTAGGGGCCTCTTTTGAAGTCACTTGTCTTAGCTGAGACTTCTAACTGCAAGGGGACTACCAGAAATGTCCTGAAGCTACAGTCTGCAGGGTTACACAACAAGCTTTCAAAACTTCTCTGTTTTTCTGGGATGTCAGGGAAGATAGAAATGTGAAGTGTGAGTGGATACAGTTTGTCTGCCATGACTGACATCCACTGTCAATTCAGGTGTCGTAATGTTACTGTCTTTTGATTGAAAGAACAGAAGATCTTTCCCTTGTTGTTTTTTTCTTCTAGGAGAGCTACTACTGGAGGGAATTTGTATATAAGCTGCTATGCTTCCTATTATTGCTCCCTTCTGCTCCTTTGAGGTGAAAGGATAGAGATGATCCCATTCTTCCTAGTTGTACAATGATTGCATGTGATAGTTAGAGAACAAATTCAGAGTGAATTCTGTGATGGAAAGATGTAGGTGTTTCCTAAAAGATATGTATGTCCCAGGCAGTGAAATGCAGGACTTGAAACAATTTGAGAACTATATATAAATGCATCACTTTGTAGTGGAATGGTTGAAGTAATCTGATGGATAAAGTGGAGTAAATATACATGGAGATAAAATAGTTCTAACTGGGTTCTGAGCTGAGTGCTGTTACCGAAGGGCAAGATCTTAAGCTTGTGATACGTAGTCCTGTGGAAATGTTAGTAGCAGCTAACAAAGAAAATCAAATATTACCAATTATTCTGAAAAATCACTGTGCAAGCCACAGCCTAAATACAGTGTGTGGGTCTAGTCCCTTCATCTCAAAAAGGATAGGATAGAACTGTGAAAGTTATGGAGATGGGCTACAAAGGTGATCAGTCAGTATTTAGAATGACTGAGCATGCTGAGAGTTGTCAGTCTGAAAAAGAGACAACAGCTTGATGAAGATGGAGGGTAAGATGCTGATAGCTGTGAAGTCATGAGTTACACAGAGTGAATAGCGATGAACCATTCCCTCTGTGCTACAGTTCAGGGCTCAGAACCCATCAAGTGTACCTAGGAGGAGCCAGATTCAAACAACTACAACAAGAAAAGTGCTTGGCTCTTCATGCAGCTTGTGGAGCTGATTGGCAAAAGATGTTGCAGTTGCTAAAAGCTGATGCAGCCGCAGGGGATGAGTGCCAAGGGTATGAGGAGAAATGTGTTGAAGGTTATGCAGTCAAAGAAGTCCACAGTATCAGGCTGAAGAAGTCCCCTGAGCTGAAAACAGTTGGCAGCTTGGAGACTGTGAAGGAGAACCTGCACGTTTGCTTGCCCCAATATTAGCCTTTCTTACTTACACACTTAAGGCCTTTGTGAGAAACAGGATGCTGAACTAAGTGGATCTTTGATATGACCAAGTAAGGTAATTTGTGTGTTTTTCTCAGTGAAAAATAATGAACTGCCAAAACTTTTTTGAAGCATACTTGTTTTGCTAGCAAAATGTATAGTTTGCTACCCTAGAATTCTCAAAAGAAAACTGGTGGTTTTTATGTTTTTTGACGTAACAGTATTTCCCAAATATTGAAAGTGACTGCATTCCACATATAGTTTGGGAGCTTGAATTTGTGTTGAATGTGAGGAAAAGTAACAAATAATGTTTTTTAAAAAATTTCAGGAATGTGAGCAGCAAAAATCAAAAGAAGAAGAAATTCTACAGTCATTTCATAAATGGAAAGACGAGGAAAGAGAGAAATTGGCTGACCAAATAGAAAAAGTAAAAGATATGTTTATGAAAGAGCTTAAGGAGTTATATTCAAGAAATTCAACCTTAGAAAATGTAAGCGATTTAAATTTTCTAACATTTTAGAGCATGAATCCCTTACAATAGATGGCAGTGAACCTCACGTATTTGAAATGTGATATAGTCATTGTAAAGATATTCCTACAGACCTCTAGAAATAATGATTGAATAATAGCCATAATTGTATCTTTGTATACAGGTATTTTATTAGCATAATTTGAGGTTGTTTTTTTTTTATTTAAAGGATTGTTTTGTACGAATAAATGATCCCTTCAGCAATTATGTCAGTTTTTCCTTACTCCTCAGCCTTTGAATGCCTGTTGATAGGTTAGTAGATATTGTTGTGGTTGCTGCATGTTAGGTATCCTCATGTTAATATTCCCGTAAGTGGCGTGGAGAACACTAACCTCTGCATTATAGTCCTGACAGAATTCGTGTGTTTTCAATACGTGCTTTGGAAATGCTCACTAGCAAGAGAATCATAAAAGTATGGCTGGGTCAGAAAATAAATCTGCATGGCATTACCAGAGCAGCTTATATTTTGTAGCTGCTAGGTCCTGTGTACTTTTACAAGTCATATTTTTGTTAGATGTAGATGTTATTAATTACGTGAAATCTGATAAATGCTGAACTCATGAGAAATGGGAGAAATATCTGATGCAATCTCTGCATAACTGTGTTTAAAGAAAATTTTGTATTCCTCCTCCCTCCTATTAGCAACTGTTAGAATTACAAAAGTCCAATATGCAACAAAAATCCAATTTAGGAACACTGAAAGACAGCCATGAATTTACAGAGGAGAAACCTCAGCGTCCTCAGGATCATCCGAATGTAGTTAGACTTCTGGACAAACAGGTAACACTGTAACTTAATGTATTGCTTTTGACAGATTACTTGCGTTCTTTTTATTTTTGTTCATCTCTGATTAGGATATGAAATCCATAGGTAAAATTTTCATTCTTCTCCATGCCAAAAATAGCTGGTTTTAAAGATTTAATAGTATTGAATACTATCCATATAATGGCAAACAAGGATTTATTTTCTTTATCCTTTATAAATGAAGTAATTGTTATTTATTTATTGTTGTTCTCATATTCTTTATGATTAAATATATATGTCTTTGCCAAGTGTGGTGGCAGTTCAATTCCAGAAGTTTGGTCATTTCTGCTCAAAGATGTGCAAAACTTAGTTTTGCTTTATGGGGTTTTTATTTTATCAAAGAAAATTGGCTTCATTCTAAAAGTCATACGTTAATATTGGGGTTTTGTCATTATTATGCAAAATAAATTGTTAATGAGTGCTCAAAATTACATTATTTAGAGGGAAAACCCCCTGCTCTTACTACTCTTTTTGTTAATACACAGACATGTATCAAAATGCTTGTGTATTTCTCACTCACGGTGGCTGCACATACAAATGAAAGGGCAAATACAGTTTCTAGAGTGATTGGTAAGAAAACCACTCTTGGATGTATAAATCATGCTAAGAACTGTTCTAGGCATTAAATACTGGGTTACTCAAATTTCATATAATATGTCATCTTTTTGGTATTTATGCTTTATTTAGAAAAATAAAGCTGCATATATCAAACTAAATGCTCATGAGTTATAAACAAGAAACAAAGCTGCATATATCAAACTAAATGTGTTGTTAACAAGAATTAACGTGGGTTTTGTCTATGCAGGAAAAAAAGTGGACGACTTTAATACAAGCCGTCCGTCATGACCATGAGACAGAAAAATCCCTGGTAAGTGGCACAGCAAACCACCTACGTCTAAAGGAGACATTTTTTTTGTATTTTATTACCCTTTCAGTAGTTCTTGATATGCTCTAGTACTTCTGCCAGATATCAAGTGTTTATAGGAGTGTGTCCTCTTAGCAGTATTTATCATCTCTGTGTTTCTGTTATGGTAGGACCTTGGCGTTTCAATTAAGGCCAGGGTTGAAACTGAATTTATCACTTCAGAATCTGACAGAAAACTGAAACTGTATCTGTCTTTTGAAGAGCTTGCAGCTGATTCTGTGAGCACTGTATTATACAATATTTTCCATGTTACGTGCATAGGCTGAATAGTTGAGATATGACTTGTCAGCATGTAGCTTTCATCCACCCTGTGCCTGCTGCTACCATGGACCTATGGCATATCTCTCAGTCTTTTTTTTCTCCTTCCTATCACTTCTCTATTGCTTTTTCTGTTGTAGCTTTCTAATGCAGAATCTGTTCAGCTTTTCCAGGAGAAAACACCATGGCATTTTATTTTGCATCAGTTTATATATTTTACTATAAAAGCTTTATTCCTCAGATTTTTTTTTACGTCTGCATTTCTTTTTAATCTCTTTCCTGCTTTGTTTCTCTTGCTTCTTTTCCTTTCATTTTCCTTTCATCTGCGTGACCATGTAAGAACTGAGCAGATCATAGTGGTCTGACCAATGCTTCTCCTCCTTTGGCAAGAAAACATTGGGGAGGAACCATGGAACAGTCCCCAAAAAGGATGTAGTTAATGATACACCCACATACAGTGCAAGAATAGAATAAGGGAGGAGTAATGTAAGTATTACTTTTGGGATGGTGCACCTAAATAATTTTCCCTTTCTTCCACATTCTGAGTTGATATACTAGGCTTATTATGCAAATTCACGTATCACCTCCTTAAAGTATCATTATTTGACACTATTTATAATTAAAACATTTTTATAGATTTATACACTTTTTCCTGCAATCTTATTTTTAGGCAATCTCAGCAATGTGTTTGTATGTCTTTTTCTTTATATTGAGATTTAGGTAGTCTTTCTTGTGTAAATAGAAAGTGATCCAGACCACTGTTTTATAATACATACAAGTCCCAGTGAGATCCCAAAAGACATCAAGTTTTTGCTGAACAAAAAATGTTTAAAGTATCTAAGCATGACGCTTGCTTAAACTTTATAGCATTAAAATATTTTGTATGGTATTAATATGATGTTACTTTTCTTCTGATTGCTTTCTAGCTACTGTCACAGATTGAGACAATTAAAACATCAGCGAGAGAAGACCTGAACAGAAATAACATCTTTTACAGGAGGAGAATAGAAGAATTGGAGCAGAGGCTTCAGGAGCAGAATGATCTGGTTATTAGTCAGCAGAAGCAGGTCTGTTTTTTGAAATACTCTGTTTCAGAGAGCACAGGACACAGAGAAACACTATACTAGCATTTGGTCTTTGATATTTCTCTGATTGCATATTTAATATTCACAGTTTGTAGTAGTATTGCTGGAGTGTTTTGGTTACACTTTGGAAATCATGTTGGTAAATAAGAAGAGACTGGAAAAGAGACAGGAATGTAAACCAGGAATTAAAACACATTTGGTAAAGAAAGGCTTAACAAACCAAAAATTTCTGATAGTGAAAAGGATTTAATCTGCCACAAAATAATAATACCAAGATCTAGTGTTTGAAATCTGAAAATACATTACTTCTCACACTAAAAATAAAGTATCATATTCATTACTGTGAGAATAATAATTTAAAATATTACCATGTGGAATGTAACAAGACCAAGTGCCAGATTCTCCACCTGGGATGGGGTAACCCTGGTTACGCTGCAAACTGGGGAACAAGAGGCTGGAGAGAAGTCGTGCAGAAAGAGATCTGGGGGTTTGATGTGATGTCAAGTTGAATATGGGTCAGCAGTGCCCTGGCAGCCAGGAGAGCCAACCTGAGAGTGTCTGGGGTGCATCAGGCACAGCATCTCCAGCTGGTTGAGGGATGTGATTGTCCCACTCTGCTCTGTGCTGGTGCTGCGTCACCTCAAATCCTGTGTGCAGTTTTGGGTGCCTCAGTATAAGAAGGGTACCAGACTATTTCAGTGCATCCAGAGGAGGGCAGACAAGATGATCAAAGGCCTTGAGGGCGTCTTAGGAGGAGCAGCTATTGTTACTTGGCTTGTTCAGCTTGGAGAAGAGAAGGCTGAGAGGTGATCTCATCACAGCCTCAAGGTGGGCAGTGGAGGAGGAGGTGCTGATCTCTCTGGTGGTCGGTGACAGGACACAAGGAAATAGGATGAAGCAGGGGAGGTTCAGATTGGATATTAGGAAAGGGTTCTTCACCCTGAGGGTGGCTGGGCACTGGAACAAGCTTCCCAGGGAAGTGATCATGGTGCTAAGCCTGTCAGATTTCTAGGAGTGCCTGGACGATGCTCTTAGGTTTAAGTTTTAGGTAGTCCTGCAAGGAGCAGGGAATTGGACTTGATCCTTGTGGGTCCCATCCAGCCTGAGATAGTCGATGATTCTATGTTTGGAAGTGAATAGGTTTTGCCTAAAATAAGGTTTTATTGAAATACAACGATAGATTTTTTGAGGTGATTGGTGCGGGAAGATCTGGGTAGTCTGGAGTTTAGACTACGGCATGATTTCGTGGCCTATTCCTCTCTTCGATGGTGCATTCTTTGTAAATCAACATCTGATTTTACATCCTTTCCTTGAGATTAATGTTAAACCTATACTTTAGTGCTTAAAGAGTGGAAAGACAAATAACAGCTTTTACATCTCCACCTTCACAAGTTTTATAGCTGGAGAAATAGAGGACTTAATCATAGGTAAATTTTCTTCAGTAAAGTGACCTTTGGAAAGATAACAATGTGACCGCAGATGTGTTATAAGTTCAGAGGGGTCCAAGTTTGGTGTTTGTGAAATACAGTTGTGCAGATCTACATTCTCAGTCCCTGGAAAATAGAAGGGCTTGAGAAATAGGTAACACTTTTGCAGAATCCAAGCGTAATGGTCAATGAATAGGGGCACTACTAGCTATAACCAAACTGATAAATAAAAGAGGATCAGGGTCCAATATCTTGTGCCAGCTCCAGCTGACACTTGCTATGTGTTTGAATGAATTGTGTTCTTCTTCTCTTTGGGGAATTGGAGTGCAGAACATTGTTTTAATGATACAGGATTCACAAGTTTCCTGTTTTCTTTAGATCACATTACAGCCAGCATGTTTCCTTTACTCTGTCAGTTCAGTGCTTGTCCTGGGGTGTCAAATAGACAAACCTGTAAGGCAGAAAGGAGAACTGTTCATGCATTTAAAATCAATGTGTAATTAAACACTCCAGTGTTCCCCCAGAGTGGAAGGTAGGCTTGCAAAATGAAACATGAATTGCTGAGGAAGAAAGTATTTAAACTCCTAAGTGCTGAAGTGGCCTGTAAGTCTGCTCTCATTTCACTTTATAACTTGCAATAACAGGATATACAAAGCACGAGTTCACATTAAGACAACACAGAGGCATTCATTAAGCATGAACAAAATATATATTGGGCACAGAAGTAGTATTTTTCTCCCCAAATCATAACCAATAATTTCTGTTATGGAATAGTACTGAAACTAGATATTTTATGCTAAATGTTCATTCTTGATACTGATCCTTTACATTTGTATCTATTCATGTATCTATGTTTTCTCCTTTAGATAAAAGAATTGTCCACAAGACCACCTCCAAGTGTTAAAACATATGATGGTGAGTACAGGCTGTAAGAAAAAACAGACTTAGTTTCTGATTTCTGCTGCCTGGCTGAAACAAATATGGACCTCAACTTGACTAACAGCACACTGAAATAAAACCGATACTGGAAATTTATTCGTTTTTCACAGGGTACCTACCTGTTTCCATGACACGATTTACCAAGATCATGTTTTGTAGCTGTAAAGACTTCTAATGTACAAAGTTGATTGCTTGAGTAGTGAAGAGATGTGGAATAGAACAACTCTATTTTGTATTATGTAAAAAACTTGCAGATTTGCTTTATGAAGTGTAATTTTAATGGATATTTTGTCATGCTTGACTGTCCTTAGGCTGCAGAGCTCACAAGAGGGAAGATACTGAAAGAGTAGACAAAACTGATTAACTTGTCAGTTAAGACACAGATGTTCAAAGAATGTTAAGAGCTCATATTTTTGTCTGTGCAATGCTTTAACATCTGAAGTCTATTACAGATAGCTAAACCTGATAATAGTGTTTTAGGATGTTGTCCTGCACCACAAACACCCATATAGATAATGCTGCAGTTGCAGTGACTTGAAGTAAGTTTATTGCAGTAGGTGATGACAGATTAATTAATTCTGATCCCAGTTTGGAAACTACTTTGCTGTATTAACAAGGCATTGGCTTGAGCTGAGTCAAACAGCAGGGAGTAGGTTTAGTTTGAGGAAAGCCTAGTAAAAGCGTGGCCTTGTGGCTTTTCAGCTGTAGCTGGTCATATTCATTCACACTGAAGCACAGACAAGTAAAAATACGTGGCACACAGGCAAATTTGCTCCTGGCCCCAAGCTGATCTGAGGAATGTAGGATTGAAGTGCTAATTCACTCCGAGGCAACACTCTATACATGATCTATAGATGCATGAGGGTTTGCACTCACTGATGTCAGGTGTGGATGCTGCAGATCCTCTCTGGGGAATACAAGCCCCAGTCAGACTGGTCTTGACTAAGGAGCTTTGGGCCAAGACTTCTTCCCTGTAACACAGACAGCATGCACTCATGACCAAAGAGATGCTCACATTCCAGTTCAGTGGTGATTTAGTTAGTAGTTTCTTTTCCTGATTCTAGAAGTGTTAAAAATCTTAAGGGTATATAGAGATGTACTTTCGTGTTGTGAAGGAACGGTTTTTACTTTGTAAATGTTTTTTTTTTCCCCATTAATGTAAAAAAACCCTAATTTATAAGTATGATTAAATATTGCTACATTTAAGAATCTGTATTTGTCTGTTACTGTTTACTATAATACAATTCCATTATTTTTTTACTATTATGTTATTTTAGTGAACACTCCTGTAGAGCGTCTTCAAGAACCTAAACCAAGTCCATCAGTTACCACACACGGTAAGTTTTGTTGATAGGTCCAGATCCAGTACTTTCAAATCTAACACTCTTCTCAGATATGTTGCTTATCAGATCACAGCTCTAAGAGTAGTTATATTGAAAAAACGCAAATTGAACTGCTTTGCTGTATGTCAGAGTTGAGAATTTCTCTTAAGTAATTATAAGGGTGCACCACTGAGAAGAATAAATGAAAAATAATGTTTGAGAATATAATTTTGAAATATTTGAGAATATTTCCTAGAATATGTATATTATTGAAGCACTTAAATGAAATTAATTGAGGAAAAAATTATGTTTTCTAATGGAAAATATGCTTATTTGATATATGCATGTACTGGATAGGTACATGCATCTACTGGAATTTGTAGAGGGAAACGTGGAGATGTTTGTTTAGAAGTCTTGAAATACTATATTTTCCATGTGACTTCAAATGGCAAGGAGTAAAAATACAGAAGAAATAATCAAAATAGACAGTTATCCTGTCCTAGTTCTTCCAGAGTATATCTGTGGTTACCTATAGGTCATTATTTAGGTATTTTAACTTGTGGCATTGTGGTATCCTTTGGAAGGGAAGTGAGGGGGAGGGAGCTATATTTACGTTGTTTTGTACTTTGTGAAAAATTTTTTTTTTTTTAATCAGTATGCAAATTAATGGCAACTATTGTTACCATGCCAGTATTCTGCCATCAACTAATTATTTTCATTTTAAGTAGTAAAGTAATGAAAAAGGAGCAAGCAAAATGTTTATAAACAGTTTATTAATTTGAATTATAGTTAAATACTGGATTTTTCTAATTATTTATCTTAGTTTTTAAACTCATTCAAGGGAGACTAAATGGCATTTGTCTGTAAAAATTTTGTCTGTAGATACTTGTTCTTTTTCAACAAATATGAAAAGTTCTGAAAATGCATCTGTGGAGGAGGGGCAGTATACATCAAGCTTTCCATAACTTGATGAGGAATAAAAAACTCATGTAGGGCTCATTTTAAACTATTTGTTATGACAAGAATTATTTTAAAAAGGAAAAATGATTACATTATTGCTAATTATTCCATGGTAACATTATTTGAATAATATAGAGATTTCTTTCTAAGCTATGCAAGGTTTAGTAGTTCATTGCTTGTAGCTTTCTATGTTTAACTATATGGATGAATATTGTGTAGACAAAAGTAACATATGTTAAGTATAGAGATGTAGTAATAGCATTTTAAGCAATCAATTCTTTTTCATGTAAGCCAGCCTCATTACACGAAAACAGTAGTGCTGGTTCTGGCTAAGAAGTCTCACAGCATGTAGCTTAGCAATTGCCCTGAATTTAAGATTTAAGTTTTATGAAGATTATTGTTGCTAAGAACTTACCCACCAAGCTTGTCAAGCATTAGTTACTTGGTGCATTTGCTTTCGTTTGTACTGAGGACAGAAACAGTCCTGTGAACATCAGTATTTTCTGTACTCTGAAAATTTAAATCAGCTCGTTCAGATCTTCCATTATTTCTTGCTGCTTCAAATATGAAGTTTGTCACATCTTGTGAAACTTCTCAAGATAGAAAAGGCTGTGCCTGCCATTGATACACAAAAAATTCACCGTCAGTTTATTATGAAACCTCAAAGAAGGTGTTTCCTTCAAATTCCTTTGCTGATTACTATTTTATTTATCTCTGCAGGTCTCTCTGTCTGTCCCCTTTCTTCCCTTCTGGATTTTTTTTTAAACTTGCCTTACCTAATTTTCTGGAGGTTAGCAGAAGTTATGGTGTCTTTCCCGAAGTTTTCAGGACTCCTCAAGGGATTGACTTACTGAATTAAGACATCATGGCTGCATCTCATGCCTTTATGAAAATGAAAGCACTTCCTGGTAACTTCTGTAGACAAATTTATTTAGCACAGATCATCTTATAATTGCCTGCATATAAAATATCTTCATTCTTTTTTTTTTTAAAGTAATTCTAGAAAAGGCTCTCTAATGTGAACTTAAGTACACTTTTCAAAGCCGCTTGGAAGCTTTTGCATCCTAATATTCGTTCTGCACATCTTAAATCTGTGTTATGAAAAGATACGCAAGTTACAAATGTGAGTTATCTTAGGTGTTAAGTAGGAGAGTAACTAAGTTAGTCTGGTGTTTTTGCGTTAATATTCCTGACTTCTTGTGAGAGCTAGTAGAGCTCCTTGAATGCCATCCTGGCAGACCATTCTTCTGTCCATTTCTGAGCTACTCTGCAGAGTTTTGTGCATATGTAACTCAGGTCTTACTTTCAAAGATAACATCAGTCTCACAAAAAGGCAACAGATTAATTATGATCTAGTTTTTTAAATAATATTTTAAAATTAGGCTTTGGCTCCTGTATTACTCTTGAAATGTTGATACTTGTTCAATATTTAATCTTTGTTGGATCAATAATGTTAGGTGGAATTGAAGACAGTAGTTAAAAAGCAAAGCTACCAATTAGATTGTCCATTAAAAGCTGTATTTCAGTCTACAAACATGGTGTGGACCAAGGCCCAGCTATCACTAGGGACATAGCTGAAGCATCTGAGGAAAGTTTAGTCAAAGTACTTACCCTTCCTAGACAGTAAACAGAGAAAAGGGGCACCTTCAGAGTTTGGTTCAGCTGAACTAAGATCTGAATGCTCTTTGGAGTTGCCTGTGTCTCTTCGATGACTGTAGGAGTCTGAGGTGACTAGGCTCCTAACTTAGAGGCCTCAGGTAAGTGTCAAAAAAATATCATACTTAGGAATATTGGTTTAAAATTGATATTTCTGCTGCTTATGTGCAGTATGTGGCTTTCTGATGATTAGTTAGGAGAAAAAATATATGAAGTGCATTAATTCAAAAACAATGGTCCAAATTACAGGTATCACAGATTAAATCTGGCAGCTCTTTGTATGTGTAATTTGAGTATAAATTAAAGGAGCATGTAATGAGTGTAGCCATGGCTTACATTTCTTATACCTTCCAGAAATGCAGGAGTTTTAAAAAACCAAATTTTATGGTTTTTCCTAGGTTTTCACATTGCAAGTGCAAAGTGCTTACTGTAGATGACACCACACCGTAGATAATTTTAATGCTTCTGTTCAGGCTAAAAGTTCTTTAGCGTTTCATATTTCAACATAAATAGATGGGATTTCTTCTTTAAATGTTGGCCAGAAGACTGCTTTTCCAATAGTACTGTCAATACTGGGGGTTTTTTTAACTAGTAGATAAGAACAGACAAATATTGTATGACACGCATGAAATATACACAGCCTGAATCACTCATTATTATTAAATATATTTTCCTATTCCACCTGCATAGAAATTGTCTTCAAATACTCTTTAAAACAGGTATTTAATTATTTCTTGAAGTATGCTGGGCACATAATTTTTCAGTAGTATATCCACTGAGAAATTAAGGTAACCTGTACTTTTGATACATCTCATCTGTGTCTCCACGCATACTAGCTGGCGGAAGAGATACTCTGGAAGGTGTGGGATGATAGACACACCACTGCTGGCCTTAATGATGGCTAGAATTAATACGGCTGATCAGATGGCCAGAAGAAGCACAGCTCTGGTAAACATAAGGAGAGGAGTCCTTTAGGGGGGTCATCTCCACACCTGTCTATAAACCAGAGTAATGGTTTTTCCTACGAGTGGTTCCAATGTGATGTTGAATAGATATCTCTTAGAATATATGTACAGTGAAGAGAAAGAAAAGGCCTGCTTACATCAGAGAAGTTGATGTTTTCAAGTGTTGCACTCCCTCATGCCTTAGCATTTGATCTCCTCTGTTACCATGCAGTGAACAGCAGTATTACATGTAACAGTAATGCATTTTGGGTCTGCTCTTGCAACTGTTCTTAGTAATTACTGATTTTTCATTTCCTCTGTTTCTGGTACACTGAGGAAGAGAAGCATGTACCTTTATGCCAGATCAGCAGACTATTTTCAGGTCTGAGTTCTGGGGACTGGGATTTTCCTGTTATATTGAGTCGCTTGTCAAGGGCTTGTGCAGAGATGAGTCATCCCCTTTAAGCAGAGAGCATTTGAGTAAAGTACAGGTAAAACAACCATAGATTAAATCCAACTACACAGCAACTGGTAAGTCCAGCCAAGAATCTCAGAGGCCTCGATGCTCATACAGCTAAATTAGATCTTCCCAGAACATTTCACCTCTGCTTCAGGCTCTCTTCTTCTACACAGACACATTTGAGGCATTTGTGAATGATTCCAAACTGTGTCTGAAACTGTTTTGGAGAATCTTAGTTGGTGAAGGGCAGCAGTGTGCCAGGAGGAGTAGTGTGAAGGATCATGTTCCAGTGCCCAAGAATGATCTGGCCACTGATAAATTTTACAGCCTTAGAGATTGAAAGACCAGAAGCCTGTTTGTCTCTGAGTTTTGCTTTTAAATGTTTTCCTAAGATATCTTGATATTTGCATCTTGTTAACAACTTGTGATGTTATAAGAAGCATTTTTTTAGAACTTCTTATTTAGTGCAAGTTCTGTGGGAGCAAGTCTTAAGTCTGATAAGTGGCTTGGAAAAGCTGGTGAGAGGCTGAATATCACCACAGGCGTGGAAAGCATTCAGAGAGCAGCTCCCATACCCAAGCATTTATGCCACCAGATTTAATCCTATTTGCTTGGGGAATATTGGAGATGTGGCAGTGTCACTTAGCTCCAAATGCTCGTTTCACTGTGATTACCTGTCACAGTGCATCCATGTTTGAACCTGGTGTACAAGAGGTGCCAAAAAATGTCTTCACTGTAGCATCACTTCCTCCCCTTCTACCCACAGAGCATAACAACCATTTATAGTGCAAGAGGTTTTTTGTGAAGGATGGGGCTAATGCATGTAGGCCCAAAATAAACTGACCAATAAGTTGTTTGCTCTTATAATACCTGTACTTGAATGCTGAAAGTACAGTTTGCGTATCTGTTTTTATTGTAAACCCTAGAAGACACTCAAGCTCTAGTTTTCATTGATATAAATTAATTTGTAGAAGATAAATATTAACATTTTAAAAACCTGAATATTTATTGGTCTGCATATAATCATTTTCAAGCATGTATATATATCTTTTATCTGAAGTTTATAAAGTTGGAAATGAACTGTACTCTGGCTTCATTCTTGTGAAGCAAATTGTACCTGACAGCCTAGAGAATGATAAATTCAGTGTGTTTAGGAAGCTGTTTTCAGCAGAGACATTTCAAGAATTCTTTAAAACACATGATAATACTGAATCTTACTCAATTGGAGTGATTGAAGATTTTTAAAATTGGTTTTACTGGGAATTATCATATATATATGTATAAAATCTCTGTCTTGCACATATGGACTTGGTACTTAATAATTCTCTGGAATAGCGAGTTAATATATTTTTCCATGTATTTTTGGTGTTTACTTTGTCCATTTCACTTGTCTTTTTTAAACTTTTAGTATAAAATTGCACATAAACAATATTTTAAAATAAATCTTAAAAAATTGCTTCTTATTTGCAATGAACAACAATATTGATTTACATAATCCTGGGTGGCCCTGTCATTGTAGATGTCTAAAAATACCCTACCTGGCCTACCTGGTGCCATTCCAGAAGTTGTGTGATGTGTCAGTCAGCCTTGCAGTGATGGCTTAAAGCTCTGATGTTTGGACAAGAGAATCACTCCTGAAGTGACTATTGTATTAGGGTCCCCTCTACAAAAATGCTCCCTCAAGGCAGTGAAGAGTCACGTTGCAATGGGTTTGTTATGGTTAAGCAGGTTGTCAGCAATCAAGAGAGTTGGCGTCAGTGTGGTGGTTTTTTTCCTGACTTTCCCTCTCTGGACCTTGACCTTCTTCTGTCCTTTTTGTCTGGTGTTCCTGTTCTTCCTCATTATTAGAGCAGGCACCCTTGGTGCATATGCTGGAGCCCATAGAGGAGCTTTCAGAAGAGGAAAAAGGTAATGATTGATTCAGCTCAAAATATACTGGCATGTGTTTCTTGAAAACAAAAAATATTGATACCTGCAGTATTTTTCATTGTATTTCAGTATGTTTGTGTGATTTGGGTGGGAACATTGTTTGTGTCAGTCTCCTGTTTGCTATTGCTTGTAAATATTATGATTTCTTTATCTAAGTTCAATGTTTTATGCAAATCTGGCTAACTTTTTTAAAGCAGGCACATTCCATATGTCTAAAGGGACTTGAACTAAGCAGAGCAAAAATGTTTGGTGGGGAGAAGCCCCTCACTAGGAAATTTTTGGTGCTGACACTATTGCAATATATGCTCACTTCCTTTTTAAACTCTGCATAAGAGGATGAAGAGTTCAGGCAGAAGAAAGTTGGTGGTGGAGGTTGGAGCTGCCAGCTTTCATAAATGCATCACAGATACTTTTACAAATAATCTGAGTTCCACCTATCCATAAACAGCCACAGCTCCAGCCAGGGTTGTGCAATTTGGAATAAAGTTACATAGCCCAGCATTGGCAGCTGTTGTGCCTCATCTGAGGAGACCTTGGAGAAGGCCACATTTACAATGACAGAACAGAAAGCGCTGGTTCATCCTGCACGGCATTCTTCTCCTGAAGGCAGCTAATAGTACCTTAGGTGAAACACCAAATAGCTGAATAGCATAAAAATCTCTTCTGTGTATGAAAATCAAATCGGTCTTGAACCTTATAGCCAGTGAGTTTATATTTCAGAGGAATGATGCTGTTTAGAAAACAAAATTGTTGTTTGAATACATCTGTGTGTTGGGAGGTTTCCCCAGGGAAAATCCAGTGACTCTGAGCTATCTGAAATAAAGACTGCTTGCATTTTTGCCGTTCCTTCTGCTATTTCTCTTGCTTGCCATCTTCTCTCTTGATGGATTGTCTTTGTTTCTTCTGTGCCTAAAGGCATGGCCTGAAGTGCAGAAGAGAAAAAGAAAGAATGCAGTCTGAAAAGATAGACCAAGATTTTTTTGGTTTTGATGACAGTCATTTGTAAGGGAGAGTGTGAAAATTCTTGACTTGGAACATCATTTTCTAGGATTACGTAAGAGCTGAGACAGTGGACCAGGCGTAAGGTCCCTTGTCTCAAAAGTTGTTAAATCTAGTATTTGGGGATGAATAAGAAAATGGTTCCTTAAATAATTGCTCTGGCAAAGAGGATTTGGCTTGAGTTAATTAGCAAGAATTAATATTGTCATTAATTAGGATAATGCTGGATAGTCTTTTTACCCTTATTAGTATGTAGTAATTAGGAATTTTAAAAATGAGTTTAAATGTATCTATTTTATTATAAGGATTAACATCAGAAAGAGACAGGATTTTCAGAAGGCTCCTGGGAGCCTTCCACTTTAGAATGTCTCATGTATGGCTTTCTGGGAGGATTTGGTACTGCATAATGCCATCTCATCCTGATAGTCAGATAGCCCTGCCTTTCCTTGAGGCCAATTGTTTGCCTCTTCTAGGACTCAGTTCTCCAGACAAATCAGTTTTAATCCCATCTCTGTCAGGGACTGAGTTGTCCACACAGTTCCCAAAACCAGATGACATTTCAGCCTGATTACATCCTCTTCGACAGAGATCTAATAGTATGGCAGCTGGACTCTCAGTTTTCATTACCTATATTTCTTTCCAGGACCCTATGGGAAGCCAGTTCCTCAACTGCCTAATATGTCATTTGTGCATCTTGAGGCTTTTTTGTCTCCTCTTTAGGGTGCTTGTCTTTCCCTTTAAGAAAAATGAAAAGTAAATGTAACTGCTTTCTAATAAGCTGTCATTGTTTACAAATAGGAAAAGTGGCACATTTGTTTCAAAAAAAAATATCTGAAAGTCACGGTATGGAATTATGCCTTCATTTGTGTCCTTGTCTGTTGGCTGGCAGATGACTCTGCTGCCCTGTAAGGCATACTGGGAAGAGACAAACTCCTGCACAAGATTTTCCTGTTATTTCAGGGGAGCTGGGAGTGTGGTTTACAGCATACTTTCATGGAATGTTTTATATACACTTTGCCAGGTTTGCTGACCACTGCCAGACGGAAACAGCCATCATGGTTCCACAGGTTATTGCTTTATTTACTTTAGGTGGCATTCAGTAAAATTTTGTCTTGCCAGAGGCACTTTATAGACAGGTTCCAAATGGGTGTGTTTTGCTTCTTTACTCCCCTGTATGACCCTGTAATACTTTGGCCTAACTTAAATGTCAGTCTTCATTTTAGATGGAAGGATCTGTCTAGATGATTCTCTATTTCTTGCATAAGAATTCTTTATTGACATAAGAGTCGTTATTGACACTTAAAGCAAGGGAAAGAGATAGGAGCTTCTTTGTCTGCTTTTAAGTATGTATGATGTCATAGACTTGCATAGAAGAAAACACGACACTGAACTTTGTCCTTGAAAGATTTTTGAAGACTACTATTATCCATCATGTATTTTCTGTGAAACAATCTGCCCCAGACTAAGGCTTTGTCTTTACCAAGACTTTTGAAAGTGTTACAACTTTGCAGAAGTTTAATTTCAGTAGATGATTTTTATCAGAGAACATCATGTTGCTTGAAGCTTTTCTTGAGAAAAAGTTTGTAGTATTCTTGTTCTGATTCCTGCTAGAATTCAGCTTTTCTTTGAAATACCACTTTTAGAGAACTTAAGTACCAGAAGATAGTCTTTCTTTATCAGAAGTTTTTAAGTACAATGCTAAAAGTAAAATTCTTTGTTGCTAAATATTCAGCAATGTATCTTTACAGTGATTCTGTAACAAGAAGAATAAAAGATACTTGTGATGGTGAGCACAAGGTGCTGAGGTACAGATTCCAAGCGAGCTGGATTTTGTAAGCTAGCCCAATATTTTGAATATTACACAATTCCATGTAGATAAAAAGTGCACATATATGTCTATGCTGTTCCTAAAAAATGCATGTTTCAGTGCAGTTTTTAATTGTCTTATGTACTGTGGATTTTTAAAATACCTCTTAAAAGCATTTTTCCTTCTTATTTCAGAAA
The DNA here is from genome assembly GCA_013397845.1 of Melanocharis versteri. Lineage (NCBI taxonomy): Eukaryota > Metazoa > Chordata > Aves > Passeriformes > Melanocharitidae > Melanocharis > Melanocharis versteri. The sequence continues at coordinate 382,269 of VZTG01005917.1, read as the reverse complement.
CTGAGAAAAGTGATTGTAAACCAGATAGAAGTAACCACTATTTAATAAATGCTCTGAAGTCTGATCCTTCTTTAACTAAAGAATTGCGAGTTGTTTTGGAGCAAGCCCTGGAGGAGAAGCTGGAATCCTTGGGAATTAAAGCAGTAAGATGATAATGAATTATTTAAAAGAAGGGTAATCTTTGTACCACTTTTTTTCTGTTCTCTCTCACTCTTGTACTACAGTTCTCAATCTATAAAATCCAAAGCTAAATTTCTGTGTTTTAAATAAGTATAATTTCTTAACCACTAACCTGAGAGGATGGCCATCGAATTACAGCTGTGGAGGATATGGCTACACTTGTGAGCAATGTTACCAACTTCTGTGGTTTTTCTACAAGCTTTGTGATATCTGAAATCTAAAAGAGTGTTTACAATGCAATTTGTTTCCTTAGGGTGTTCGTGGAATATCAAGTGATCGCTTAAATAAAATTTTACGAGCTATTGAACATGCCAGAGAACGCAAAGAGAAACAAGAGCCCACCATTCATGGAATTCGAGAGCGTCTTGAACGTCAAGTTGGCATTCGGGTTGAAGAGAAATCATTATCTTCTAGCAGACCTGATTCCTATGTTCAGCTTCCTGGTGAAGGTCACAGTGGATTTGGGGGTTTATTTCGTTGTCTTACATTTTATAACTGCCGTTTAAAGTTTTATTTAACAACATTTCTGTATAGCTGCTTTCCTGCTTTTCCATATCAATATTCTCTATAGTTATAGACAACTAAACTGTTTTCTTTAAAAGGTTCTTGACATGGTGTTTAACTGAAAATGTCTTAGCTCCTGTATTGGCAAGATACATGGTGTTGTGTTGGGAATGTAGCACTCTGGCAGCAAAAAAACCCAAGCTTTCCAGCTGATCCTCACAGATCTGAAGGGCTGGGTATGGCTGGGCTTAATTTCAGATTTTAACCAATTCAGCACTGTAGGTCTGGTCGTGTTCCCAGGTGCACCAGTAGTGTGGGTTACACTCTGAGTCTGGTCTCATTCTGTGATCACAGATTCACCAACAGTGACACCTTAGCATCAGTTCCTCTTCCTCTGGCTGGCTGCAGTGATGAGGGTCATCCAGCCTCTGCTGATAACCTACCACCCCCTCAGCATGCCGTCATGGCCACGCAATCCCTTAGCTACAGATCTCATGGCATATCTCATGGAAGTCCCTTCATCATATATCTCATCGCTGTAGACCTCATTCCTACATTATCCACCCTGTGACTACAGTCACACTTTCAATTTGGTGCCCTGTCCCACCTGTTTAATGGATTTTTGGGGGTCCCTGTAGGGCAATTGCTCATACCTCACCCCCACACCTTTCACTATACCACACCCAGACCTTATGTGCTTCTGACATATCATTATCCAGATTTTTACATACATCTCTATCATCAAAGCAAAACATATTAGAGTCAGGATTAACAGGATGAAGTAGTTTATTGAAAGTTCCTCTAGCTGTGGGTGACCATCTGAAGAGGGGGTCTGGCCACTAATTCTGTCCATCTTACTTCTTAACGAGGTCATAAGTAAAATTGATTAGATGCCACCAGGATTGAAATTCCCTTTCAAATTCAGTGTCATTGAGGTTGCCTTTCTAATTTCAGTGGGCTAAGTGCCCTCACCTCCTTCCCTTATATTTGCTGCCACAGTAAATTTCACAAGTGAGAAGTGTGTGTGGTGCAGAATTTACTACAGTTACCGTATTGATTAGCTTCTATAGATAAAAGAAGTGAGGTTCTTCACCCTGCAGGTCGAGCCTGTTGATGTGTGAACCAAATTTGGTTCATAATGGCAATAGCTGCTCCTACAAGGATAAGCAGTCCTCAGATGGTTAACTTGATCTTCAGTGCTGGCATCATTCCCAGTATCATTCCTGGAAAGGGAAAACAATACAGGTTTCATTGGGGTTTGTCCAGACAGGTTATCCCTTAGTGGCTCAACTTGTTTAACTACTTGGACTAACGATTAAAGTCCCTTTTCCAGCTCAGAATATCTCTGTTCTGTCTCTTTAAATGCAGTTGGGCTGAATCTCTCTGGTCCATCAGGGCCTGTGTGAAACAGTTTGCAGTAAGTGCCAGGTTCTCAACAGAACCCCATTCTGCTGTAATAGGGCCACTGGCGGAGGTGTGGGACCAAGCTGTTGGAACTGTTTCATGTGTTGCTCAGTCCACTCCCATGATTTTCCCTTTTTGAGCAAACTGTACGAGGAATGTGCAATAATAGAAAAACCAGGGATGTTTGCACCAATATCCCAAAGTTCTCATTAGCTGTTGTAATTCTTTTAGTCTAGACAGATTCTACCCATGCTCTTTTTTTCCCAAGGTGTCAGAAGCGGCTCCTTTAATCCATCAGGCTCTGAGGAATTTAACCTCCTTTGGGCCCTTGACACTTGGATGTAGGAGTGTCTAAGCCTGAGGTTATTAACCCATTCTTCCCCTTCTCTGCTGCACACATAGCCTCCATGGAGTGTTCTCCACCTGGTATTGTATCACTGTGTTTCAAAAGCGTAACTACAGGCCCCACAACCAGTGCATGAACAGTCTTTAAACAATGGGTCTGGTCACATTCTAAAGAGCCAGTCTATTAAATGCAGCATACATGGTTCTTTTGGATTTCCAGAAGTATATATATATACATATGTATATATGTATGTATGTATGTATACACACACACACATTATACATACATATATATACACACATTATAAATACATATATCTATACACATTTATATATATATAAACATTAACTGCAGGGGAGCTGTTTGTAGCACTAACAATACAATTGCAATCACAAGCTTAATTTCCTGGGTCAAAACACTTGGCATAGCCAAGGATCCAGTTCTGAAAGGTGTCTGATCTCTGAGGACCAGCTAGAAAGCAAGGGGGTTTATTTTCTGCCAAATCACTACACTTTTTAACCCAACACGTGGTAACTCTGAACTGCTTAGAAGAAAATAATTACTTTTTTTCTTCTTTTTTTTTTGTAAAACTATAGTCTGCAGCAGAAACATCTTTAATTGTAGAAATTAAATGTGAAAGATACTGAACATTGATTGTAAGAATGACATAGATAACTTTTCTTGTAGAAAAACACAAGTTCGGTCAACTGGGAATTTCCTCATTTGCCACGCCACAAAAACCAGCAAAGCGGTCTCCATCAGCTGTCCGCCCACCTGGACAAAGAGCAATCATCCCTGAGTATACTTCTACACCAAAGTAAGAGATGCCACTCTAAAAACACTCACACCTCGGATAACAGTCCTGTGGGTTTGGGTATTTGTGACAGATGTGAACATTTCCTCAATTGTAAGAACTGAGGAAAGAATTCACATAACTTCTATATAAGCTTTATGCTTGCTGTCAGTCTTGAAATAACTTGTCTCGTTATTTTTAGACCCAGGAAGATTCTTGGAAGTGGAGCTTCCAGAAAGACACCTAGCATCACGTATGTTTTGTTCCCTTGCCTTTTTGAAGAAGATATTTTTGGTGACACGTTTGCCAACACAGAAACTATTATTAAGCTAAAATCATAAACACTCTCCGGGCTGCATATTTCATGTTTTGGTTTAAAGTATTACTCCATTAGAGTGTGTTATTATAATCCCTGAAAGATAGAATGTTTTTCTTTCAGCATATGTATTCTTTGTTGTGGTTGAGAGAGATATTCGATAAAATCAGTAGCTTCCTTTAGTTTCTCTCTTAGATGCTTTTTCTGACTGAGTTAAAAGCATTTAGAGACTTTGGTGACCTAATTTTTTCAGTTTATTGATATTTTCATACTGCAACCAAAATTAAATACAATATTCCATGTTCCATTCATATCAGGTACATTACTTTGCTACTTCCTGCACTGAAAAATTCCTACATTATTTTCATCTAATTGATGTCACAACCGACTTTCTGTGGAACAGATTCCTTGACCCTGAAATTTGCTTTACCTGCTGATCCATGAAAGCCTATCTGTGTTTGCCTGGCAAGACTTGTTTTATATTGGTCTCTTGCTTTGTAAAGATGGTTGCGTAAATGGAAAGAGTCACGTGTGTATAAGAGATCATTTTGGGATAACTTTCTGATTTTAATTAGCAGTATGACTTCTTTTAAATTTTTTTTTGGGATAATTAGAATTTAGGGGAGATTCTGTCTTTTTGCACTAAGAAAAATGCACCTTATTGGAAAGGAAAATACAAGGAAGCTTAAACATGTATGCGGTGATGCACACACTGAAACCCAGTAAATGCTCATGTTGTATGTGGTTTTCCTTAGAACACCACCATTCAGTTCAGAGGAAGAAGCTGATGAAGATGATGTGAAACAGCCTTATGTAACACCAGAGATATTGCAAAAGCAGTCAAAACCATCAAGCAGCATAGTCCATGCTTTTCAGAAACCTTCTGGCAAAAGAGATGGGGATGGGATGGAGGAAAATGGAACTGAAGAAACTGGAACACCTGCCAAAACTTCTAAAGGTTTTTCACTGCATTTGTATACGGATGTTGTAACAGCTGTGCATGATTTTGCATTTCATGGTAATATTTCTGTGTTAGAAAACATAATGACAGCAGACTACCTACTCTTGAGTGTGTATATATGGGTGTACACTATGTTTTTGCTAATGTGTTTCTATTAATGTATTACTTAGAGATGTGTATCATGCTCTTCTATATAAATGCAGGAAAAGAGACAATCGTTGTCTCAGAGAGACTTCTTTTACTTGTTTTTACTTTGAGGAAGATTTCTAGAGGGTTTACAATAAAGTCCCTCCTTGTGGATGGAAGCTGTCAGTTTAATTTTTTTCTGAATTTTAGGAACAGTTATTCAAAAACTGACCAAAAAAGTTGGAGAGAGTCTTTCTAACCATGGAAGTAAGAACAAACCAGCTGGAGGAATTAATGTTGCACAGGCATTTATTAAGAAAGAAGAGGTGAAAGAACCGAAGGTATCGCTTTTAATATGCAGCATTATTACATTAAGTAATTGAACTATATGTATGTTACTCTTTTTTTTTTTTTTTTCATGCTGAAATCATCTTGATGCAGCAAAGAACTTGATTCTCCAGCACGGTTTCGGAATCACAGCTAATTGGGTACATCTGCAGTGGTGTATAGAAAAGTGCTAGCAAGGGCCCAGTGGCAAGTGACTTCATCCACACTGCTTATTTACCTTATACCTTGATTGGTTTGGATCTCCACAGCTCAAAGTTTGGGCATGGTATCATTCTTATCTTTTATCCTAGCAGCATAGAGAGCCCTTCCATACTTGTTTTGCTAGTGTCTTGTTTTGATGGAAGAAAAAAGGAATTTGCTTATCTAATATTTAAAAACACTATTTCTAGAGCTTTTTCTGATGTGAGTGTCTTAAGCACTTTTAATGAGAGGACAAATTCCATGTCTTTGTTCTGCATCAATCCACAATCACATACTGCTTTCAGATTACATCAAATCTGTTGCTGTCCATTGAGTATGGCCTGAGTTCACCAGCAGAATACTAACAATGTATTCTTTACCCCTCAGGCTCTTAAGGTCCTGGTCTTCTCCTCAGTTTAGAGTTCTATAATTGGTAAACCATTTTGCTGCAATTTGGGGTTTTTGCCTGAAAAATTTTTAAAAGGAGCTAAAATTACTCCAAATGAGAAGTCAACAGGAGATAGTGATTTTATTTCAGCTTGAGTAGTTGTTACTAGATTGAAGTAGACAGACAGGTACTAGTTCTAGCATTCAATACAAATATTTTTTCACTAAATTAGCAAATAATAATTACTGAGAATCCTGTTATCCATAATAAAACTGATACCTTAGGGCTTCCTGACTGTGAGTTAAATCTGAAATTCATCACTCCCCCCAGAAACAGTGACACTTCTATTTCAGTTTCCAGAGAGGGGTGATTGTCTTAATCAACTTTGGCAGTGAGAGTAGCATAATCACATTTAGCCTGTGTCCTTGTAACTGCCATTGATGACACCTAAGTTGTCCATTGGCTGTGCGGGAGCTGCAAATCGCACCAGACTCAAAATTATCAACTCAGACGTGACTATTACAGTGCAATTTCCTATCCAGTGTTACTTCCAAATTCTTTGTAATGTCAGATTTTACAAGACTGTAAAACGTTCACAGTTAAACTGGCTGGATGATTTTGCAAAGATCTTTAGATGGTGGGCCATTGTGTTCAGGATTGTGGGCTTCAAGAGCAAAGACCTGTAGCAAAATAAGCCTTAAAATCTATGTTTTAAAAATACTGTGGTTTTCACTGATAATCTCCGTTCCTACATCTTTCAAGCCCCTGAACCTTAAGTCAAGTACTGGGGGAATGAAATCCCTCCTATTGTGGTACAAGGTCAGGTTTGAGACCCCCAGCGATTCCTGAACTTAAATAAGTCCATGGGACCCGGTGAGATACTTCCCAGGCTCCTGAGGAAATTGGTTGATATAGTTGCCAAGCCACTTTTCCATGATAATTGAAAAGTCATCACAGTTGGGTGTAGTCTCTGACTCAAAAAAGGAAAATAAACCCATTTTTTAAAAAAGTAAGGAAGAGGACCCTGGGAACTACTGACCAGTCAGCTTCACTTCTGTGCCTGGAAAGACCATGGAACAGATCCTTCTGGACAGAAAATTAGACTATAATGAAAAGACAGTAGGTTTAGATTAGATATTAGGAAGAAATTCTTTACTGTGAGGGTGGTTGCCCAGAGAAGCTGTGGATGCCCCATCCCTGGAAGTGCTCAAGGCCAGGTTGGAAGGGGCTTTGAGCAACCTGGTCTAGTGGAAGGTGTCCCTGCCCAAGGTTGGGGAGTTCAACTGGATGATCTTTGAGGTCTCTTCCAACCCCACCTTTCCATCACTTTATGAAAAATATTGTTGCTATAATTCAGTTAGAATACCTTGTGTCCTTTATGTATCCTGTATGGACACAATGAGTTCAGAATAGGTTTATGAAACTAGGGCAGGCATTGCTACTTTGTTTCTGAAATCTTCACAGAAGAACACACCATCTTGCATGCTTTGATAATTATATGCATATATTTATATGTTTAAATGTAGACATATTTATGTAAGTCTTCGAGTTAATAAAACTGTTTAGCAGTTTTGATTGGTGCTGTGTATTTACACCCAGTCAAAACTGAATTCTGTTTGAAGTTGACATGTTTATCTCTATTTTTTACTTTAACAATCATTTGGAACTTCGTGAATGTTCGAGGAAACTCTTCCTCCAGCATTTCTCAATATATGTGACTCTGACTTTCCCATTACCACACCCTCCAAATGCAGATAATTTGAAACAGCACAATAATGAATCCTGGTATGTTAATAATACAGCACACTGAGCAGATCTGTCAGTTTTTGAAAAACAGTTTGCAATGTTAAAATGGAATTGTGTTGCAAGATAAAGCATTACTGCACTCTTCCCCTCTTTCGAGACACACGACACATTCATTTTTGTTGATTTTTCTCTAGCATGTACATACCTTACATTGTTTTCTAATAGCATCTGAACCTTCCTCCTGTGCAAGGGAAGCACCATCTAGATCCTTACTGTAATACTGGAGACTCCAGTGAAATAAGGTTTTAGCTTTATGAGAAACCATTGTTCGCTTTCCACGTTAAGCTCTCCAAAAATAGCTCAAAATCCATCAGTCCACATCTGATTGATAAATAGAGAAATGCCGTAGCTCTTCTTGCTAAAGCTGAATGAATACTTAGTTGTCAGGCAGATGAGGTAAGAAGGACCCTAGACTCATTGCCTTCAGGTTCATCTGTTTGAACTGACTCTCATTTTGTGAACTTAATATACAAATCCACCACTTAATTAAAATATGTTTGTACATGCTGACGCTGAGTCTTAGGGGAATGTGTATTTAAAGTTTGAGCACTATGTGGTTTTTTTTAATTTTCATTATTTCATTTTCTCTTTAAATAAATTAGTTTTAAATTGAAAAGGCCTTTACTGCAATATTTTTTCCTAGTTTGACTACAGGATGCTTGTAAACTGCCACCTTGCATGTCATATCTTTATTCTTATGTAATTAATCTATATTCTAATGCTTAAAGGACTTTCATTTCACTGGAATATCCTAGAAAAGATAACTCTTTTTTACGGCTGGCATGTAATACCTGAAAACAGAGGTTTATGCCGTATACAAAACTGACAGAACTTTTTGTGTTTGTAGTTCCTGACTTTAGAAAAAAAAAAAACAAACTACTTTTAGTTTCAGAAAAATAACAATGAATTAATATCATTTAGGTAATTGAATTAATGTGGATTTTAAAACCGTAGCGATAGATGTCATAAAGGCTATGTGCCAGTGCATTTTTGTTTAGCAGTTTCACATTGTTGAGTTTAGGAAAGATCTCAGCACAGCTGGAACAGACAGAGGAAAAATGCCTGTTTTTTCTTGTCCCTTTAGCTGACAGAAGCTGATGAAGATGACTGGGATATTTCGTCAGTAGAGGAAGACATTTTATTGATGAAAGATGATAGAGGTCAGAAGGCATTGACAGTTCAGAAGAACGAGCCCAATGCTGCGTCTGTGGTACATGCATGGGGCCTTCCCAAGAAAAGTGCACCAAAGGAGGAAGGTAACATATTCATGAGTGACTGACCCACCTAGGAGGATTAAGTACAGAGTATTACACATTGTTATCCAATAGATGCTGTTTTGTAAGAAAAGAGCAAGTAAGAAAAACTCTGTGTTTGGTTTTTTGCCATATAAATATCATATTTTTATGATACTTAGTGATACGTAAACCACACGCACATAAATATACAGAGAAGCCAACTTAAATTCGAGATTTTAAAACATAGTATAATCAGATTTCAACCTCATCTTAATCATCCAGGATGTTTTTTTTCTTCACAAATTCAAGGGAAAAGGAAACTTGCTTTATCTTGAGAATAATAACAACATTTCAAGTTTGTTCAAGATATCTAACTGACCTACCAGGCTGAGATAAATATTTGAACTTGTGCTAAAATAAAAGCCTCAGTCTTACATATAATTTATATAGTAGTTTCTAACCCTAACATTTCAATGTATGTAAAGGTTAAAGCTGTGTCAGCTACGTAAAAATACTTCTGGTTATTTTTTAAGGGAAAGTAAGGTTGACACTGACTGCTTGTACTGTACTTTATGTTCTGTGAGATAAACAATCTACATATTATCAACACTTGTCATTTCCTCACTGGTTGAAATTTGGGACTTCCCAAAGTCCACAGGTGTTTGCTCACACAGCATGTCATTTAATCTCACGGACAAATACAAAGTAAAAATATCCCCAAAAGAGTATTAATAACTATTAATTTTTCTGTCTGTTTGTTTTAACAGGCCTTCATGAAGCTGACAATACAAGCACGTTAAAAAGCAGCTTAGTCACTGTAACAGACTGGAGTGATTCTTCAGATATATAATTATTCCAATCCTGATGGGAGGTCCTGCTTTTGTTTTCTACTGGGGTTCAAAATGCAGGTGAAAACATCAAGTAATTCCCAGTAATTTCTCTCATTGGTCCTGTAATAACAAGGAATACTGTTTACAGAGCTCTCGTGTCTTTCAGTCTGACTCTGAAAAAGAATATTGAAATATGAATTACTGTCCATGTCTGTTTGGAAACAAAGTAATTCTTCTTTCTCTTTGTGGTGGTTTAACCCCAGCCAAGCCCCACGGAGCTGCAGCTGCTCACTCGCTCCCTCACCAGTGGAACTGGGGAGAGACTTGAAAGAGTAAAAGTGAGAAAACTCGTAGGTTGAGGTCAAGGCAGTTCAGTAGAGAAAGCAGAAGCCACACACACAAGCAAAGCAAAACAAGGAATTAATTCACTGCTTCCCCTGGGCAGACAGGTGTTCAGCCACATCCTGGAGAGCAGGGCCCCATCACATGATGGTGGCTTGAGAAGACAAATGCCATCACTCCAAATGTCTTCCTCTTCCTCGTTCTTCCCCCACTGTATATACTGAGCATGAAGTCCTATGGTCTGGAATATCCCTTTGGTCAGTTTGGGTCACCTGTCCCACCTGTGTCCCCTCCAAACCTCCCATGCACCCCCAATTTCCTCGCCAATGTGGCAGTATGAAAAACAGAAAAGGCTCTGTGCAAGCCCTGCTCAGCAATAACAAAAACATCTCTATTATCAACTCTGTGTCCAGCACAAATCCAAGACACAGCCTCATACCAGCCACGGTGAAGAAAATTAACCCTACCCCAGCCAAAACCAGCACACTCATGAGTTCGGTGGTGAAAGTCTCTTTCATTTCACTGAGGTGAAGATTTTGCCTCTAATGTTTACATTAAAGATTGAAACTGGTCTTACAAGAAAGCCTGTTAACCAATGAACAGATTATACTGCAGAGTATTACTTTATACAATTTTAATGCAATTTTTTCTTGTATTTTATCATGAACTTTATATAAAATTGTCAACATTTTAAAGAAGATATGTCCATGTATTAAACTGTTACGTTTCTACCATGGTTTACAATAAACACCAAATGAAAAGAAAAAAGCCTCAGCTCTAAAACTAATCATCATTAAATGCCTCCTATATGGGGAAGTTGGTTTGTTGGGGTTTTTTTTGTATTGGAGTTGAGTCTTCCTTAGTATAAAAGCGCAACAACTGGAAAAAAATGTAAAATGTCAAGCCACAGTAAGGAAAGCACTGACCTGCCATTGCAGAAGTACTTGATATTTCTGATTTGTCTATATTGGCTGCCTTCTTAAAAAAAACACTGTAGTGTTTCATCTTAAATGAAGTACAAAAATAATGTAAAACAAAAAGAACCCTGAGTGACTGTGTAGTTCTCATGTAATTTAGATAATATCAGATACAAAACCTTTTCTATACTGTGCCATTATTAAATAGGACTGTTCATTTTTTATATTTACACTGTTGTCCCAAAATGACCAATTTTTATTGAAACTCCAAAGGCCCATCCATTCAAACTTCATGACAAACCTGAGTTTGTGTCTGATTTTAGGGACTCAGTGCAGAAAGCATTTTGTGGTTACTTGTAATCTCTGTCTCATTTATTGACTTGTATAAATACTCCCTCAAAAGTCATCACATTTCCATGGACAGACAAAGAAAAACCACTAGCTGAATTTTTGAACTGCAATATGCCAATACGATGTGTGTGATGCCGTTCCCATAAGCAGCTGACACGACAAACTGAATTAGTAAATACCTCATTTATTTTTTTTCAAGAATGCAACATCAGCTCATGATTTCCAGGTATAAACTTTACAATACCAACATCAATCTTAAAATATTATATAATAAAATTTACATCAACATGTAAAAAGCTGCAAGTTAATATTTTTAAAAGTCATTGTCTTAGTGGTAAGTACATTGGGGTTGGGGTGGGGGGAATCACTCTGAATGAAACGTACAAAATCATGTTTAAAAACGCTTTGAGTCTTCCAAGAGTGCAATTAAACATAAGCGTTCTTGTCAAAGTGCTTGGGTGGGGTTTTGTCAGGGACACTGTTGTGGACCTTTGTACGAGAAGACATCACAGATGTGGCTCCATTATAGGCATACCCCCTCCTGAAGAGAAAAAAACAACCATTTACAGCTCGTCTCACGGACAGGTGACATCTCTGCATCCAGGCATTATAGTAATAAAGCTAGAAGAAATGTGTGGGAAGGCACCTACGAATTTCAGGGCAGGGGGCACATTCCTGCCCTCTGTGGTCCCATTCTAGTTGGACATGGCCACTCCAGCCACCTGTCTTTGCAATGCACTTTTCTGTAACACATAGCACTTGTTCACTGCTAAGTAAATAAGGGCCCAATTATGAAATAATTTAAGTTGTGGCAGATCCTAGGTGAATAGTTACTCCCAGCAGCTGTTCCTTTTCATTATCACCCCTCTTCAGCTGCTGGAGGTCCCACTGCCACCACTGCTCACTTTTGATCTGATGATTTGAGACCAAAGAAACTTGTCTATTCACACCTGTAAAGGGACCTGACCACTTTTCCTACATCAGTGAATGCACTGTTTTCCAGCTGTAGTAAATTTATGAAAAATATATATATATGTATCTCATAAGTATTTGTTCTGAATCAATAGTTTAATTACATTGATGGTGGACAGAGAATTATCCTTAAATCCCCTTATTTTCTTTTATCCACACAATCTTTTTCAGAATCTCATTACGAAGTGTTTTGGAACAGTAATCAAACTGCATACATATAGCAGGTACAAATGCATAGGTATTGATTTCTTTCAGTAAGTACAACTTGTGTTTTACCTTGCAGGATTACTGTTTTCAGCTATTGAGAAGCAGAATATAATGCCACCAATTATGCAGAGTGAAGCTCCAGCCCATCCAATGAACAAAGCTGCTCCTAATTCATACCTACAAGAAGTCAATAAATGTATTTAACAAAAGAGAGCATGGATTTAACAGGGTTATTTCCAGAATAAAATAACTAAATGTTTTATTTTTCTTGAATAACTTTCCATTGACACATACGTTATTCACCACAAAATCAGACAACTGGCCATTCGCCTACGTTCTTTTCGTTATTTCCCTCTGACTTGGGAGGCAAACTCTGTCCCCATAGTATAGCTGGGCAATGCTTCTCCCCCTGCACAGCCAGGGTTAGGGTTAGGGGTTAGGGTTAGGGAAAGGCCTGGCCTTTGTGCGTCTCCTCCTGGATTGCTTTGCTGTGGGGCTACATCCTTCTTTGGCCTATTTACAGCACAAGATCCTCTGTTTCAGTTTTGTTCCTGTTGGCTCCCAAACCAAACTCGACTGGGGCTTTTGCTGAGCCAGAGACTACAAATTCTGCCTTCAACTCTCCTTAAATTTCCCCTGTGGCTCTCAAGATCTGTCTGACTCCCTCCCTCATTATCCACAAAGCAGCCTGCTTAAAACATGAGGGTTTGTACATATGTATAGTATGCACTATACATGCACATATGTGCAATGTATGCATATACATACACAGGTGTGGCTGGTATAAGCATACGCACACACAGGTGCATGTTCCAGCATCTTCCTCCTTCTCCAGTCCCTGGGGCTGGATTCTATCTGGAAGAAACTGCTCCCCTGCACATCCGTGGGCAGAGCTCCTGGTGACCAGCGCTGGTCCCCTCTGCTGCCTGGGCCAGCCACAAACTGTTTGCTGCCAGGAACTGCTCCGTTTGTCTCTGAGAGGAGACAGTGAGGCTTCGGGAGCATGGTGCCACAAAGGTAAGTGCACGTTCCTAAAGCAACAGTAGCAAATGAAGGAAAAGAAGGGCATTGGGAAGAGATTCTCTTCTTTCCCCTCAGAGCTGAAGTTTCAAGATGAGCAGCAAGCCATGGCTGCCCCTCATCTGCTCCATTCCCCAGCTCTTTGCCTGAGTACCACTCTCAAAGCACTTTTAGGATGACCTGCTTTAGGCTGCAGCCCAAGTCTCCAGAGTCTCCTATTCCTCACCTTTAGGACACAATGTGTGTCTCTCACTCCTTCTCTGCTATGGTTTCCCCTTAAGGAGACCTTTATCTCCTCTGGACTTCTGGGATCCTGCATGGAGAACACAGGCCCCTGTCCCCCACCCAGCCACAATTATCAACCAGGTGTCTGTGCTGCTCGAGCAGGTGCTACTAAATTGATTTGTTGTAAACTGTGGTGAGGCAGCCAAATAAAAGCCTCTGCTTGACAGCCTGCCTGTGCAACTGCCACACTGTGTAGTTGCACTTCTCAGCTAGTTCTGAACATTTCCATGTGCACAGGCCCTAATTCCACATTACCAAAATATCTGACTGAAAATACCTGTCAGCTGTTCTGAAAAACTTGTATCTCTACAAAATGGCACTGCAGAAACACTCAAAAATTGCCTGTGAGCCCATACACCCAAAAAATGACGTAGCGATTTCCATAACAGGTCACAAGAGGGTGAGCACTGGCTGAGGAGCTAAAGAGTCACTTTTCCATGTTTTCTTGAGAGCCTAACCAGAGATAATGCAGAGACCTTGGAAAAAAATAAATGGTCACACAGGGACAAAAACCTACTCTTATGATATCTTTGCTAGACGCTATGAACATCCAGGCTTGAGCAATTTCTGACCCAGAGGCTTAGTGCCAAAAGCAATAGAAACACTGGAGCTCAGAGGTACAACACTCCATGGGACTTGCACCTGACTCTTCATGGCCTCACTAGTACTCCAACTTCTAGGCTCCTTTTTCATTTTCTGTTCACATCATCAAAGTAGAGTTTTTATTGACCATCCTTTCCTAAAAAAAGGATTAGATTTCCCCAAATATTCTCCATGCCCAGCTATTGGGGATTCAATTAAATGTACTTACAGAGTACTAGAAATTAATTGTGTAGGCTTAAGTTTAATTGTAATTTACTTACAGCTCAGCATGAAGTGTGCCCTGCTCAAACCTTAGTGTGGGTGAACTTTAAATGAACTGTGTTTGTTAGCAGGAAGGGCCAAGCAGGGGAACAAACAGAGAAAAGGAGTACCTGACTTGCCTACTGGTTGGGAAAGAAGACATGGGGTTCAGCCTTTGTAGCTAGGATTCTTTGAACTTTTGAAGCAACATTTGTTACTATACCATGATTAAACAGATTGCATATATGGCCCTTCTTGGGTGACAGCCACACCACCCGGTGTGTTCTTCAAACAGAGAAACAACCTCTCTGATTTATACTGGTACCTGGGAGGAAAACTCAGGATTTTCAATTGCATATCAACATCTGTATGGGAGGTTAGTCAGATAATTCGGATAAACAACCCCATTTATCAATAAGAATGATCATGGTTATATGAGTTCAAACTGTGGCAACGGACAAAAATGATAAAGACTATAAGAGTTAGGGTTTTTTTAAATTAAAAGTAGTAAGGAAGGCTGGAGGGAAATCCTGATGGCTGACACAAGATGCTGAACATCTTGTGTCATTTGTTTCCCACCAGCAGTATCTCAAGTCTGTCTTTGGCACTGCCAGAATAACTTCAGGAGAGAAATGTGCAGTGAAAGGCAAAAAGGCTGAAACCCTCTCTCAGTGAAGAGACAATACCAATTTTCTACAATATACCAGCAAACATATTAAATGCTCCTGCAACACATAACAACGTAAGGGTTCACAGATGGCAACAAAATGGAAATTTAACATTGGTTGAGAGAGGAAGGAGCTGAATGCCACTATTAGCTCAGTCTGATGCAAGGTCACTGCATGAGGTACATGTATCGTGCACAACTTAAATTAAAACTTGAGGATTTCCTCTCTGCCTTTATCTTTGCAGTCATGATTATGTTTGCCCACAGCTGAGCTATGCTGGTTGTCCAGAAAAAAAGGTAATTTCTGGAGGGGATGTTTTACTACCATTATTTTAATATTTAAACTGGGTTTCTCATTCCTTCACAGTAAAATTCCACCGTCAGGTCTGCCCGCTCTTTTGCAGCAGACAAGTGCAGGAATACAGTGTAGGAAAAGGACTTCTGGCAACAACCATGGCATTTTTCACTAAGAACAGTAGGCCTGATGAATAATTAACTTCTGTCTATATAGCCAGGCTCCATTTTCTTCACAGAACCTCACATCCTTCCTCCTTTTGGGGGCTTTTCGATCCTGTCTTCACTGTATCAAATAAGCAGAAACTATAGGGGAATAATAGAGAAAACTAATACAAACTTGTTTTCAAGATAGGAAAAGCAGTGTCAACTCTACTGCAAATGTAGATCCCTTTAGTGTTATTTATTCAGACTATTTTCTTTCCGTCAAAGTGGAACATAAAGGCTCAGTGTTCCTTACTGATCCCTTACTTGGGTCTCAGGGAAATGTATACCCAATGTTTGATACATCCTGGAATCACTGCCAAGAAAACTTTAAGATCCTTGCCTTTAAACAAGAATTTCCATCATGTATGAAGGCAAAACAGGAAAGTCTATGATGATATAATTTACAGCCAACACTTGTCAGACTTGGTAGTTAAGATGTCAATCCAAAATCCAAGTGCTGGTTTGTGGATTGCTGCTTTTGCAGGTCCTGAGAATTTGTGCAGCTTTAAAGGGAGTCTTTGAGGATGCTCATGATTTCTGGTATGGATCCTAAAATTCTATAAATACTCACTCTCTTAAACTTAATTGCAAGTATAGGCAAAGCATTTATGTTAGTGCTTATAAGAGCGTGGGTTCTGGTAAGGTTTATGATCCAAATTTCAGTCACCTGGATTTGAAAATCCATCAGCAAAAAGTCCACAGAGCCTGCAGAAACCTCTCCTCGAGAGGAATCAATATTGTGCAGTGCTCAACACCTTTATGGAAACCACCTTCTCTCGAAGGCTCAAGGAAATACTTTTCTCCCTTCCCTGTCGAATAATGCACCTAATGAGCCCCTCTGTCTTGTGCAATCCTCTTGCTGCACCTCTGGCATCCAGGCAGGCCTCGCTCCCAATTAACCCCAGCTGCCCTGCCAGCCCGCAGCAGAGCTGGGCACACGGATTGCAGAGCAATCACTGCACAGCAAAGCGTTTGTTCATTGAATTTCAGCACCTGGTTGCTCCAGCTAGAAACTGTGATTAAGTAAAACTGCAGCCCTCTCTCCTCCTCTGCCCAGGGGGAGAAGCAGCTGCTCTCTATCTCAACAGGCTGCGGTGCGCAGTAGGAAACGTAAGGTCTACTTGTTCGAAAGATTTATGGGTATAGGAAAGTACTTACTTTTGTGCAACAAAAGAAGGGTCAAAGAACTCAGACGTAATCCTGTTTGCATACAGGGAACAACTAGTCATAGAGCACAGCCCTGAAAAGCATAAGACAAACCATTCAGTGGAGCTGGCAGCAGAGCTTTGGGCCTGACCCTGAAGTCAACGAAGTCATGGCGGACTGTGCACGGGTTTCTGCAGAAAAGAAGCGGCTCCGGTATGACTTCAAATATGCAAACTGATAGAAATAAAGTATATTTACCAGAGAGTATGAAAATCAGTCCAGCTAAACAAGCTATTTTTGCTTTAGTCTGATCGGAGCCTCCGACTTTTGTACATTTCATCCCAACCAGTCCAAAAACAGCACCGAAGAAGCCCAGGCAGACAGCGGAGATCATCAATCCTCTGCAGGCTTGGATGTAACCTGCGAGAGAAAGAGCAAGGCTAGTATGAGAACTGGGACCATGACAGGTTTTGCTATAGTTCCCCTCCCTCCGTGCAGCATCAGGCACTCACTATTGCAAATGGAATCAGACTTTGGCTGGAACAGTATCACTCTACCACTGAGTGTGTTCTTCTAGGTGATGTGTGCCCTTCACAGGGCATCATTACCCCTGCCTGGCTCATAAGAAACATAGCATGGCACTCAGGGCTCCAAAACATAATCCCGTGGCACTGGGTACAGCATCTGCAAGAGGTTGCACCCACGAGGTTTAGAAGAGCAACGCCACGTGGTCTGATCAGGGGCTGTCACAGGTTGCAGAGCCACCCTGGGCACTCACAGCAAGCCTTACATCAGTGCTGTTGTGCGTGTGTGTCGCAGCTACAATATGACTGGCAGTGAGGCTGGCAGCAGTGACCCTGGCTGGGGTCCTGGCCCTTCCTGGGCCTGCCTGGATGTGCCACTGATTTGATTTGGATCTGCCAAGAAGGCCCTCATTCTGCAAGGAAGTCAGCCGTGCACTCAGCTCCATGGACAGCAGGGATAAAGCAAATCAGTGCCATATTTAAGCCTGGATGAACAGCTTGCACCTGGCTTCAGCCACAAACAATTTGGCTGTGCTGCCCGAGACTGCTCCCAGAGGGACCTCCCAGGGCAGGGCCCTTCGACGGGACAATGGGCTGCTTGGCCTCTTCTCCCTTCCGAGAATATCTTGTAATTGAAAGACTGTGATAATCTCATATCGCTGCTTACGGGGTGGAACGCTGCAATCTTACACAGCTGAATAACCATCACAAGATGTTTTTCTTCATAACCTGTTGTTACATCTCATTTAAAATGAAAATGAACTCCCACTATTAGGGTATTCATTCTTTTTGCTTTGATCTCCAGTGGGTGGAAATGTTGAGAGTTAAACCACATTGTCATTGCCTATTACACCAAATTTTATGTAATAATAAATAAACAAAACCCCCCCCACCAAACCCTGCATAAAAGTTTTAATATGTAAGAAAACAGTATATTAAAGCAGGAACTAGAGGACATCTAATGAAAACAGAAGGCAGCAGATTCAAAACAAAAGGTGTGCTTGTCTGCAAAATGAAGCTGTGGAATTCCTTTCTACAGGATGTGTAGACCCTAAGGGTTTACAGAGACTCAAAAACAGACTGGATACGTTCCTGACAGAGAAATCTGTGTCTGGCTGGCAGGTCTTTGAGATGCAGGTGGCTCCACAGACACTTGGCCGCCTTACTGCCACCACCTTTACCCACTGCTGAAGGTCTATCAGCTCCAGGATGACCACCCCACGCTTGAACAATGTTTTAAATCCCCTACTGATTCACAGCTTTGTTAAACAAAGCAATTTCAGCAGGCCTACAGAACCTGCGAGCCGTGCTGCCCATCTGTGAACACAACCTACGGGCATTTATCTACATCTGCCGGCACTCAGACGGACTTCTTTCATTTGCAACATGCTTCTGTAGCCCACCTGGTCAGGAAACACACAGTCAGTGAAATAAGTGTGACTGTCATACGGCTCACATGTTGGCACGTAAGAGAGAGAGTAATTTCTGCAAGACCCAGGTTTGAAGACAGCAGCCTTGCTTTGTTAATTTTTGCTACAGGCATGTAAAAGTTGGCTTATGCTGCTTTAGGCGGTGTGTAATGTATTTCTTGTAGCAGACAGGTAAAGCACGAGATGAAGACTGGAAAGGAAGCTATTAATTTTGACAGGTCCAATTTATTGACAGTGTTAGTTAGCTAATTGACACATTAAAGTGCTGAACCATGAACATGTTTACCCGGAGGTCCTCTAAACTTATATTTATGTCTGAACCTCCTAGGAAAAGCAGTAAATATTCACCCCAACCAAAATATCCAGCATTTGCTAGTAACCACAGGGCTGAAATTCAGTTTTTCCTGAAGGTCAATACACAGTTTTAAAATAGGTAGAGGGTAGTGAGACAGCAAGAAATAATTAACTCACTCACTCAGAAATCATTTTCAATTATAAACAGCATGAACTGGAGGACTGCTCAGTTCTGCTGAATGAATAACTTTTCTCACTAAATAATTCACTGAATTGGGCAGGCCAGCTATAGCAGGGCTTGTTTCAGCTCACCAGAGCGAACAGCCAACTGGCACACATTTTTAAAACAAAATATAGGAAAAAAAAATCACAATTTACACCAGTACTGTGGAAAAGCAGAAGGCTCTAGTAGTCCCACTAGGTTTACTGGAGCATTAGGAAGCATGAAAGGTTGAAATCAACCTTTTCACCAAATCTAACCTCCTATTGCATAGATCCTAGAGTCAAACTCTATATTACATTAAGCTGTAGAAGGAACTAAATCTCTTTTTTGCTTTCAAGAAAGCAAGATTATATTGGTCACCAAAACTTATAGGGCTTCTTCAGCTTGAAGAAGAAAAGGATCTGGGGAGACCTTACAGCAGCCTTCCAGAACCTAAAGTGGGCCTACGAGAAAGCTGGAGAAGGACTTTTTACAAGACTGTGTAGTGACAGGACATGGGGAAATGCCTTTAAACTGAAAAAGAGCAGATTTAGGTTAGATATTAGGAAGAAATTCTTTACTGTGAGGGTGGTGAGACACTGGAACAGGTTGCCCAGAGAAGCTGTGGGTGCCCCCTCCCTGGAATTGTTGAAGGTTGGGTGCAGCTTTGAGCAACCTTTACTAGTAGGAGATGTCCCTGCCCATGGCAGGGGGGTGGAACTAGATGGTCTTTAAGGTCCCTTCCAACCCAAAACATTCTGTGATTCCATGATAATGAAGAGGAGTGTAAAAGGGAGCTGCCTATTTCTTCACAGTCCTCCACTCAAGACCAAAACTTGTCCCTTTTCCAAATGCTTATGGTCTGTATTTGCACCAGCTCCTGCAGGAAACTTGTCATGTACACACCAATCACCCAAATGAAGCTCCCAAGCAGCAAAAAGCCATGTGTTTTAAACAGACAAGCAGACAAACATGCATTACTCATAAAGTCATGTTTAGCAGCATTCCAAGAGAAACCTATTTCCAGGTGGGTTGTTTTTTTTTTTTTTTTCAAACAAATGTGTTTTGTCTTGCATTCAAATTAATCATCTTAGAGCTTCATCTTTCTTGCTTCACTGGTCTCACACTTGCCTCATGCTTACAAAGAGTTAGGAGGCATTCACATACTCATATCATATGACAATATGGAAAAAAAAAATATATGCAGAGTTCTAGGGACTGCCACTTTCACAATAAATGCCTCTGGTGGCATTTTGCAGTCTGCATCACGTGAAGTGTAAGAGGTTGCCTTACGGATACAGCACAGATTCCTTCCAAAAGTACACACCCATTGCTTTTGTATGTCTCTCTAAGCGCTAATACCCTCTTGTAGCTCATAATTGAATTTTTGTTCAGCTCTGTTCTTGCAAAAGGTCATCAGATCCACTGTTGGAAACATGGAAACTGATACATTCTCTTTTGGGGAGGTGGTTTCATCAGTAAATTTCCACCTATGACCAGTGGCACAAAAAGTAAATCTGAAATGACTTTAAGCCCCACAGACAGGAAGAGCATTTTTGCTTGCATGCAGAATGTGGGGCTCAGCAGTTAATGAGGGCTGGCCAAATTGATTTCTTCTACAGGAATGCATAAAGGTGGAAGGGGACCACAAGCAATTTTCCATGGAAGCCATTTGTGTGGAGTGATGGCCCGAGAGCCATCAGGGCAGCCCCGCTGCTGTGCCATCCCACAGCAGTCCGGGGAGGACAGTCCAAGCCCACTCCATGATACAAACCAAAACAAGGGGAAAGAGGCACCATCTCCTGAGCACCCCTGACCTGAACTATGACACTGCTTCTGAAGAAGGAAGGACTTCTCCTGCACTCCACAGGAGAGCTCCAGCAACTGGCGTAGAATCATAGAGTCATTGAGTGGTTGGGGTTGGGAGAGACCTCAGAGGGCATCTAGTTCCTATCCCCTGCCATGGGCAGGGACACCTCACATAGACCGTGTTCCTCAAAGCATGGTCACACCCTGATTTCTTTCCCCCTCGTTTTGTCTCTGATCCCCTGGAAGACCTGAGCAGTCTCTCTGGATAAGAAGTCTAGCAACACTTAGAGGTTTCCGATTTGACCCAAAAAAATATTTCTGTAGAAGAGGAACTGCTCTGTGAGGCAAATCCTCTCCATCTGTGCGATGAAGGAGTGGAGCAGAGCCACATTTCCCTGGACTGCACAAATATTTTTAGTAATTTCCCAGTCATGCTCTACCATTTTGAGGAGAGCAACATATTGTCACTACATGTATCTTTAGAGGGCTATTGTTTCTGCTCCAAAAACACTTCACTGAAAACAGGAAACCAGATCTGCCCTGTTTTGTGTCTTCTGAGTCCCCCACCTGAGGATGAAGTCAGGAAGTTCCCACATTCCCAATCATGGGGAATGGGATCCACCTGAGATATGTATACCTGGGCAAAGAGGAAGAGGAGGGAAGGGAGAGGCTAGACGTGGAATGAGGCAGATTTGTCTACTTGTTGAGACACAAATTCTTTAAGCCACGAGTGACACACCGCAGCCCTGAAGTGCACTCCCCCACAGGGGAAGGGTTAGGGTGAAGAGGGGACATACACACCCACAGTCAGCTGCTAACAGGTTCCCTGCACAGCCTGTAACCACAAGGAGGGGAGTCTGGGCTAGGCTACCTACTGAAAGCACCCCTGACTGCAGTGGCTGCCCCTCTGACCCCACTCAGCTTGCCTGGTCTGTGCTGGGGGGGTACATCACTCTCCCTCCAGCCTGCCTTGCATTCACATTGTGCTTGGGTACCAGAATCTGGCCCCACAGCATTTAGAGATCCTATTGAGAAACACTGAAGCCAAGAACTTTCCATTATAAAAAACCTGGCCAGAAGGTTTGCGACAGGGCCCTTCCAGATGTGCATTTCAGATTCACTTCAGTCCAAAATGAGCTGGCTCTTTCACTGTGCACAAGGCACCTCAGAAATTCATTCCTTGGCCAAGCAGAACATGCTGCCCAACACACAAGGTTTCAAAGCACAGACATTTCGGGGAAAGGAGGGTAAGGACCTTGCTGTCAAGTGCTGTCTCCTATCCAAAAATTTAAATGTTCCCAACTCTGCACACTTTGTAACTATGCTTTTCTTACTCTGAAAACAGATTCACCCAGACCTAAAAGAACAGTTGAACAATAGATTCAAGGGATCCAAAACGTTTCGCACCAACAATTACTCTGTGCCTGCCTGCACAGAGACCCCAGCTCCTTGCCCAGTCCTGGAAACTACATTCTCAGCTGCTACACTTGGCCAAAGAGTGACTGATGTCAGTGGAGGCCAGCCAGCTCTCCTATCTCTTCAGAGGAACTGGCAAATCCCTGTGCTTCCACAGGGCTGGGTCAAAAGAAGGTCCGGGGAACAGCACTTCTCCACCCGAGGGAAGCATCCTGCAATAGTGATGCTTCAGGGCTGCCTGTGTTACCTCTTTTTGGTATCTTGACCTTTTTCAGCCCTTTCTGCATACAGAGGTTAAACGTTTTCTGACATTGGCATTAACGTCACATTCATATTAATCCCTGTTACAATAGTATTAAGCTCTGTTAGTGATTAGATTAACAGACTTTCCTTTCTTCTTAAACAGAGCTTTTACACCAAAATACCTTCTCAGACTCTAGTGCAAAGGGAATGTCTTGCCAGACTGTGAACAGTAGGCATGATCTTTTGTGAGTATCAAAGCCACTGGAACACTGCATATTGCATTCATTCATGACTATAAAAACTTAGAAAAGGTGCCATAATTTTAGAAGCCTTTCCTCCCTTTCTTTACAGTCACTTCTGAAGCTATAAACCAATGCCATACACACTTCTCCTGCCTCTACCAGCCATAATCAGTGTGGATTTATCAACGAAAAGTTTAGTTGTAAGGATTTCCTGCAGTGAACCAGTTTCCCAGTACAGCTTCCTTAAAGGGCAAAAATGTTTCCCCTTAACCAGGGAAGAAACGCAGCACCAACTCAATCTTTGGTTTCAAGCCCTATAGCAAAACTCTTAGCTTTGCTTCAAAATAACCCTGCCCTAAAGCTGAGCAGAAGCTATGCATCCCTTCTGCATACCTTTGCATCCCTGACTGCCCCGAGCTTTTACACTGTCATTTATCAATGAAGCAATTACATCTGAGTTAATAACCGCTTAGCAAAACCAGCAAAGGAACATTAATTAAAACAAAACGACGCCAAGGCTTGTTCTTCTCCACCGACCGTTGCATGGCTGGCAAAACCATAAAAAAGAGGAATGTCACGACGGTCGGAAAATAAATCGGCAAGGAAAATTTGCCTGCATTCTTCTTGTGTCAAATCCAAACACACACTCTTCTGATGGGGAAAAAAAGGCAGGTAGCGACAGCACGAGAGGCCAAAAAGGGCACTTGGCCACCAAATACAATCTCAACCAGCGGGTTTTTGGGAGGAAAAACCCCGCTTGCATACGTGTGCACAGGCAGCGCGCTGCCACCTGCCTGGGGACACGGGGGCACCTGCCCACGAGCCCGAGGGGGAGCCGCCTCCGTCGGGGTCCCCGCCGCCCCCCGGCCCCGCTCGGCGCANTCCCGAGATGGTCAGCAGGAACGCGATGATCTCCGCCGACGTGCTCGCCATGGGCCCGGAGCAGGCGGCGGGCGGCGCGGAGCCGCGGCGGATCCCGGCGGAGCCCGGGNCGAAAGCGAACAGCGGCGCGACCTGTAATTCGGGGTTAGATTCCCCTAACCCTGCAGGTCCAGTGCAGGGTACGGGAGGGGGTGGCAGCAGCGGGACAGGCGCGTCCTTAGCATCTCCTCCCTAGCTGCAGGTTTGCATCTCTTTCCGTATGCCCTCTCCCCGCCATCCTCCCCACAAACAGCCTTGACAGCAGGGCGGCTATGAGGAATGCTTGCAGAATACAGGTGTGCCGACCGTGAGCGCTCCATATTCCTACAGGGACGTAAGCTTTTGAAACGCGTAACAGGATTTTTTAATCCTCTGAATTTCAGCTGGCCCCTGATATTATCCAGCCACAGATGATACAGCGTTTGATACCTGTTTGTGCAATGTGAGCTGATGAACTTGGCGTTTCTACCTCAGTTTTAATGTAGTGGCATTCGAGCCTGCAGCTCACAGGTGGAGAGTTATCCACAGTGGTTTCTCCTCTTGTTTGAAGCTGTTTACTTTCCACATCAGTAGTATATTTGCCATTGATGTGGAAAGTACACTGCCGGTCTTTACTTTCCTCCTACTTATTTCAAAACTATTGTTACATTTTCTAAACCTTTTTGCCAGATGGGCAATCACTGGAGGATAAGAAGCTGCGTTTGCATCATTATTCTTCTGATGAATGCTCTTTGGTTTTGCCGTTTGGACACAAACCCGGATGTAATCACCTTACAGAAACATATTAAAATAAAAAAAAAAAAAAGGGAGAAAAACCTCAGAGTTAGGTGTACCCTTGGATGTGTCAGAGCTCAGTGGGAACAGGGTGTTTGTTGATCTGTTACTGCTCCAGCAGGATAAAAGGGGGTCCACAGACGCATTTACTGACGCAGTGGCTCTGCCTGCTCTCTGCCTCCTTGGTACCCTCTGACTTTCAGGTGACTCACAGCAGCACTGGCAGGGAAGAGGGTGAGGGGAAAGCAGGCAGGAGGCTTGTTTGCACAGCAGCATTGGGAATGGGGCATGCTACAGCTCCATTCAACCTCTGTGCCAAGATGCCTTCTCTCCTTAGGAGGGAAAAGAAACAGAGTCATGAAGTAGGTGAGCCACCCTCCAGTGCCGGCTGTAGCCAGAGCTGACTTTGGAACACCAGGACAACCAGAGATCCAAGTCCCATCTCCACGATGTTATGATCTAGTTATCGCAGGACACAGCAGCAGAAAGCAAAAAAAAAAAAAAAAAATTTTAAAATATTTTCCCCCATCATAGCACTTGGAGATCTTGCAGACTGGAATTATATTGGTGATGGTAAAGTAGATCAATCCAAGCTATCAACTAGGATCTAATCAAGTCTGAGGTAGGAGACTTGAGTCCAAACCTGGGTCATCGTGTTTTCTTGACATGGGAAGCTCACCTATTCTTTTGTTGATAGCACTGCTTTGCTTGGTGAATCCAGGGAGTAGCATTTGGGCAAATTTTGGCCAGGGCCCATCAGAACTTTTTGGTGTGCTGCCATGCAATAACCAGGAGGCTGGAGTGATTGTTGAAGGGCAGGAACACAGCCCGGATACCTCTAGGTATGAGTCTGAGCCACTGAGTCTGGGAAGGAGGGGAACAGGGTCTCCCTGAAGAGCATAGACACCACTTCCCAGAGGGCCAGCAGAAGTGGCAGGCTGGTGAGTGACCCTGCTGAGGGTGGGTGGTCCTCCTGAAGCTGCTGTGGCCTCTGCCTGTGATGTCCAACTACCATTTTTGCTGTCCCAAACCATGCTGCTCTCAACAGAGCCGGACTTAGCTGCCATGTGCAGTGTGGATCCACGTCTCTCTGATGGCCACCTGTCTGCTGCCAGGGACTTCAGGGGGAGCCCACGCAAGTGGCTTAGGACAGATGAAGTTATTTCAACCTCAAACCCACTCTCTGCCTGCTTATAAGGACCCTTCAAGCAGGGCTAATTTGTACGTTTGTTACCCTGTAAGCCCTGTTTTATCCAGAACGTTGTAAAGTGGCCTCAGTGTACATGAGAACCAGACTCGCTTTAGCTTCAGGGAAAGACTCCTCCTTTCATCTCCTGACACTGTTGCTTTTGAGGATGTTTTATGTTACTAGTCCAGTTGTTACCATCTTTCTCATCTAAAATCAGAGCAAGATGTTGCACTTCTGATCTCATCTTTGGAGATTTAAACCCAAAATGACATAGTGCACAGCTGAGTGCTCACCCCAGGCTGAAGAGTAAGAGAAGTTGCAAGAGATACTCTTCTGCCATGGCATTTTCTTCATGCTGGCTGGAATCTGCAGGGATAAGACACTGGAAAACATTCATCTGTGAGGCTGTGTTTCTCCCCTATATAATTTTTTTCAGCTTCTTTCTCTTGTGCAACTGCAAGTCCCTTTACCGTGAGCTTAACTCATATATCTTCCAGGATACAATGGTCTCTTTTCTCCGTTGTTGTGGAAGAAACTTTAACATCCATACGAAGACATTTCTATATCTCCCTTCAACCTCTGTCTTCTTGCCACCATAGCTCTGGCTTTGGATTTGCTTACTTGGCTTTCCTACCCATCTATAGTTTATGTAGTAGAACGAAAGGTTTGGCCTTTGCTTTGTTTTCTTGTTGGTTTTTTTGTTTTGGTTTGGTTTTTTTTTTTTGTTCCTGTGTTTCAGGACAACTTGGGAAGTTTATGAATGTTCCTCAGACCACTGTGGGACTGATCTCCATTTTCTTCTGTTCGTGAGTTGATCAGGTCAATGCAGTAGCACAGTTTTTTGCTGGGTCATTTGACTGAGTATGGGGTTTATTCCCTTAGACTGGGGACTGGGTTTATTCTCTTGGACTTAAGAAAGGTGCTCATGTCTTTTTTTAAGAAAAACAACCCTTGTGTTTCATTTTTTGTGGCAAGTTTCATTGACTCTTGAGCATAAAAGTGGCATTTAGGGGAGAAGTATTAGTATGTGTTTAGAATAGGCTATTTCAGTTGGAAGAGACCTGTATTGATCACCTAGTCCAACTACCTGACACTTCAGGGCTGACCAGAAGTTAAAGCATGTTACTAAGGGTATGTCCAAATATCTCTTAAACACTGACAGGCTTGGGGCATCAACCACCTCTCTAGGAAGCCTCTTCCAGGGCTTGACCACGCTCTCAGAAAATAAATGCTTCCTAATGTCCAGTCTGAACCTTCCCTGGTGCAGCTTTGAACCATTCCCACATATGCTATCCCAGAGAGAGGAGATCAGCACATCTGTCTCCATTTTCCCCTCCTCAGGAAGCTGCGAAGAGCAATGAGATCACCCCTCAGTCTCCTTTTCTCCAAACTAGACAAGCCCAGAGTACTCAGCCACTCCTCGCAGGACATGACTTCCAGACCTTTCAGCAGAACTGTTGCCCTCCTCTCCATGCATTGAAAGACCTCAACATCCCTCTTAAATTGCGGACCCAGCACTGCACACAGCACTCTGGGTGAGGCCACACCAATGCTGAAAACAGTGGGATAATCCCCTCTCCTGATGGGCTGGTGATGCTGCGTTTGAGGCACCCCAGGATGGGATTTGCCCTCCTGGCTGCCAGGACACACATCAGGCTCACATTGATCCTGCTGCCAACCAGCAGCCCCAGATCCCTTTCTGCAGGGCGGCTCTCCAGCCACTCCTCTCCCAGTTTATACTTGTTCCCAGCACTACTCTGTCCTAGGTACAGAATCCAGCACGTGGGCTTGTTAAATTTCATCCCATTAATCATAGCCCAATGCTCCAACGCATCCAGATCACTCTGCAAAACCTTTTGTCCCCCAAGAGTGTCAACAGCACCTCTTGGGTTGGTGTCACCAGCTAATGGCATGTTCAAGTCCTGCATCCAGATTGCTGATATTGAACAGAACTGGCCCCCAGGACAGAGGTGTGAGGAACACCACTGGTGACCATTCACCATCCAGATGTAGCCCCATCCACCACAACCCTTTGGACTCGGTCCTTCAGCCAGCACACCATGAATCCATTCATCCCACAGCTGGACAGCTTGTGCGGAAGGATGCTGTAAGGGACAGTAGGAAAACCCTGACTTAAACCCAGAAAAACACCATCTGCCACCTTCCCTTCATCCACTAGGTGGGTGACCTTATCATAGAAGGATATGAAATTAGTTAAACAGGATTTTCCCTTTGTGAGCCCATGTTGACTGTGCCTGGGGATTGCATTGTTCTTTAAATGCCTTTTGACAGTAACCAGTGTGATCTTCTCTGCAACTTTTCCAGGAACTGAAGTTAGACTAACAGGTCTGTAGTTCCCTGGGTCTTCCCTCACATCCTTCTTGTAGATTGGAATAACACTGGCTAGCTTCCAGTCAGCAGGGACCAACCCCAGGCTACTGAGATTTTTGAACTACACGCATTTTACAAATCAGGATGGAATATTAATAAATAGTTGATTTTTTTATAATGTACAAACTTTTATTATATTGCCATATACAGAAGAACCTTTCAGAGAAGGTTTTGCACTCAAGTCTGAAATACAGGATATTATTTTAGCTCTTGCAGGATCAAAATCACAAGTAATCATTATTGCCTCATAAGTTAAACACCGGATGACAACAGCATTTGTTCTGCAGCCAGCATAAGCAGTCTAGGGTCGTCATGCCTTTGTCCTGGAGTAATTTTTCTTGTAATTTTACCATGCATAGGTTGGGCAACTTGAGACTCTTTCCTGGTTTTGCCACGTTATGATTTCCAGGGTGCCTAGAGCACTTGTGCAAAAGGAAAAAAACCCAAATTTATTTTTCTTATTTGTTTGCTAGGATTTCCTTGAGAATCTGAATATTGAAGAAGTAAGGCAGACATGGGGAACATAGACGGGCTCATAAGAATGTCATCACCTGGGCAAGGCCAGGTCTGTTGGCAGTGCCAGATCTGGGGAGGGCACCCCAAACTGGCACGTTCCTTAGAGAAGATTAGCACAACTGTAAGTGAGGACCTTGCACGGTGCTCTGCATTGCGCACAACAAAGTGCCGCCTAAAAAATGAGCAGCCACATCCTCTTCCTCAAAAGAGAGTAAACAAAGGAATGTTCCTGTCTCACCATAGAAAAAAAAACCCATCAGATTGGGAACATCAGTTAATAATCACCAGTCCTTGCTGGGGTTGCTATCGTTGTTTTTCTTAAGTGGTGGGAACAGGAATTAAATTAAATTACTGAATGTCTTCTGTAAACTGCCATGACAAGAATGATTTTTAGCTATGCAGTTCATATATTACATAACAAAAAGTAAAAAATTAATAGGAACTGACAATCCAGAGCATTTGAAAGGAGTGAAAAATTGCATTCCGCAAGCCAATAAACTTTCCCCTCTCTGTCTCTCTGTTCAATGCATTCAGACATTACAGACTTTGTTCCTTGACACTGTGATTAATACACTGTTTCTTTCTTTTTTTTTTTCAGCTCACCTTAATTTTGTTGAGAAAAGCCTGTGTTGTTCCCTGAAAGTTTGTAATACAATGCTTTTAAAAATAGATATAACCTGTTTAACAAACTCAGCAGGAAATGTGAAGAAGTGCATCTCCTACTTTCCTGGAGGTGCATTCCTCCTGGCCAACAGCACAGGTGCAGCTCTTGTCCGTCAGAAGTGGCCTCCACATCAAATAAAGTTTTGCTAAGCACAGGCAGGTTGCTGTGGAAAGGTAGGAAACCTTCGGATGGCTTTTTAGAACATGAGGCCTTATGTAATGCAATTTAGAAAGTTTGCAAAATTTTAGAAAGTTTTCAAAATAAAAGCATATTGTATCTAATGGAATTTAAAAGATTTAACTGAGGTGGCAAGCAGAGAGGCAAATGCTTTTCCGGAGCAGTCGGTGTTCGGAAGTGATCCTTGCCAGTGAGCCATAAAGACAAAGAAGCTGAGTCCTGACCAGTGTCTGAGCGGCAGGACAGTGTTTGGATATTGGTGTCCCTGCAGTGGGAACGCTTTCCCACCGGCCGTGTCCTCTGCCCTCGTGTGCCACAGCTGGTCTCTGCTGTTTCCTGAGCACTGGCTACGTCTGGGCATGAGGAGTCTGTCATTTTTTACAGGCACCAGGATAGCTTCCAGCCAGGGGACACGCAGAAGCAGGAGCTGACCCTCTGGGGATAGCACAGCAACAGGATGAGGGGCACGAGTTGGAAGGCGGGAAATTCCCAGTAGGTATTAGGAAGAAATTGTTTACCAGGAGGATGGACAAGCACTGGGAGCAGGCTGCCCAGAGAGGCATCTCCCTCCTCGGAGGTGCTCGAGACTTAACCGGTCACAGCCCTGAACAAGCCCATCTGATTAGATGTGTTTTGGACTAGGTGACCCCTGGAGGTCCCTCCTAACCTGACTTACTCTACTACCCTGTGATTTTGTTACCTCGCTGGAGCAGATAGAGTTGCACTGGGCTGCATTTGGCTCATTATAGCCCTAAGTGGTGCCCAGGTGCACTAATGATCACAGATTACATGTTATGCCCAGAGCATGATTCCATGTGGCCCCTGCTACCCTGTTATTTAGCACACATGCTGAAATCTTCTTTTCACAGATAGGTGTATTTCAGTCCATAACAGCAGTACATTTGACTACTTTTTCAGCTGTTTACACATAGGGAAATTTTTCCATGGTCATCCTCTTTTTTAATTTATTTTTTTAGGATGCCTCTGGACATGCTAAAGAAAATCCCAAGAGGGGAACACGACACAGAGACCTTCAGCTCTGCCAGTGCAATACCCTTCCTGAGACAGCAGAGTGGGGATGAGAAGAAAAGACGTGTTTCTGGAAAAGAGGGAGTCAGTTCCCAAGTGGATGCAGGAGCAAAGCTGTTCGGTGTGTGCTTCAGCTAGCAGGGGGTGGCAGCAACTGGAGAGAGCGGTTGAGGAGATGTGAGGTGACTGGCAAGGGCCCTGGAGGAGGCAGAAATAAGCTGCAGCAGAGCATGAGTGAGGGGTGATAATTTACACCGTGCTCTTTACCTAGCCCTGCTCAGGTGCAGCCTGGCCCTGAACACACATTTGTCCCAGTTTCCAGCTTGAAGAAAGGGGAGACAGGTGAAGGTGAGTGTCTGCGTTATACTTTCCCACCAGCGTCTCTATCTGCAAGGAAGCTCTTCCACATGCTTTCCTCTGGTTCATCTCCCCAGTTCCCACAGGGGCTCCTTATTTACTCAGGGAATGGTTGTGCCACGAAGAGGGTGTTGTGGTTTACCGTCCCTGGCCCCACTATTTCTCAAGCACCAGTTGTCCCAGCTGGTGGCACAGAAAGACTTAATTTAACCGAGAGCATGAAAACCACAACCTGGAGCAAAGCGGCTTCTGTAGTGTAACTTAATTTGAGAGCAAACGGACTGGGATCAAAAAAGGTCACGGTGACAAAGCAGAGTTAAAAGCTGTCTTAGATCAACATGCTCAAGCAATTCCGAAACAAAGGGAATAAGGAAATAATGTATGACAGATTCAAAAATCAATAAACCGGTTGTGGTTAGCGTGCATTTGATCCATCATCAATTCTGCTTCTTTTGATCCTTCTGGTTTGATTTGGTTTCTGACGCGGTGTGTGTATTTGAAAGAGAAGTGGGTAAAACCCTCCAGTGAAAGTGGGGGTTGCCTCCAGGTGTAGAGGCTCTTGGATAAAGCGGACAGATTTAAAATCCAGTTTGAATTTTCTGAGCTTAAGAAATCACAAATAAAAGTGGCAGTAATGAGATATGAGGAGAAAAAACACATCTTAAAACATAGGTGTCAATGTCAGTGTGTTTGTGCTGGGGGACACGATCAAGTTCCCGTCATCTTCCCACCTACTGTGAGCACTGCCTTTTCAAAAATTGAATGGATCAAATGTACTTGGAAGTTTTTTTTGCATACGAAGCAACACTTCAGCTCATTTTTGTGTGCAATCTGTGTGCAGCACCGTGTTTTCCTATTTCTTCAGTGCAATGTTCAGTCAGCCTCCACGTTGACTCTTGAGGAAACAGTCCACTACTGCATGTAGTAAGTGAAGCAGTATATTACCTAGGAGAAAATTCATTTGGACTGCTTATTTTTGCTGGGTCACAGTCCAGAGTAGCCAACTAGACATTTGCCAGGGGCAGGACATAATGTGCTTTGCCTGTTATGTTAATGCTTTCATGGTTCCCTACGGAAAATATTTTTCTTTCATTACTTTGCAGTAGTTCTACCTTGCCATTGCCCTTGCAAAGAAATAAAGCCTTTTCCACTGATAATAGAGATCCAGGTATGCACTGTGGGTTTTTTCTCTGTTTTCCTCTTTGTTTTCCTCTTTGCTCAAGTGTCTTTTTTCAGCTGATTGTTTATTTCAGTGGCTCATTTATGTGTTCATTGCAGCTTTTTAATTCATTCATTTAATTAATTTTAGCTGCAAGCTGGGTGAAGAAGGGCAGAATCACTTTTGAAAATTCAGTATTAAAACTATTTAAAGTCTCTTTTTTCATATCAGAAATTAATTTTGATTTTTAGAAAAGGAGAAATTCTTAAACAGTTTTAACTTAAGTTGCAGTTTGTAAGGAAAGTTTGCAGCACTGGATGGTGCCTCATGCTGGTGGTGGGAAACTGAGCATGTTTCTGATTTTGTTGGTTTTATATGGATTTAAATATTGCATTGCACTTTTTGTTTTCAAAAACGTTGTATAGTGGGACAAAATGGGATAATGCAATCTCTTTACTTGGAGCTAGTTCTGGGAAAATTCCATTTCCTTTTCCAGTGTTTGGTGTAGTTATTTTATGTAGATGGGAATCAGAAAATCTTTCAACTGCAAATTCACGTTTCAGAAGTCTCCGGGTGACAAAGTGGTGGATTTTGATTGTAAATTGCTTGACAAATGCCAGCAAAATAAAAACGCCAGCGGATGCCAAACATTGAGACTGGAGACACCAGTGTGTCTGGTTTTTTTTAATGACTGCTCTTTGTTTTTCTACTGGATAGTGCACTATTGACAAAAATTACTTTCAGTAATGTCTGAGGATTAAGGATTTATTTGGAAAGATGGCCCAGAGCATTTTGTTCATGTGGTATTCTGGGAAATGTTAACTTTTCTAAATACATACAAGAAAAACCTGATTTTGTAGGAGAGAGCTAGGATATGGCATGCAAAAGCTACAGGCTTGCTGCATCCATTAGAGAACTGGACACAAATGTTAAATTTTAGGTGGAGAAAGGGTTTGTGCTATCACTGGATATACTGTTAGAGTGAAGTTCTGTGCTTTAGTATGAAATGCAAAACATAATAATGCATGAAATTCTATTGCCAGTCAAAAATCTCACCCTACTCCCTCCAGTCCCATTAAATACAGGGCATCTCTGGAAAGTGTGCAGATTTATGGGAGGAATTTTCCTGCCTGTAAAGGAAATCTAGAGCCATGGGCTGTAGGCATCAGCTCATAGATGCCTGTGTGCAGGCTGGTAAGTGGCAGAGTGCACTGGAGCTGTGTGGAGCTGCAGCTCTGTGCCAACCATTGTCCTCACCAGGCACCTTCCAGTGACACGTCACATGCCCTGAGCTGTGAAAATATTGATTTTGGGATCGCATGCCTGAACAAGTTTCAGTTTTCCTCCCATCCCCAACAGGATCTAAGCTCAAGCTGGGATCCTCGTTGAGCAGGTGTATGCCCTGGAGGCTGCTCCAAGCCCTTTGCCTGCCTATTCTTTGCAGGAGGTTTTATCCACCTCTGCCACAACTGTTCTTCAGCTCTGGCAGCACAAGCCCCAGTGCTGGACATTTCTGCAGGCTGAGGTTGCCTTAAGCATGACCAAAGGCACAAGTGCCTCTGTCCTGCCTGCAGGCTCTCTCTATGTCAATTCACTACTTCTGTGGGAGTGATGGCCGAAGGCTGCCAGCCTCAGGCACAGGTCACTCCCCAGCTTTATGCAGGGTGACCAGAGAAATGGAAGACGTGATGGGTTTTGAGGACTGAGTTTAAAGTATAGAAATGAAAAGCCACAGTTAAGTCAAAGTGCAATCCTCCTTTGTGTTCAACAAAAGTTAATTCTTATGCTTTTCCAGCAAACCTCATGCCTGGAGAGCTGACTGAGCAGCCTTTGCTTGCCCACTCCAAGAGCCCAATATCGTCCTGGGTTCTTCAAGTCCTTCCACCTAACTTGTACACATTGGCTGCCTGTTCTTGTCCCAGTGAGTCACGGCATGAGTGGCCCAGCAGATGGGCATCTCGGGTTTGAAGCCCTCATCCCTCTGCCCCTCTCACGTCTTCAGCAGTGGATCCCACGGCGAGTGTCTTGTGCAAGCAGAAACTGCCCAGTTGCCCTGAGAATCTCACAAGTGCTGATATGTTTCTTGGCTTCTGGCAGGGAGCAGCGGCATCCTTGGATGCGTGCCCGTCAGCTGACAGGCTCCTTGCTCAGATGCATTTCAGTGATTAACCTGCTGCCTCTGTCTGTCAGCTTAGGGGTTTCTATGCCACACAAGAAAAGGCAGGAAGGTTAGGTTCACTTGAACTCCCTGGGACTGGTATGATGTCCCAAGGGTGGGCACCAGTCTGCATATTCAGCTCGATAATCTACCATGTGGTTGGAGCGATACAGGGCGCTGTAAGTAAGGCATGTTACAGCTTGTGTTGCAGACCTGCTCTCCAAACGAGGCTTGGAGAAGCCAAAGGGGCTGTGTTTTCCAAGGCAGGACTGTAAGAGGTCACTCTCCTGTTTGTGCTGCCCCTGAACTCAACCTCTCTTCTGTGAGACATTTCTCGGCACGCTGGTGGTCTGTTGGCTTGTGGGAATGGCCCCTGCCAAGTTCTTCAGGCATGGAATAGGTCGTTCCCTTCTCATTTGTAAAGTGTTGTGGTTAATTTCTAATCAGAAGTGCCTTTGAACTTCTGAACTTTGAACTCGGCGAAGGAAACCTTCTCTTGAGTACATCAAAGCTTGTAGCTGTGCTTAGGGGAAAGATTTATGCCACATACGCATCATGCCAAGAAATTATCACAAGTCCTTTATGTGGCACAGGCATCATTGAATATATTAATATGCACAAGTAAATAAAATAAAGCCATTAGACTAGGATGCACACCCCAAGAGCAGAATTTGCTCTGCGGGTTTTCAAACGGGCTGAAATACCAATCACTAATCTTTCACAAAGAAAATCTCTCATGTCTTAGAACACAGTGAACAAGCACACTCATATATATATTTATTAATCTATATCAGAAGGATGTGATACAAATACTTTTATATATCTCTGCCTTATACTATGTCAAAGAAGAGATCAGGCTCTTATCAAAACTGCTATTTCCTAGATATTGGAGAAAAATTATTTGGCAACAACCCCACCAACCACAGTTTCATGTTTTCTTAACGATCTTAAACACATACACATCTCTCTACGTAAGCATTACCACTACAAACCGATGAAACCAATTCATAAATTAGCAAGAGAGAAATATAGGTTTAGGATAAGCAGAGGAGACTAAAGTAACCCAGCACACACACCCTCTCTCCCCTTAGCAGACGAAAATGTTCTTTTCCCTTTTCTTACAGAAATCTACAACAGGACACTACAAATGGTGTCTATCACAGGGCTTCTCTTTATCCACAGAGTTTCTTCTGCATTAGATATTCTTACGTGCTACTGCCCACTACCTGTATATCTCTAGGATAATTACTAGAAGTGGGATGGGCATGTAATAATTACAGCTATTCATTAGCCTTATCAGAAATTATCTAGATTTACTTGCAAAACTGAGAGGTACTTCCTTTGTAATCTCTTTGTAGCTTTGCTTTGTGGGCCTAAAAATGCCCACCAGGACAATAATTTCATTAGGATTTCACTTTTCATCCTTTTTTTTTTTCTTCTACACTGTCTGTGTTTAGAACTTCCTTTAGTGTGTAATCCACGACAGAAGATTTCCCAAATGAGCTGGGCATCACAGGTCTTTCGTCAGCTCCACTCAAACAGCGGTTTACAACAAAGTATGACATTCTGTGTTGGTTTGTTTGTGCAACAGCCGAGATTTTTGCAATAGGGAAGTAAAGTACTTGAATCATGTCCATTTGTGTTCGATACGGCTGCA
Organism: Melanocharis versteri; assembly: GCA_013397845.1. Classification (NCBI taxonomy): domain Eukaryota; kingdom Metazoa; phylum Chordata; class Aves; order Passeriformes; family Melanocharitidae; genus Melanocharis; species Melanocharis versteri. The sequence continues at coordinate 346,449 of VZTG01005917.1, read as the reverse complement.
GTAGCCTTGAACGGAGAGATGTTTCTAAGGTTTTTTCCCAGATGACTTCCAGCATTTGATGCTGATTTCACTTTTTTCCTTGTATGGCAGCAGTCACACCTGGTGAGATAAGCCATCTCAAGCCCTTCCTGATCCTCAGATGAGCGCTAAGGATAGTGTTTAGGATTTCTGTGGGCATGCTCTGTACTGTTGCAACCCAATACTTTTCACTTTAGTGTTCCATCACCTTCAGTGACTTGGTTCTATTGTCCTAACATATTTGCAAGCTTGGGAGTACCCAGAGTTTTGATGGTGGCTCTGTATACGATTAATTTTGGAGTAATTTGTACCCATCAATAGAGCTTGCCAGATTTTCTATTAGAAGGATGATGTTGCCAGCTTATGTCAATGTGCTCTAGTCCTCTTCTGTCTCATGTCTTCCCTCAGAACAGCCTGGCTCTGGTTCACACAATTATTCACACTGTGCATTCAGAGACTTACTGTCTTATTCAAATTATATCTGCTCATGATCAGCTCCCTAAATAGTTCACATAAAAAACTGCCAGTAGGACTTTCTTCACAAGTGGAAGTGGAGGGGCGGGTACTGATATCTTCTCTCTCATGGCGAGTCACAGGACCCGAGGAATGGCCTGAAGCTGAGTCAGGAGAGGTTTAGGTGGATCTTATAAAAAGGCTCTTCACCCAGAGGGTGGTTGGGCACTGGAGCAGGCACCCAAGGGAAGTGGTCACAGCACCACCCTGGCAGAGTTCAAGAAGCTTTTGGACAATGCTCTCGGGCACATGGTGTGACTCTTGGGGATGCCCTGTGCAGGGCCAGGAGTTGGACTTGATGATCCTGATGGATCCCTTCTAACCCAGAATATTCTATGTTTCTATGATTCTATGATTCTGTGATTACGAGCTAAATCTCAGTGGGTTTTATTATTATTATGGAAGCAGTGAAGGATCAACACCAGAAGAGGCAAGTCAGTGAGGGATTTACTTTCTTAATATTGGAGTATTTTATTGAAGCTGTGAAGCAGCTGTGAATGGTGTTTCTCCAGCTCCCAAACCATTTTCTGATGCCATATCAGAAAGGATCTCTAAATGGTGATGGCAAGGGTTGCCCTTGCCTTGTATTAGCATGATCATGTATTTTTTTTTGACTTTCATTGCTTCTTAAATTAAGACAATACTACTACATAATTATTAGCTATCCCTGTCTGCTGGGAGTAAGGGAGAGGCTGAGATGCCTTTGTGCCTAGGCAGCAATCTTCAGATCAGAGACTCCAGAGAAATGCAAAATTCTGCCCAGCTTCGTAGGCTGAGACCACAGAGGGCACCCTGTGTAACCTCCCCATTTGGCTGAATCATGGCTAGAAATGTGACACTGGCTTTGCACCTGAGCATGCAGAGACAACTGAAGAGTTTTTGTGTGATGATTGTTTCATATATGCTTAAGGGGCAGGGTTACATCTTCGAGCTGAAAGCAGCTCTTTGCGAGTGCGTAAATCACAGAAGAATTGTGTTTGAAGATTGTATCATATCCAGTGGAGGTGATACAATCTCCACAGCATTTTCATCTTTGAAATGAGTCATTATTTTGAATAATGATCCATGCTTGTTCATTTTCATGTGAAGAGTTATGAGGAAAGCTTAGCAAGAAGGATTTGCTTCAAGCTTTCAAACTCTTCCTCAAGATCCACTGGTCTGTGAAGTTTAAAGATCACTGACTAAGGCCACGTGAAATGGTAACAGGGATGGATGACACTTGAATAAAGTGAGTTATCAATCTGTGTGACAACTGGCATTGGTAACAATGTGGTCTAACCACAGTGACACCTCTCTTCCTCTCCCTTCCCTTGCCAGCCAAGACTTCTTCAATGCCTCTGCAAATGACCCTTCATTCTGCTCAGTATTGCAACATTGATGGTAGCCCCACAAACAAAGTAATCAGAACTTCCCACAAGTTCATTTAAATTTGTGGTGAATATGATGCAATATGACAGGTGGTGTTTGGCAATAAGCACATTATAAGTAACCCTGTTCCACACTGTCACTGTAGAGCAGATGCAAGAGGTGGGATTCTGTTTAACTTGGATGGCCAAAGTGCAGATGTCCACATCTGGGCTAGTCACCAGAGCTCCACGCAGCGTAGTCAAAGGAGTCTGAGAGCTACTCAGCTGATAAATACAGGGGGAAATGGGAGAACTGTGTCCCTGAGTGCCTATTTCATTTTATTGACTGTAAAAGAAAGCAAAATTGACAGATTCTTATGGAGTCATCTATATTACAAATGTCATGGGATAGGATTTTTTACTGTCAAATATTTTAGTGTTGAATCCCATATTTATAAACGGAGATAGAAACAGTCTGAAAAGGTTTTGTCATTCACAAATACAGGCTGGCAGTGATGCCTAAAAGAAGGCTACCTGGAACAGAGGCTGGACAGAGTTAAAGAATAAAATAGATATTTATTGAAAGGCTTTCACGGGACACACCCTGGGAGTACAAAAGTCTGGCTAAGACTATACTTAAGATGGACCCCGGGTCACGCGTTCTCGCCTTTTTTATAAGTTTTGGCCCATTTACATATTCAGGCCAACTGTCCAACCACAGCTTCAGTCCACGCAGTCCCATCCTTTCGGACTGTCCCCTCTCAATCCGTGGCTGTTTACATTCTTGGGGTCTGAAGCTGCAAATGTCCTTGGTTCTTCGGGCTGGAAATGGTGTGTTTTGTCTAGCCAGACCAGGAGAAGAGCTGTTAGCACTATACAAGAAGCCCAGAGTTACAGACACACTAACGCAGTATAAAATCTAAAAAATACGAAAGTTAAAACTAAAGGTATCAGCAGGAATGTTGTATCACCGGAGATGAATTTTGCACCCTCTACTGGAAAATATGTTTGGTACATATAAAACATGGAAAAAGGATGTCTGTACAGTGAAGTCCTCTCCTCATTGTCCTAAAGCAGAGTGGTTATATGCTGACTAATCCTTCATTTCTGATCACTTCAAGTACTGGCACACACTGCTTCTGATTTGTGAATTTACCTGCTGCTGAAGTTAATAACCAGACTGTGGCCTCTTGTGAAATATGATTTCCAAGTGAATACACTGAAGCTCAAGGAAAATAAAGACTTTTATTATTTTTAAAATGTCTATTGGTATCTGTTCACCTGAAAATCCAGTGCAGAAAACAACATGGAAAGTCTGAATATAAGCTCAACTATGGCAGTTCTATAGTGACATTTCTCGATTACTGTTAAGATTTATGCAGCTCTGAGTTCACAGTCAGATCCTATACCCAGTCACAGGAAAACAAACAGCAATTATTGTTTCACTAAGAAGAAAAAGCTATTTTAAGGGTTACATCACACGCCTTATCTCCCTGAACAAGCAAAGGTGGCAGGTGGATAATGCAAGTAAAAGAAACAGTTGGACCTAGAGAGTCTGACCTTGGAAGAATCGTAACTTCGGCTATCAAAAAAGAGAGAGCTGATAGTTTGCCCTCTATATGTGAGGCTCATTGTCTGAAACTTGAAATGTGTGAAAAGGGGCATGAAAGGAGCGTGGACAGCTTTCCAGGTGGGATGTGCACATTCCTGTCTCTGAGTTGTCTCATCCAATTCAGCTGAATGACACTTCTTCCAATCTTCTAATTTAAGCATGATACAGTAAAATGAAGCAGGTAGTTACCAGAGTCTGATATAACAAGGCTGTACACTCTCAGCAGAAGTGTTTGCAGGGAATCTTCTTTCCACTGATATGACATGGTCACATGTTGGAGGTGTGTGATCACTAAGAATCTTACTGGACGCTGGCTAGGTATCAGTAAGTGAACAGCAAATAAATACTTACCTCACCAGACGTATTTCCTGTGTTAAAATGGCGAAGATCACAAACTACTCTTCGCACTGCTGACAGACCAATGATACGTATTAACCCTGGTCATAACATCTTTGACAGTCTTAGCCAATGGTGTGAAAAGGATCACCGGAACAATCAGTTCCCTCCAGGCATTCTGAGCCTCAGAAAGAAAAGGCGCTTTGCCAAGAATAAGAAATGAGATCTGTTTTGTGAAATGAGCTGTTCTTCAGGCCAGTTCTTCTCCCTTGCTTGGAATAGGCCGGACCAAGTCAGACATGGTACTGACAGCTAGCCTTGCTTTGCTGAGCTGTCAGGTGTTACCTTCGTGAACTATCCTTGAAAAGGGAGCAGCAATGGGGCAGCACATGGATATGAAGAGATGTAGACCCACCACTTCTTGTGGGGGAAAGGACTGACACTGGAATATATATAAACATTTTGTGTCCAACCCTTTTGCCATTCCACAAAGAGCAGGCTGGGTCTCAGCTGCTCTTACCCACAACTACACAAAAATGACTAAAGATGCACTCAAATTTTTTTGCATCAGTAAAAATCTGAAGTCCTACATGCAGCTCATGCTCAGTGCTGGGTATTACAGCAACCACCAGCATTCCATGTGTGATGGACTGAATCAGGCAGAGTTAACAGAGCTCCAGTAGCCCCCGCTATCCCCAGAAGCATCATTTGTTCCCCTGGAGAGCTTGCAGATCTGGCCGTGCTCTACACCCAGGGAGCTTTGACTGCTCCCCGCTCCCAGCCATGCCTGTGCAATCAGTGGTGGCTCCCATCCCCTGCCAACTTGAAAGGCAGCGGGGCTTCCTGCACTCTAGCTGATCTTGGAACTGAATGCATTTCGCTACCGGGATCTTGCAGCAACAGGCCACGTAGGCTTTCTAAGGATGGTTAAAATCTGTTCTTTGGGGACTGAATTTCCTGTGAGTTCCCAAACTCTGCACAGTGACAGAGGAATAGGTCTGTTGACACTTTGATACTCCATGTAAGCAACATGAAATCATGGGGATGCACAGGCTGTGACAGGAGGGGACAGTGAAAAAAGTGAGAAAGCAGAAGAGAGAAACAAACCTGTCTCAAACAAACCTGGAGGAAAGGAATCTGTCTCCTTTGGACCCGGGAGACATGGAAATGTCTGGCACTTCAGAATATGCTGCCTGTGGGCAGGGAAAACACAGGCATGAGAAGTAGTAGTAAGCCCTGAGGAAGAACCTCTCAGTTCTTTGGAGTGTTTTGGCATGAAGGTAGGAAGGCACAGCAAAATAAGATATATGGTAATTTTATAAGAAAGACTTACTCTTCAGTAACAAGGCTATGGATAAAGAGGAATCCATGAGGAATTTGTAGTACAAACATGAGTCTTACCTATGAACCACAAGCCTGAACCATCTCCTAATTTTGAATGGGATCTGTCTGTCTTAACATAGTCATCTCAAGTTTAGGATTTAGCCTGAGCCACCGACTCTAAACTCCATGTCTGGTAGATGGACACTTCCAGAGGGTGATCCAGTCCATTGACCTCATACACATTTCTCTGGGGATCCCTGTCTCTTTTCACTTATTGCAGAAGGGCTTTGAGATGATTACCTTAGACATCCTCTTTAGACTGCTAAAATTAGTGAGCCACACCTTCTAAACGTTGCTCAACTCAAGAGGTAGTGCTGTTGAAATGAGTGACTCGCTGTGCACCTCTGGAAAAGCAGCTTTCTTGACCAGTGATGAACTGCACATAGTACCCACAATTTGGCAACTGTCTGCGTCATCTCCTATCTGTGAACAGCCCCAGTGGCCACACTTGGGAAGGATTTCTCTCCTCTTAGATGATGCCTTTTTCGTCCATGGATGGTTGAACCTGATTGTTGACAAAGAACGTATAGACACAAACGAAAAAATCTGCTTTCATCATACCAAGTGGATTGGCTTTCATGCCTACGGTAGGGTGTGGCCTCAGATTGTGGTGAAATGGAGTTATCGTGCTGTGGACAGCTAGAACACAGTGAAAAGGTCACATCAGGAGAGAGGAAGGCATAAACCTTTGTTCATTGTCTTCCCAGGTATGTATGCACTGTGTATACCCTGACAGCTAGAGTGCATGGCTTTTGAAGTATCCTTCTTTTCCCCAGAGGCAGCAGGTGGAACGAGTGGATAACATTGTCATCCTTGCTGCAGGAATCCATCTGATCTGCCTTTCAGGGCTAAGGAGCAGCAGTGATATGTTTCCTCCATGTCTGCTCTTTAGGGAAAAGGTTGTGTCTGACCAGTACCTTGGGAAATGCAACATTCACATTTACTGTGTTATTTATGATAGGGTGAAATTTCACACGGTGTTGCAAGTCACCTGGAATGTGTTTGCCTTGGCATGCCCTCTTACTGCCCTCAACTGAATTACAGGCATCTCTGCAGGTATCTATTCAGGCAGATCTTGTTCACTGAATCATTTACTACCCCGGGGAGGGAGAGCTGGTGGGATGATGGTGCTCCAGTCTGTGCTACTGGGCTATGCTTATACTCAGCGGGTGACAAGGGAGGCGGGTGAGTGAGAACTTCACCGCTCAGCACTTGCAGAACTAATTTACACGTGCTTCTGAGGCGCCCGCTGGGAGTAGCTCTGGACCTGTTCTTGTTACAAGACTGCTACATTTTAGTGTGTGGAATGGGAGGAGTTGGTGGGAATTTTTTGAGGCAGATGTATTCTGCCCAAAGTGATCCGTACAGAAATGTTGGTTCTGTTCTGTTCTTTCGCATTTGATGGGGTAGTAGGGAAGTTCCAATGTGAATGGTTTTGTCCTAAAAATAATGCTTTTCCCAGGAAAGGTCTACTGAAAATTTGCCATGCGAGTAGGCCTCAGCACGAGTTGGTCAAACCATGATGATGCTCTTCAGCCGAGTTATCGGGTAGGCTTTTACATGTATTCATTTGTACTTCATGGCATCTCTGCTGGGGGGCAGAGAGGTTTTTCATCTGCTTAACTTCCTGCCTGAAATCCTTTGCCACACTTTAGTCTTCTGCCATAACTTTTGTTTTCTTGCATATTAATTTTTTCCTTTTTACAGGCTGAAGTAAAAAAAAATTGATCACTTCTTCCCTCTTTACTGGCTCATTCAACTTTACCCCACCTACTTACTCAGCTACCCCTGTGTTGTGTTGAAGAGTTTCAGATGTTGTGGGCCAAATTAAATGGCCCCTCTAATAGTGCACCGTGTATTTCAAGGAACAGTGTTTTCTTCTTTGAAGATTCACATATCTCAACTGCCCCACAATTTGAAATTTCTGCAGGAGATTTTTGGATGTGGGGATGCATTCCCATTTTGATGAGAGGGAGGAACACACGAGCAAACGTGCTGGCAACAGCGTAAAATGGCCATCTGTCTCCCTCTCACAAGGTCCCATAAAGCTGTCCTTCCTAATGCAAGTTCCATTCCCAGTGACAGTAGTGCATTTTTTCCTGGGCAGGAGCTACATCTTTGCTCTTACAGGTTAGAGATCTGTGTATGTGAGAGATGTTCTGATGCTTTTCCCCTCCCTTTATAAAAAAATGAGTCAACATGGTATTGGTTTGTTACACATGCTCATTTTTCCCTCTAGATTTGCCCAATCCCCTCAATGGTACACTGTAAACTCTACTTATATTATTTGGAATTGTGGAATGAGTCTACTTGACTTTCCAAGCACCAGTCCTCCCGATACAATTAAATTTTCAGCCTTTCAGGAGAACTAAATGTAAATCACAGTAAGTGACTCGGTTGGTGCTGCTTTAAAGTACATGAAAGCACTTGTTTTCCTGGACAATATAATTTTGTTTTTCACATCTGAGCCTTGCCGTGGCAGTTGCATAGGCTTTATAGTCTGGGGCTGACTTCAGAAAGAGTGAGGTGTGTGGCAGTACTCTTGTTTACAGCAGGCATTGAGCAGAATATCGCAGGGCAGGCTGCATGGATACATAAAGGCGAGGTGAGCAGCCTCAAGAAATGCTAAAATTGGATTTAGGATCAGTTTGAAGAACCTAAAAAGGTGTTGTCTATTGGCAAAGCTAATCTCTGGAGCCTGCTGTCCTCAGAAACACACGCCAGTTTATGTTTTGGTCAAATGAATTAATTACCTCGAGAACAGATGCTGTAAGTGAAATAAATTACATGGTGTGGACAATGATGGTGAGGATGATGAAGGGCCTGGTGAAGACTCGGTGTGGGCAAATGCACCTGGACACTTTAGTCTCTGAAAACCTGACCCCAGACAGCTGGGAGCCACCTGGATTCATATAACACCTGGAGGGGGCTAAAACATTAATAAGGAGCCCTACTGCTACTTCTTTATATCAGGGCAAGATGCAGCTTAGCCTGCTTTAGCTAAAAGATTTCCCTCAAATTTTTGTTGTGCAGATTCTTATAGTTTGCAGAGAGAGCGGGGGCAGTCCCAAAGGACAATTTATTCTTTGGTTAGGGCAATTGGAGCAGACAAAACAGCTAAGGAGCAATTCAGGTACATAAGCATATGAGGCTAGTGCCATTTTAATTGTCCTAAAGCACCTCCCAGTGCCCTGACAGGGGATGTGTGTCTTCTTTATCATATTTACCAGGACTGCAGAAAGATTCAGATATTTTAAGGACTATTAAGATGTCCTGTGTTTAAATACCTCAATTCTTCCCTTCTGTCTAAGTTTTATGGACCTTTCTTTCAGGCCCCAATTCATTCAATTTAATTCAGGAGTGTAACTTCCTGAGCTCCCTCTGCAGAGAGGACTGGAGAGATATACTCCATTTACCTAAAATTTGATCCCCTTCCCTCCAGAGATGCCTATACAGTGCTGAAGCTGTGCAAAAATGCTGGTTGACAATGATTATTACTCAGAATACTAGTATAATTAGGGATTGTCCTATTTCCCACAGTCTGCTCAAATAACAAACAGGTATACTTTAAATGTCTTTTTTGTTCTTCTTCACCAAGCAGGCAAAATGACCATTTTCTTAGCATGCTACCCCAGCTTGGGATTCTCTTTATCCACTGAGTTCAATGGAAGTCCAACACCTCAATTAGAGGTCTCAGTTTTGTGGCACATCTGAGCCTCCCAGCTGAAGGTGCAATTCACCTTTTGATATGAGACACAGTCTGCCCAAGCTCTACTAACACCACAAAGTTCCTTACCTGGGATGACATGAAACTGCAGCAATACTGCAGCTATGCCTGAGAGGTCGAATGCCTCAGCCCATCTGGAAAGAATCACTTACTCCTCTGAGGATGGGATTGGGAGCAAGGATGGGATTGGGAGTAAAGATGGCCAGATCCCAATTTCTGCCTAGGACAAGACAGTTCACTTTTGTGGCTCACTTTTCTGTGCAATAAGGAACTACAAAAGCATGTATGCTGGACACTCATTTTTAGATAGATTTTATCATGAGAACCTCTGCTTGCTGATATAAATTTCTGCCTTTACTGATACATTATTTCTTTTAAGCTGTTTTACAACAAGAAATAACCCTGAAAGTATTTATTTCCCTCCTTCATACAGCTCAAACACCTCTCCAGATAAGGAACACATCTGAGAATTGATTTCACACTGAGACTTGATTGACATTCAGGACGATGCAATAATTCACTGAATGGCCTTTAGAGGGAAGCAGATCCAAAGAATCCATGGAGAGATCAAGAGGAAGCTTTTTGCGAAAACAGGCTGCCAGATCTTGTCAAGCAAAACCTGCAGCTGAGACCCTTAGCTCATTCTCTACATCTCTGTGTAGTACTGGGTGAGATTTGAACACCCCTCACATCATTCCAGTCTGAAACCTCTCATACAACGAAGGACACCACGGTTATTTTGTCTTAATCTGCTCATGTCAGGAGACCTTGCTGCTTTGTTTTCTGGGGAGTCTTCCTTTAGCCTTCAAAAGCTATCTTGAAAGTAGGAGCAGGGCATGAAAGAGAACCACGGGAGCATCCAGGACACTATGCGAGTGGCAGTCAGCAAGTCTGGAAAGAGATACCTTCCTGTCTGATCTTATAAGCTATGAGTTTAAGTAAATATGTGACCTGATGCTTCCTGACTTCTGTCTGCTCTCTTGTGAGGGATCAAGAAAAATGTTGTCTGAGAAATACCTACATACACGCACAGAGCCAAAATCTCAGAGGGTGATTTCTAAATACTACATGTTTGAACGGCTGTGGTATGTGTGACCTTGTAATTCCACCTGTTTGAAGCGTTCTTTTTACACTAAAAAGTGTTTTAAAGGCAGAAAATTATTTTAAAGATCTTTGGAGATCAGAAATGGCTGCAAAAATCTCAATGGGTAAAGTTCTTTGCCCTTGCTACGTTCTCTTTATATCTTGGGGGCACATTGATGGGGCAGGAATTACTCAGTGGGCAATTTGCCAAGGCAGTTTGCCCTTGTGCTGCACTTCCGGCTGTTGTTTTATGAGGACAAGGCAGATGTCCTACATATAGCTTGGAATGAGATAATGAATTTGAAGCAGCCCTAAAGAAGTTAATGCAATTTTCAGTACACATATACTTCTCTATAAAGAAGGCCCAAGCAATGAGCTCAGGCATTGGACCTTGGTTGCCAGTTGTAAAACTTTATGGCTCAGTTTGACATCAGTCTGCCCTGCCCTACTTTGTGCCACAGATGGTGCCTTCACTGGTTCATGGAGGATTTTTAAATGTCAGAAGCATAGAGAAAGGTGAACAGGGTCAAACTTTTAAAAATATCCCCAAAACACCAAGCATCAATTATTGGATTTTCTTTTAACACGTAGTGAAATTAATTGTTTGTAAGTACCTTTAAAACGACGAAGAGACGTGTAACAGTCAGTACAGATCAGCTATGTCAAATCAATCTAATTCCTTTCCTAAAAGATTAGAAGGACAGTTAGGTAGAAAGGTGTACTTAAATGTTGTATAACTTGAGTTTTCACACTCAATAAAAGCAATATGAGGTTTGCTGAAAATGCCGTAAGACGGGATGCCAAATACTCACTGAATCATCAGTATCTTCCTGGCCACGATGCCCTCAGAGGGGTCTGCAGGGATCTTTGCTGAACCTGCTGCTTTACATCCTTCATTAGCACAGCAAGCAAATAGGAACCCTGTTATTGCTGGCAGAGTTACAGCACAAGCTATTGAAACAATGTGCATGTAAATTAAACCATTCCCAATTCTGTCACATTATTTTTAAGATGATTTTTAGACTTGCACCTAGCTCCCTGGCAGCCCCTGCATGCCCCTTCTGAGAGCAGGTGCTGCCCCAGACCTGATGGGTCACAGTGCTCCAAGGAAGGCTCCTCTGGAGTTCCCAGGCATATAAAAGGAGGTGCATCCCCCTTTTAAATGAGGTGTTATACTCCAAACGTACATAAACATGGTTAATTATATCAGGTTTGGTGTATACCTTTTCACCGGTATCGCTGAGGGAAGCTATAAGCAGATTACGAAATGCTGGGTGTAAGTTTAAACTTTAATCACATACCTTAACATCCAAGGGTTGGGCAAGACAGCATTTCAAATGAAACACATAAAGAAACTTTCACAATGTTTTACATGTTGTGGAAACCTTACCAGGTTTGGATACTCTTACACGTCTTAGCCCTAATTGGACTGAATATCCTAATAATATGATTTTAGGTTTTCACCAGTGAACTTTTGAATCTCTAGAAATAGGAATAAATCCGTAGGGAAAAAAGCCACAGATAAACAACAAGGTTCTTACGCATTTCAAGGACAAAAAGGATTATCCACTGTAAAACCTCTCCTGTTTTGAAATAAATTCCAGTTGATCATGCCAGCGTAAACAGCAATGGGAACAGGAGATAGAAGAAACACCTGCGCCTGAGTTAAGTTACACTTCCCTCTCCTTTTCCTGTGTAGGTGAGAAAAGTTTGACTTTCTGTGGAGACAGTAATCTGTGGATCTCCAAATCAAATTTTCAGGTATGTTTATCCTAGAGGACCACATCAAACTTATTAATCCTGCCAGCAGGCCAATTATTGATGTATTTACATAAAGTTCTTCCCCAATAGTCGTTTCTTGGACCCTAGTTTCTGCTGTAACTGGCTATATAAGAGCTTTTGTCATATACATATAATGGATGATGATAAAATTGAAGGTTGGACTTGATGATCGTGGAGTACTTTTCCAACCTCAATAATTCTATGATTTTATAAATTATTTATTAGTAGAAAGGCAACATACAAACTCAAAGAAATTATCTGTTTCTTCCTAGGTATAACACAGAAGCTTGGATAAGTGGCCAACTCATCTCATTCCTGGTCAGATAATTAGGACCAGACTGGTGTCTACATTGAAACATACTTTCCAAAAAAGAAAAGAACCGTGCGAGATGCATGAACTGTACCAAAGGGGACAATCCAAATTGGTTTATGGTACAGAGGTCTCAAAATATGCAATTAAGAGCACATTATTGATGAGGACAACTATCTTTATCACTTCCTCAGTTGTATCAACTGACAACCTCCTGAATAATTTTGGAAGGGACAGCATGAGGAATCTCCTCCACTGAGACTTTTTGCCTTTGTGATGGTTACTGAGAATCTGTGTGATCAAGACATTAGTTTTTATACAGTTACAAAAATATTCCCTACACATATTCTTCTCAACCTTGGATTTGTTGTTTGAATAGAGTAAAATTTAAAGATATTTTTCTCCCAGAAAATCTCTGTTGTCTAATGTCCTCTCCTCTAGAAACTCACAATAAAAATTTCTTCTTTAGATCTATCTAAACCTGCCCTCCATCAGCTTAAAGCCATTCTCCTTTTTCCTATCACTGCATGCTCTTGTTAAAAGTCCCCCTGCAGCTTTCCTGTAGGCCTCCTTCAGGTACTGGAACGCTCCTATAAGGCCTCCCCGGAGCCTTTCCTTCTCCAGGTTGAACAACCCCAACTGTTTCATCCAGTCTTCATAGGAGAGGTGCTTCAGCCCTCTGATCAACTTAGTGGCGCTCCTCTGGACTCATTCTAGTAGGTCTACCCGTCCCATGGCCACTGGAGAGAAGCAGGTTCACCAAGCCCCCAGCTGCTGCTGTCACAGATGTGGTTTCCTATCCTGTGGTCCGGCTGTGACAAAGCGTTCTGCCTTCTGCCTCATTTCTGAGTGCAGTCTGACTGGACATTTTCATCCTTTTCTTCAAGATGACAAAGAGCTGTAAGCTATAAAACACTTCAAGTGGAGAGGCGGGGTGCTCTACCTTCTTGATTTTGACAGAAATTATTCCAAGCCAAGAAATGCAGCAGTGACTGGTGGAGTAACTCCCAGTGCCCTGGAGGAACAGCCTTGCAAAGAGCCTACAAACCCCACCAATCCAAAAGAATTTTTTTCTTTTGCTTTTGTGAGGCAGCGCGATCAAACAAGCTTGATCCTCTTCTTCTACCTCCTTCCTCCTCCTCCATTATGCCATAAACCTACCCACTTCTTCTGAAGTTTGCTCCCTAGATTATAAATACTCTGGGACAGAGCTGCTTTGTGCTCTGTGTTTGCGTAGGGCCAATTACAGGACGTACTCTTAGAAGCCAATAATAGGCAATCAGCTTTTGTTCAGGTTTCAGTGGCTCCTGATAAGTGCAAATACAGCACAATGACTCTGGTTGGTTCCTTTGCAGAGCACTGCATCAGAGAGATATATTGCCCCAAATATGTGAATATAGACGACAGCTGAGCAGTGAAAATATGTCAGGAAGAAGAATCAGATTCACAAATGTCCTAAGCACCCTATAGAGCAATATTTGCCTTCTAGTCCTTGTCAGTTCTAAAATCTCTGTGGTTTATGGTAAAAATGATAGCAGCACAGACTTTCCAATGCAAATACAGTTTCATCCTTCAAGAGAAAGCATGTAACTTTATTGCTGGAAATAAAACCTAGATATGGAATTCAATAGTATATGAACTACTGTAAAAAAGAAGCCAAACTTAAGAACTACTATTGGTCACATGGCCAGATCTCAGCGCAGACATCTGAAGCCCATGAGAATTGAATCCTCTATGCACAAGGCCAGTTAATCTGCTTACTTATCTGACATTTAACACCCAAAGTGCAGTATTTTGGGCTGAAATAGCAGCGATTGGGAAACAAACACTAAGTAGATAAGAAAAGCTTTCTCACAACATTTTTAACTTCCTCAATCCAATTAAAAGCTGTGCTGCTTCTCTCCCACAAGCTGCTGCCCGTTTGCACTGCTTGTTTTTCACATGCCCTGCTTCTTCTCTTCCAGGACTTGTGTCCTTTGCCAGAAGAACACACATTCAGAGAAGTGGTGTAAGGACACAGCTAAAAGAAGTAGCTTTTAAAAAATACTTTATATTGCAATAATGATTAATATATGAGCTAATCATAAGGATAAGTGGACTAATTATAAGAGCATCACTGTTATTATTTTGTCTGTATTTTAGGACAAGAAAAAATTAAAAGAGTTCAGACTGTTTGTGTAGTTTAGACTAGTAAGATAGATTACTTAAGGCAGCATGTTTTGGATAAAGCACTTGTGTTACCTTATCCCAACTGATGTTGCCATAGGTTGCACATCCCCCAAATTTTGTTCCTGTATCAGTAGTATGTGATTTTCATAAACTTTTTTCGACATTTTCTTTTTAAGGTATTTGACAATCTGTTTCTAAAAGGAGTAAGTTCTGTTGGCCTCATGAAGTCTGAGTCTGATGTAACTCCATCAAAATCTGTGGAGTTTCCCTGGCATCAGAACTGCAGTAATTTAGGAATTACTCAGGCTTTGAATTTCTTGGATTTTGCCAGTAGGAACTTGGAACTGGCAACTCAAAAATTACTTTTAATTGCATCCGGAGATCCCCATTTACTTTCAAAGATACAATCTTCATCGTCACATACTCTGGATCAGCACACTTGCATTCATGTTTAGAAGCTTAATTATGCATCAATTACATGGGGGAATTTTAAATGAGATTTGCTGTTCCTTTTGTTTCATGGATTTGACGAAACCATTCTGTTTATTTTGGTGTCACTCTCATAGCTGGCATGACTGATTTATCTGATGATTAATTTATTTGACTCCAGCCAGACGTATACTGCCAACATCTCAACAAAGGGTGCCTTTGGAAAGGGTTTAGAGAGTTTCAGTTCAACACTTTATCAAAATGTCTATTGATTCCTAAGAGCTGCCTGGTAATGATATAGCCTTCAAAACTGAGCTTAACCAGCTCTTCCTCTTGATTAGCCTTTTTGCCCACTAACTACTTCTCCACCAGCCTGGGATTTTTGGAGGACCTTTCAAGAAGTGAAGCATCTTTAATGAGGGAAACAAGGGACAACTTGAATTTGTGTGCACACATGAGCACACAGAGTATGTTTTATGCAAAAGCTTGATCAATGGAATACATGGCAGGCTGTTTTTGAAATAGCTGGCACTACCTCTTGCGTAAGTGAGACGCTGGCTTTCAGCATATGCTTATCAGAGACTTGTTTTCCAGGCTCACACCCATCATCACACTGTATCTAAAGAAGGACATGGATTTCAGTGGGGCACCTGGGCTGTAGGGAAAGAGCAGGTGACAAGGCTTTGCACGTCAGGGACAGTCTGAATCCTGGTGAGATAAAGGTCTATTCAGTGAAGACTGAATGATGTGGGATGAAGAGGGGCTACTTGATCTGAGGTAACAATTTAAAGGCTGCAGTGCTTTGCCCCTGCAGCAGCTTTTGGTGAAAGTGTTGCTCCCTTCAGGCACAGACTAGGAGAGTGGAGAGATGTAAAATATGGGAAAATTAACTGCAAAAGGAGAGAAGGAAATTGCTTTCCATGTGTACTCATGCTTGGATTGAAAGTTCTAGGAATGAATTACATCCAACTGATCTGAGGTACGGGGATCCACCTGCAGGTATCTTCTGAGTCAGGACAGGATTCAGTAGAATTCTGCCTAATATGTCCATACCTTCACTAATCATCCATCTGCTTTACTGTCAATTGGCATGTCTAGACTGCTCCTCTGACCTTCTGTTGACATGTCCCAGGAATAAGACAGAACCTGTTCCAGAAGGGGACAGGATTCCCTGTTCCTGTTGACTATAAAGTGATCACAGGGTGGTTAGCTAACACACAACATTTTACACCACTGATGTCTAAAGTGGTCTGGGATAAATCCTAAACCTCTGCTTAAGATCCAGTGCTGCAATTTTAGCACCTCATCTATATCCAGCTTCAGGTGCCTGATGAACCAGGATAACATCTCCCAGGTAGGAAGAAAGGAGAACTGTAGGACCCACACCATCCAAGATTCTTAGAAGTGATAGAAGGAGGATAATACATAGCATGAGTACTTCAAGGAGTTTGGCCTATATCTTCTTTCCTTGCCCCTTGGGCCCCGATTCTGTTCTGGACTCTTTCAGACATGCTTGGAGAATATTGTTTGGCAGTAAAAATAGCAGGGAGACACGAAATAGGATAAATGTGAGTTTGCTGCCTTTATTTAGGGCTGTAGATCTCTCAGCAACATCCAGGCCAAATCATGGGCATTAAATGTGTTGCACAGAGCCCAGTGCTCTGCAATCACAGAGCAAAATGCCCACCCCAAATTCAGAAAAAATGTAGGAAACACTTATAACAAAAGTGCAAGAGGATATAATACCAACTGGCCTTTGCAGATCAAAAGTTCTCTAAAAGACCTTTGTAGACCAAAGGGTACTGACAAGCGGACATTAGATACTCTATAAATTGTATTTTCTGAATTACGGCTTTCCACCTTGACAGGCTGCAAGGGGGAGTCCTGGAGAGAGAAGAGATGAGGACATCAGGGGACACGTTTCACTTCCGGCAGCTAAAACTGAACACAGGGTATAACGCTGAGCTGATTCAGGTATCATAGATATCAGAGGTAATCACAGAGTAAAACAACAGCAGAGTAGCAAAAGTAAGCTAAGGATTAAAGGCAGGCTGTCCACAGACAGACAAAAAAGGGCAGTTGGTTTTAGGGTGGAATTATAAAACTGCTAATTTTCAATTCTTTGTGGTAATCCAGTCTCACCATTTCCAGTGGTATTACCACTGGACATGGGGAACTGATTATACTCTTCCTGTTTGCAGCCACTTATTACGTTCTTGAAGACTATCGCTGTGCCTACAGCTAGTCTACTCTTCTTTAGACTAAACAGTCTCAACTCTCCCAGTCCTTCCTCGTAGATCATGTTTCACAAACTTGAGGGATTCTAGCTGCTTTTATCTGTGTGCCCTTTCCAAGTGCTCTGCATCATGCTTCAAGTGTAGTACCCAAAGTGGACACACAACAGCAGCAAAGGCTTTGCTTGGGCCAAACAGAAGCCATCTCACATCTTACAGACAAACTAATTTTAAAAAGCCTCGTTGTTTGTTTTTCCTTTTGCAAAACAGTACAATCTATATGCATTAACTGACTTGAACTGAGAGGATCCTGGATATTGGATTGATCCCTTCTGGTCCACCTACACAGCCCCCACAGCTGACCAGAAGCTTGAGGAAATTCTTTGTCTGCTGAGTTTCCAGTAAATTATTTAGAAAGGAGAAGGTAGATGTTTCGAGGCAAAGGAGAGGATAGGTTATAAAAATTTAAGATTACCTAAGCAGCTACCAGGTCAGACATTGCACTGACCTAATTTATGATCCTGTCTCTGCTAGCGGCATGAAGGAGACAGTAAGGCTGCAGGGATGTTGAGAGAAAAGGAAAACAAAAAGAAATAAATCCATTTCAAAAATATTGCTGTTGGTAGAATTGACTGAAAGCAGATGTAACCCAGTGAACTTCAGGCCCTGAAGTAATGTTATTTCTTTCACTTACTGAGAAAAGTGAGCAACGCCAGTGAAAAAAATCTTTGGCTCTGAAATCCACTTTTAATGACTCATGCATAATAGAAATAAATCTTAGTTGGGAGCAGACTTTTCTTCATCACTCCTTCTTCTTTTAAAGATCTTCTCAGGAGTCTTGCAGGTCTTAAATACATTTCTTTGCTTCCTAGTTCCTGTCCTTCATTCAGCAGTGCTTTCCCTTCAGTATTAAGAACTATAACCACGTGCTGTGAGCGTGTATGAGCAAGGGGGTACAACATGGAGCTCTGTTGCTAGATACAGATTTTTGATATTATCCAAGCTTTAAAACTGCAAAGAACAGGTGGTTGAAAGCACTCAGAGTCCTTAGATAAGAGGTCTCACTCATTCTGTTGCTTAAAATGCTAGAAATTTTCAGAGATCATCTAATGTCTCCCATCTGAGTGGGTAGACTTTGCTGAAATTGAGAACTTGGGTCCAGTCCCTCTTGTACTAAAAGTGGTGGCCAAGTTGTCACCATTAGGTCAAGGCAGAGCCTGGTACCTTGCAAGCTCATTTTCTGCTTTCCTAATGATCTGATGTGTTTTGCAGAGCTGCAGTCCCTGTATTTTTCCAGGAGCTCTCTTCCTGCCCCACAACGCAGCTGTTGTATACCAGACTTACTTTCCTTTTCTGCAGGTGTTTTATCTCCTTGCAAACAATTCCCAGAAGAAAGCCATTCCTATCTCCTTGACTCTCCTTTCACCGGGTTGTATCTGAGTCTTGCACACAGACCTTGCTGATAGGTGAAAATCTTATCAGAAGGCCCTGACAACCTGTGTGTCCTACGCTGCCTTGAGCTTGCCCGTAGGCCTCCGCAGTAACCAGAGAGATCACCACAATGCAGCACAAGTAGTGAGTGACCTTAGGAAGCACCTGAGCATTTGCATATTATTGCATACATAAAAATAATAATAAATGTTGGTGGGATGTGGAGCGGTGTGGAGTACCTCTTATCAACAGACTCCACAAAAGCTCCTTCATTTGTTTATAAGGAACTGCAGACCAGAGATGCCTGAATTTGTAGACAGGAAGGGTGAGGGGGGAAAACACCTCCACTTGTTTTCTCCTTTGAACAACAACATTTCTCTTAACCTTAACCAAAGAAGGTAGTGAAGCCACTTGGCAAACAGACTTGAGTGAAGTACCTTGGCTGGAAATGTTGGCTTGTTTCTATTAACACAGAGTGTTCTGCTCCATGCGTGCCAAGGGGAGAGAGGGGAAGGGCTCACCACACTGTGCAGCCATCCCTCTCATAGCCCACTGCATCCCTGGTGCCCAGACACACGTCTGGGCAGCAGTCTGCCTGCAGACAGCCACTGCAGCCTGCTGGCTCCAGCTGCCACCTCTCCTTCTGCCTCCCTCCCTGGTCTGCCAAGCACAGCCCCTCAAGAGGGACCACCACCAGCAGCCAGGACAGGGGAGCTTTACTGCTCAGAAGGATTAGATGAGCCATGGGTTGGAGTGTCTGCACCCTCAGGGCAGCCCAGGCCAAAGTGTGGCTATAGCAGTGCAGGATGTCCTGGCCATGGAGGGAATCGGAGCCTGGAGGCACAAGAGGCACTTATGCTTGAAAATTCTGCATTTCTGTGAGGAACTGAGCTTCTAGGGACAATATTAAGTAAGCATGATACTGAAGCTTTTGCAAGAGCCACTGAGTAAAACAAAATTATGCGTGGCATGAGGATGTCGAAAGGTGGTGTAAATTAAAGTAAAATTGTCTATTGCACTAATTTTACTGGAATATAGTTGTATCATCTGTTTTGTAAGGTGGAATGTTTCCATTAAAAAATATGATATGGAAAAGCCAGATGCCATTAATGATTAGTTAGTTAGTTAGTTAATTAATTACCTCTTTCCCCCACTTTGTGAGATAACTATTTCTGTGATTACCAAAAGGTGGCTGACTCAGGGCCCAGGATGTGGTGTGATGTTTGCTGGAATGGGATGCCAGCCTGGGGCAGCAGCTTGGGCATGTGGTGAGCTTGCAGTGGTGAAGCTGTTTATATATCCTGAGAGTCCTGTTCTCCTGGTGGCCCAATAAGCCCCGCACAGAGATATGGACAGGGAGTCACTTGCACTGTTTCTTACTGGCTGGGGTTTGGTTTCTGCTTTTGCTGCTTACAGGATGAAATATCAATAGAGAGGCTTTTATGTGACATTCTGTGTTATTGTTTAGAAATTCATTTGTGAAGAAGGAAAAGGCCGTCTCCAAACAACATAAGATTTTGGCAGATTTCCATCTACAGAGGAAATTTAGAACTTCTGAGCTCTCGTTTCCTTTGGAAATATGATTCAGTGAGCGTTGCCCTGAATATGAGCCCTAGACACATCTTTGTTTCTAACTGGTATCTGCAGAAGAGTAGCCTCACATGTTAGCTGGATACAAAAGTAATAGCAACTATAAAAATTGTTAGAGTGGACCTGGTAGAAAACCAGCATATATTATTATGAAAGCACATGAATGAGAATTTTCAAGTATTCAGTTTTGCTTCTCATTTTGACTGTCAGGTTATGCAATTGTACTCTTTCAAACACCAGTAGAGTCTGTATTATTAACTTTTGGGGGGGGGGTCTAGAAGTAAAAATTGGGAGCCTAACCTAAAATAATCTTATAAAATAATATTAATGACATATCCAGTTGATGGCGTACAGTTTTAAAATCTACCACATGGAACTCTTGCTTGTAGGAAACTGTTCAATAGTACAACGTATCTTAGCTGAGGATGTGGAGTTTAAATTGTCTGTCTTTAAGCAAGTTATTCCTCAGGGGGTGTTTTACTAGAGCTTGGTTAATTACTTCCAGACTAACACACATTTTCTTTAGAAAAGTTAACAGTAAAAAAGAAACATAACTGTCAAATGAGTGTATCAGTAGACTTGGGCATGGTCTTTAGAAGTGTTCAGTACCTCTGATTTTTTAACTGTTTCAAGTAATTTTTTAGAAATGTAAGTGGCAAATGTCTGGGTGGTCAGCACAAGGTATTTAAGGTGAGATATGAATGAAAGGTTCTCAGGGGACTTTGCATACACCTGAATTTCAGCATGTGCTTTGCTGAATTGAACATATAAATGTTTTCCATTCAGCAACTGAGAAGTGCTCTGGCACTTAAGAACGTCCTACATTAAGGCACAGACATCTGAGGTGATGTGCTCTCTCCTGTTTTAGGAAATGCATCCCTGATGAGGAAAGTCATATAGGAGACCCAGGTTTCAATGTCATCTGTAGAGAGAAGATTGGGTGGATTATGGGAATCTACTGGGCACAGCCAGAGGTCCCTCACAATACTGGCACCAGAACTGAGTCAAGTACCCTGAAATAATGGGGTTCTGAAGCCCTGAGTTGCCCCTAGCACACCTCTGCTCCAAGCATTTGATTTAATTTGAGTCAATGAAAAACCAAAGGGAATACACTGACCAGCCTCTAAACCAGCAGAGAGTCCCATGGCACTCACTCCAAGGAAGGCTTACAAGGATAACCAGACATTGTAGGACTTGATGCATGTGAGGTACGGGGAGGAATCCCACGTGCATATCTCTAATAAAATGGCTGTGCTCACCTGGCAGCTTGCTTTACGTTGCAAAACTACGTGTAAGTACTATGAGAGATAGGGTAACACGTGCATTGGGGGATTTAATATCCCTATTGACTATGGAGTGATTTCTCAACCAATGGGCACGTGACTCTTACTTGCCTAGCCAACTCCATGTAATAACTGTAGGAGAGATTTTTCTGTACGTATATTTTTTCTCTACATTTCCCTGTACTCATTCTCAAGGTATTTGCTTAGCTTCTCTCCTCTGCCTTGCACCGCTCCATGATGGAAAACTAAATATTTAAGAGCTTAAATCTCATCAGTGTGAATTTCAAAATCACCAGCTTTAATGATTTACAAATTCAGCACTTCACTCTTCTTCTCTTACCCTCTACCTATCACGTCTGGTTTTGCCAGGTCTCCTTTCCGCTCCTGCTGCAGGGACTTGTGAAAATGAAATGGATTGTATCTCTGAACTTTGAATGAAGCTCTGGTTGTAGCACGACTGCTAAAAAGATAAGAAGAGGTACATTGGCCTTCGGCTCCTCAACATATGCCAGAGGGAAGCTCCCCTCACCCACCTCAGTGCTCACAAGGCAGACCAGGGTACAAAACCTGTTTGAACAGAGATATTTTAAGACACTGGCTGCATACCAATTACTGCTGAGTCCTATTCATTTTGCAGTACACTCTCTGCTGCTATGTAGCAGTAATCAAAGAAAGCTAAAAGCAAAGCGGAGATAACAATCTATCCTGATGTGAGTGTTAGAAGATGAAAGAGCTTCGTTATTAATGCCCCAATAACAAGCTTTGCATTCTTGTCCTTGCACCAGCTGCATGGGAACCACACTAACAAATAACAGCACTTTCTGCCTTTCAGGTTTCCTCAGTGATTTTCTTCAAATGAAGACCACTGTGGGTGGCAAAAATCTGTAAAAATGGTTGAAGAGAAGCAAAAGCAACATTACTCTTGTCTAGATATCAGATCTAGACAAAAGTGAAAAAAATCTCAGCACTGTAACCTCTGTCCTTGTCCAGTGAGACGACAGAAAGCTCAGAGCACAAAAAGAGGATTGCAGAGATGCTGTCAAATTGCCAGGTGTAAATGAGCTAAAAAGGAGGACTGGTCTGCAAGGTCTTGTGTTTTCCCGTAACTCTGAAGATTTTAAAGCAGTGTCAGAATCTGTCCTTTGTAATCTGCCACCACCTTCTCCAAAACTGGCAGCAGTCTCTGAAGGCTCCACCCTCAGTGTTTTCCATCTGGCCCCGTGCAGTCTAGTCCTGCAGTTCTTGGACTCCCTTTGTGTATCTTTCTGGCTCCCTATTCCCCAGCAGGCACATGTCTTTCCAGTCTGCCCACAGCTCTGGACTACTCAAGTAATTGGCCAGAGCCAGACAGCCTGCATAATACACAGCAGTAAATAGTGATTCATTGTGGTTTAGATTCATGGATTTTCAGAGCATATAGATTAAAATCTTGGAATCAAAGAGCTAAAACAGAAGACAATATTTGGCAGCAGGAATCCTTGAAAACCACTTCAGAATCTTTAACCTATATGGCAGCTCCGAGATCCACAAATCCAGGTTTCACAGGGTTGTTCTGCCTCCGGGGGGTTTCCTCTGGAACTTACCATCTTACTGAAAACCCTGGATTTTGCTCTGTATCCACTGCAAAGCTGCTGCTGGAGTTCCCTGTGGGAAAAAATCTCTTGGATACATGGGAGTTAGCCACCTCCTTCAGTTCATATCTATTCTGTCAGGGGTTGCTTCGTGAATGGCTCTGCTGCATATGAATCAGTTCCTTTTCTTACTTGAAACCAGGCTAGTAACAAGGCACGGTATGCCTCTGACTAACTGCTACCTAGGCTGAACTGTTTAATTTACTTTATTCATTAATTTTTGGCATGGGGGCAATGATACGCAATATAAGAGATTCCAAAAGCATTTGCTGTATATAGTCATAATGTTTCATGACCTCTAGTGCACTACCAGCCTCCTCTAGGAACCAAATGTGTTTCAGGCTATATTGTTTGAGTGGAGAGCAGACTCAGTCATCTAATGTCAGAAGAAAGGCCATGAGCTTGGAAATAACCTTGCTACAATGGAGAGGCAAATTGTGAGAGTGGAGAACCTTTCATTACTAAGTTTTGGCATCCTATTCCTATGTATACAAAAAAGACCCCCTGCTGAAACCAGCACTTCAATCAGCCCAAATGGTGATCCTTCTGCCTGCTGAAAAATGGAGAGTACTTTAAGAAATTAAGCCATGGGAATTAAGCCGTTAATAAAAGTCTGAGAGGAATTCTGTCTATGTTTCACGGCCACCTTTCCCAAATTTGAGCTATTGATCCTAGAGTATATTTCCTTTCATATTGACACAACTTTGCCAATGCTGTTTGTCTTGGATTTTCTAAGTCACCAAATGGATTGAGCAGAAAAGTTTAACAGAGGGGTGGCTCAGCCTAACGAACATGGATCAATCACATCTCCCCTCAGTTTGCACTTTTCCTAGAAGGATTTGCTTGCTACAGGAAGGTTCTTTGGCACAGTTATCCTCTAACCTTAATATCGGATCCCGTGTTCTGTTTTTGGCTGAGGTAGAGTTACTTTTTTCCCTAGTAGCTGGTACAGTGCTGTGTTCTGGATTCAGAATGAGAACAATGTTGATAACCCCCCGACGTTTTAGTTGTGGATAAGGAGCGCTTATCCTAAGTCAAGGACTTTTCTCTTTCCTGTGCTTTGCCAGTGAGGAGGTGCACAAGAAGCTGGGAGAAAGCAGAGCTGATCCAAAATAGCCAGAGGGACATTCCATATCACAGACCATCATGTTCAGCATGAACTGGGGGGGTGTTGTCTGTGAGGGACTGATTGCTGCTCAGAGATGAGCTGGGCATCGGTCAGAGGGTGGTGAGCATTTGTATTGCGCATCGCTTCTTTGTCTTGGGTTTTATTCCTCTCTTCTTCCTGTTGTTATTGCTACTGCTATTATTGTTATTGTTAAATTTTGTTTTATTTCAATTATTAAATTGTTCTTATCTCAACCTACGGGTCTCACCTTTTCCTGATTCTCCTCCCCATCCCACCGAAGGTGTCTGGGGAGTGAGCGACCATCTGCGTGCTTACCAGCTGGGGTTAAATCGCCACTCCCGTGACTTCGTCCCTTTGATTACCCGGAGCATCCCTCGGCAGAGCTCCCTGTGGCTGACCACCAGCCAGAAGAAAGCCGTCCCGGTGGATTTCTCCCTTCCTGATGATAGCTGAAGCCACTCACCCCTGGCTGACGGCCTGGCCCCTTCCCTTGCGACCCCCCAAAAGCGCACAGAGCTGCTGCTTGCCCGGGCCCTGGGTACAGCCAAACCTCTCCCCTCCCGTGGCCACTCCCCGGGGGAAGCCGGGGCGAGGCAGCTTCGCGGGGAGCCGGGGCGCTGGTTGTCCCGCGGCGGGCGGGGCGGCACGGCACCGCCCCGGGCACGGCGGCGCTGCCCGGGGCCGCTCCTGCAGCACCATGGAGAGAGGAGAGGAGAGGAGAGGAGCGCGCCCGCCGCCCGCCGGCCCCGGCGGGCTGGGGAGCGGCCAGGGCGTGGGGGCCTGCCCGGCAGCAGGGAGCGGGGGCACAGTCTGTCTCCAGCCCTCGTGCAGCCTGACCCCCCGCAAACCCTCTCGGGATGGGTGTAAAGCCGTGGTGCTGGCCCCGGGGGATCTAGCGCTAAGCGCCCTCCTCTTAGGCTGAGGAGAAGCCTGGCCTTGGCTGCCGTGTGTGTATCTGGCTGGCTCGTCGACTCGCACCAATCAGATTCATAGTGTGTTTTCCCTGGCAATAAGTTTCTGTCAAGTGAAGGACACTCTCGTGTCAGCCCTTTCCTGCTGTAGGTTGAATTCTCTGGGAAAGTTGCTGGCGTCACCCTGAAGCCTGAGTGGAATTGCTCTCCACACCCTGATGAACACAAATGGTGCTTGACTATGCAAGGCTGTTCTGGGTACAGGTGCTGCAATAGCAGCTGTCTTGTATCAGCTTCCTCCCACTGCTTAGTTGCACTGCAGTGGCGGCATCATGAAAAGGCAGCTCTGAATCTGTTCACTAATGCGACCCAGAACAGCTGGGCATTGCCTCCCGGCACTATTTGCCCCATCAGGCACTGACAAGATGCCAGCAGGAGATCTGAGGCTCAAAAAAGCAAAGGTTCAAGGAAGCAGATTTCTCCTAGTTTCTGGTACACATCCCTGAACTCGTGGCATGGAAAATCAGAACATACAGAGGAGTCACAAAGCAGTGACGTAGGCAATGCATGCAAAATACCAGATTAATTGTTTGAAGAAGCCTAGTAGCTTTCCTGACAAACTAAGGAAGTGTTGTAGAAAACAGGTGTGGACACAGCTCAGTTACAATTCTGTATTTTATGTGAATGAAACACCTCTCCGTAGCATCGCCAAGCTAAAATACCTAAATAAAGTATCTAAGCCATGCTAGATAGCTAAAAGATAGTTCTTGTCAAATCTGGGTAATTCTGTCATTGTAAGAATTCAGAATTATATACATGAGAAGAATGAGAAGAGAGGTTGACTAGTGCCTGTGGAGCACTGGGGAGTTAGCAGGAGGCAGGGTGAGTGGAAATTCTGCCATAAAAAAGCCAGTATCTTTCTGAAGTTCACGACTCCAGAGCTTCAGTTCTCAGGCTCATGCTTTGAAGGATCTTTGTGGATCTCTCTTACTGATAAGGACTGAGTAGTTAATCAAAAATTACTGTTTTTGAAACAATATTGTCTCACTGCTAGTTTTAATTTCTGGCATTTATTGGCTGTGTGAGTTTATGCTTGTGAGTAATGGTCCCTTGGTTTTAATCGTACAGTTTCCATGGGTGTATCTGATGCTTTGATAATCATAACCAAATTAACTGAAGAGACAATGATCCCAGATAATATTTAGCTTGAAGCATGTTGTATTTGTGTCAGATCTGACAAATGGCTTTGTTGCATACTTCTCCCAAAGCAGTTGATTTAATAAAATATATTGCTTCTTCCCACAAACATTGCCTTAAATGACTGTAGCTACAACGCTGTTACTGTTCAGGATCTCCCTCTAAGGTCTTTCACCTGAATGTTTCAGTCACTGCAGCAGAGCACACCGTGGCTGTACATGTGAATGCACATGTACATTTGGCAACAACCCAGCTGGCTTTGGATACCGTTAGCAGTGTGGCCCTGCTAACCCAGACTTCCAGAAACAAGAATCCCTCAACATCTGTACCTGGGCTGGGTTGCAGAAGATGAGCTCTCGCTGCCTTGGCTATGCTCCTATCACCTCAACTAGTCCTTGAGCTGAAAGTCAGTTCTGGTAAATATCTATGTACTGCCTGGGACTGCAGGGTAATCCTGCTCAGAGAAAGGCCTCTGGAATCTGGTTTTTTTTTTTTGTTTGCAATGGAAAACAGAAAAAAAAATCTTAAAACTTCATAAACCCCATTTAGAAACCTCCCCTGCAAAACCCTTGCAAAAATTGCAATTAAACCTTTAATGATCAAATGAATCTGCTTTGGAGTAGAAGTGGCTTTCTACACTAACATAATACTGTTACTGCTAATACTTCCTTTAGGATAACCTGAAAATGGAAAGATAGGAATGGAATGAGGAACTTGTGTATGTTGTCTTCGGCTATAGGAAAAATTGCAAATAGATTCCATAAAAAAATGAACGTGCAGAAGAAAAGTTATATTGCCAGCCCTCCCTGGCCTCAATATGTAAGTTGTAATGATATATTGAAGGTCTGAGGACAGAACGTTCATTACTTCTTTAATCTGAGCATTTTATTGTTTTACAATCTATGACAGAGTGAGAGTGCAAAGCCTTTTCCCTGTTGAACTCTTGTTTTCCTTGGATTATCAGGAGTTTATGTTTAGCAGGTTTTCCAAACTGAATACCTCACTCTTTTCCAGTAGTGTTTGTGCTACGTGTAACATTACCCTTTGCTGGTGCATGCACTGGCAAGTTAAAATTAGACTTCTTAAATGTCATTACAACAGCTTGTTACTCTCTTACTTGAACAACAGTGTGCTACTTTGATTTGTGAATTTCTTGTCTATGTTCCTCTAAGAAACAAATATGCAAAATCTTACTCAGATGCTTAAGCATATATTTAAATGATGCATGCATAACATGCATATTTTGTTTATTCACATTTCAATCAGCCAGTGATCAAAATAATAGTAACAATACAAAATAGCAAATAGATTACATCTGATTATTCCAAAAGCAGATTTTGTGCTACTAACAATAGCAATAATGATACTTTCTAGTTACTTTACATTGCTTTAAACAATGCCTGAGAAGAGCTGTTTTTCTTTCTTTAAATCTTGGCAGAAATAATGCATAAATTGTTATTTGCAACATAAAATACTCACTTTTCAAAATTATGTGTGAGTTTGTGCACTTTTAAATTTTGACAAACAGCATTCTTTAAAAGAAGTCAAACTCTTCTTATCCATTCGCATCTCCCATGTGTAATTTGTGATGATTTGAAATGGCATCACAAAATATGTAGAGAAATGATGCCGAGTTTTATCTCAAAATCATCTGTATGTCTAAGAGTTGATCTGTATGTCACAACATGTAGTCTGATGTGTCAGGGGCATGAAAGGTGAGAAAACGTAAGGATCTGGAAGATCCCCAAGCTTCCATGTTTCCACATATGTGTGAGTCTATGACCCTGTCTGTGTAATATACCATACGGTAACAACCATGCAACGTTACATTTTGTATTTCATTCAGCCACTCGCTGTTAATATCTTAACAGAATTGTGCTTCTTTCTGGTCTCATAAAAGCTTTGGGAGACTGGTTCTGTCTTCTTTCTGGTCTCATAAAAGCTTTGGGAGACTGGTTCTGTCTAGCCTGGGTTTATTTTCTGGCTCCCTAAAATACTGGTGGCTTAATGCATTTTTTCCTACTGTAGTCTGACTCCATCTTGCTTGCATCCTGTGCACCCCAGGGAGAGCAGTCCCTCTGCCCAGGCCTTCATGAGTGCTTACACACAGTTTCACTGAAAACACCATTTTGCCTACTGTCACAAGGCTTAACAGCAAATAAAAAACAAACCTCTTCATTTACTGCTTTACACATAGAGA
>VZTG01005917.1:305944-316126 GCA_013397845.1 Melanocharis versteri | reverse complement strand
GTTTTTTTTTTTTGTTTGCAATGGAAAACAGAAAAAAAAATCTTAAAACTTCATAAACCCCATTTAGAAACCTCCCCTGCAAAACCCTTGCAAAAATTGCAATTAAACCTTTAATGATCAAATGAATCTGCTTTGGAGTAGAAGTGGCTTTCTACACTAACATAATACTGTTACTGCTAATACTTCCTTTAGGATAACCTGAAAATGGAAAGATAGGAATGGAATGAGGAACTTGTGTATGTTGTCTTCGGCTATAGGAAAAATTGCAAATAGATTCCATAAAAAAATGAACGTGCAGAAGAAAAGTTATATTGCCAGCCCTCCCTGGCCTCAATATGTAAGTTGTAATGATATATTGAAGGTCTGAGGACAGAACGTTCATTACTTCTTTAATCTGAGCATTTTATTGTTTTACAATCTATGACAGAGTGAGAGTGCAAAGCCTTTTCCCTGTTGAACTCTTGTTTTCCTTGGATTATCAGGAGTTTATGTTTAGCAGGTTTTCCAAACTGAATACCTCACTCTTTTCCAGTAGTGTTTGTGCTACGTGTAACATTACCCTTTGCTGGTGCATGCACTGGCAAGTTAAAATTAGACTTCTTAAATGTCATTACAACAGCTTGTTACTCTCTTACTTGAACAACAGTGTGCTACTTTGATTTGTGAATTTCTTGTCTATGTTCCTCTAAGAAACAAATATGCAAAATCTTACTCAGATGCTTAAGCATATATTTAAATGATGCATGCATAACATGCATATTTTGTTTATTCACATTTCAATCAGCCAGTGATCAAAATAATAGTAACAATACAAAATAGCAAATAGATTACATCTGATTATTCCAAAAGCAGATTTTGTGCTACTAACAATAGCAATAATGGTACTTTCTAGTTACTTTACATTGCTTTAAACAATGCCTGAGAAGAGCTGTTTTTCTTTCTTTAAATCTTGGCAGAAATAATGCATAAATTGTTATTTGCAACATAAAATACTCACTTTTCAAAATTATGTGTGAGTTTGTGCACTTTTAAATTTTGACAAACAGCATTCTTTAAAAGAAGTCAAACTCTTCTTATCCATTCGCATCTCCCATGTGTAATTTGTGATGATTTGAAATGGCATCACAAAATATGTAGAGAAATGATGCCGAGTTTTATCTCAAAATCATCTGTATGTCTAAGAGTTGATCTGTATGTCACAACATGTAGTCTGATGTGTCAGGGGCATGAAAGGTGAGAAAATGTAAGGATCTGGAAGATCCCCAAGCTTCCATGTTTCCACATATGTGTGAGTCTATGACCCTGTCTGTGTAATATACCATACGGTAACAACCATGCAACGTTACATTTTGTATTTCATTCAGCCACTCGCTGTTAATATCTTAACAGAATTGTGCTTCTTTCTGGTCTCATAAAAGCTTTGGGAGACTGGTTCTGTCTTCTTTCTGGTCTCATAAAAGCTTTGGGAGACTGGTTCTGTCTAGCCTGGGTTTATTTTCTGGCTCCCTAAAATACTGGTGGCTTAATGCATTTTTTCCTACTGTAGTCTGACTCCATCTTGCTTGCATCCTGTGCACCCCAGGGAGAGCAGTCCCTCTGCCCAGGCCTTCATGAGTGCTTACACACAGTTTCACTGAAAACACCATTTTGCCTACTGTCACAAGGCTTAACAGCAAATAAAAAACAAACCTCTTCATTTACTGCTTTACACATAGAGAGAAACACAAAACACGTTGCACAGTATACTTATAGTTAGCCCCTGTCTCTGAGAAAAGCTGTTTCTGACATAAGGCAAGAAGCCTCCATTCGTTTTTACACTCCAATAGATGGCTTACAAATCCAACACTTTCCATTAAAATGGACATTCTGAAACAGCACACCTTTAATCTTTAAAGTTAAAATATTGGCCTGTTATACAAGCAAGTATATACACTAGCACTTAATTCCTAGTATATGCACAGTATTCATGGATGTGGTTACTTGCACTCTGATTTATTCAGACACTAAAAAGGGCACCGATAGCTGTTACAGACCTTGCTATCTTTCCCCCTCCCGCCATCCAGCAAGCAGGATGCTCATTTTGGCATGGAAATTAGAGCTGCAAGACAGTTTAGTCCATTTCTCTGCTAACAGTGGTTTGATACTGACAGTGTATTACTGGCACAATGTCCAGTGTACTTATCACATATTACCAACCAGAGAGTAGAGCTTACTGTCTTTCTTGGAATACATGTCATTCCTACAACGTTGTTTCTGATACTCTGCCTTCAAGATCCTTTACTTATATTCATCA
Organism: Melanocharis versteri; assembly: GCA_013397845.1. NCBI lineage: Eukaryota > Metazoa > Chordata > Aves > Passeriformes > Melanocharitidae > Melanocharis > Melanocharis versteri. Next base: position 313,833 of record VZTG01005917.1, on the reverse strand, counting down.
CAATGCTTTAAACATAATCTCTTGCACAAGCCAAAATAATCTTTTACTCCTCAGGCTCACGTCTTGCAATACACGTGGCTTTCCATAAGTTCCAGTTAAATTATGCTTCCTTACCTTCTACTTTGAAGATAGTAAGGTGAGGTCTGCAGTGAAAAGCCCCCAGTGCGTTGCCAGCACAGTTCATCCAAAGACCCTGGAAGACCCAGGTTGCAGTGATAACAGATGATGCTCGACTTGTGACTTTCCACTCATTTGATGCAGTAGCAGCAATAGCAGCTCCCAGCCCACAGAAACAAAATATGAAAGCTATAATCTGTATTCCCAGCATGTTTCTCTGTAAACCAGGGACTTAACTAATGTCACTGTGTGGAGAGAAAAGTACTTCAGTCACGTGTGTAAGCAAAAAGGCATAACATAAGCAAATTACACTTGAACAAGTTCAGTACCACTTGCTACAGAAAGTTAATGTGGCTGAAAGAAATTGTCATGCTTGAGTGATTTAAGAAAGGCCCTAGGCATTACGAATATTTAGAAAGAAAGTCAAGGTACAACTTTATAGGAGCTAATTACTAGTACTTACTTACTAATTTCTAATTGTAAAAATTAATTGTTTTAATTTTTTTTCAATTAAAGTATTCCAGTTAATGCTTAATTTTTAGTTAATTGGAAACTTACAACCATTCCATCTAGCAAAATAGGTTCAGAGTCCAAACTGTACAGTGCTATTTAACGGATTACCACAACATTTTAGGAGGATCACACAACACTTGAAAAATAACTCATTGAAAGGCTGTGAAATTAATTTAGGCATAACCAGCCACCATGCAAGCAGCTCTAAAACTGGAGGAAGTAACGTCTGTGCTGTTTGTAGAATAGCAAATCTAGGGCAGCAACAGAAACAGCAAGTGGTCCCTGAGCAGTGATGCAGCTGCAGCAGTCTGCAGAATGAGCGTCATCCATCCCCCACGGAGACTTTTTCCTTGGTCAGTGTAGAAAACGCACTGCTTCTTACACTCTGCATGACATACACAGTGCAGAAACATCCGTCCCACCACTGACTGAGCTCCTGCAACCTCATGCCATGAAGAAACCTCAAAGTATGCAATTTACTTAATAAAATGTCATCTTTAAAGTAGCAGGCACTGACAGCACCACGCCAAAACAGCTATTTTAATTCCAACTCTTGACTATATAATCATTACTGGTGTGGGACTGACACACAATTTTGCAGACACATGCAGCCTTCGCTCTTTTAAAATTCCGGCTTCCAGCTGTATTTATACCTTTCCTGATTCTCTGGTACTTTTGGTCTCCTCCCTAAAGAAGGAGCAAACTCCTTTTCTCTTTGGTGCTAGTGTATGCCATTTGGTCACAGGAAATTAAACTGAATATTGAGCGTACACCTTCACTTTTAACAATAACAGTGCTCTATTTTTTTCCCTTTGGGTACTTCTAGTGTTGATTCTCCCTGTTACAGCTGTGATAAAATGCCACACTGAACTTTGGCATTGGAGCTTTTCTGTAGACTTTTCAGAGCTCATAGAAGGGTTAAACAAAGATGCTAAAACACCATTAACATTCCATGTAAAGAGCAAGAGGAATTTCACTGAGACTGTCCTGTTGAATCATCTGATACTTCCACTTAACCCAGCCTTTGGCTCAGCACTGAGAAAGACCCAAAAGGATGATAGTACAGACCAGAAAATTACACTACAAGAAGGAATTTCTTTTCAAACTATTTAGCAGGCTCACATCCCACACATCTAGAGTGAATAGAAATTTTTTTATTAACACAGAGATCTTGAAAGACATGGAAAGTGGTTTTGCTGCAGAGCATCATTATAATATAGCAGGTGGTTTTAATGTTGAGGACAATATTACACAGAAAGGATGCAATTTTGCATTGCTGTCAAATAATGCAGCAACATTTTTCTTATGCTAGGGGTGAAACTTCATGCAATCTTTCATATATATTTTCACTAAATTTGAAAGGGCATAGAGGAGCATACAGAAATGGGTCCAGCTTTGAAGCAGATTCCCAAGAGCTGAGATTATTTTTTTGTTCTATATCTACCATACAAAAAGGTGGTTTTGGGTTAATTTATTTGTTTGTCAAAGACTGTGCTAATTCACAAAGAGAGAAGACATTTCATTAGGTATCTTTTTTCTTTTTTAAACCCTCCCAGTGACAGTAATGTTGGCTGAGCACTCAGAGTAACTCAAAGACACGTTTTACATCTGATGCTAAATTCAGGCCTAGTTCTGGACTGTTCCTGACTGCTGTCACTGACAAAAAACCCCCAAAACCAAAAAACCAACCAAACAGAACCACTGAAAAAGCCCCCAAACTCAGAAGCTGCTCATTTGGACTGGAAAAGCAAGTATGACTGTACGCAAACACTCTCCCATCCCTCCCTACTCTTCTTTTTCATTATTCACAGCAGTGTGCCTTATCAACATAACCTGTGAGGAGCCTCTCAAGCTCAGCAGGACACTTGTCTCTTCCTTAGTGACCTGGGTCTAAGGCAGAGGTGCCTTCTCAGTAAGACCTTGCTCTTCTAAACCTATTATCATGCAATTATTATGGGAAGGGTTTTCACATTTCTATTTCTAGATAAACTGCAATACAAACTGCTAAGTCCATTCCCCTTCTCACTCTTAGATCACTTTCCACCAAGGTCCCATCGGGTACAAACTCATGACCGTTATGCTGGTGGGAGACTGAAGGCTGCTCAGTTTAGTGGAAAGTGCCTGTAGACACCACTTGAACTGTAGACTACACTTTCATGGCTTAAGGAGGACTTAGTGGTTTCTTGGCCTTTATCTTGATTGTTTTCTAGTGCATGACTGTGGAATTCATGGTCACAAGCACTTCACCCTGCATCGTTTCTAGAGAGTTAGTGCGTGAGTGATGAATAAATTAAACAGATACTTAAGTGATAAGAAAGAAGTAAGCAGTCCTGTTTACAACCCTCATTTCTTCTATAAACTGTCAGGAAGTAAGTTAATCAGTCATTTAAGAAGTTCAAGGCAAAGTTGAAAGTTAACCTGTTAATGTTGTTTTCCATTATATCAAAACTTTTTTCCCTGTTACTGAACAGACGAAAGTTGGAAAACAGCCAGGAGTTTAAGCACTGTTTAAATATGAAGTTGGAAAAGGGAAAACATTTTGCTACAGGCCTTTGTTGAACCATTTCCCCCAAACTCCACAAATACACGAACTGATTATGTGACATATTGCTGTCTCTGTTAAACTGAACACTGTGCCAGTAACATGCAATATTTCTTTTACTACTGATATTATCTTTTTAAATGTCTGGTGCCAGTTCTTAAACGCAGTTGACGCCTCTGCAGCAGGGCAAGAATGTTTACACAGGTAGGCTGTAGCTTTCAGTTTGTGAATTCTACTTCAGCCTATGTCAATTGTTGCAAACTTTTAATTGGATGAGTTCCCAATGTTGATACAGATCTGGCTGCCGATAATATATATTTCACTCATGAAGACAAACACAGCTAGAGCAAACACTTAGCCAAACTGAATTAGTTGTGGGGAAAATGATGGTTATAAAAAAAAAAAAAGAACCAAGTGCAAATCAATCCTGATGTTATCCGGATATGAGAAAAGAGAGCTCTGCAAAGGAGGCACCTAAGGTAACAGGGAGGCAACAATGACTGAGATAAATAATGAGGGATGCCAAAGAAATTCTATGCAGAGTGGGTGGACCATGCAAATCGATCCTGAGCACTGCCAGGAAGTTACAGGAGGCCTAAACAATCTGGGAGAAGTTGGACAAACAGTAAAACTAGAAGTTACAGAGACAGAATTAGTGACTCAAGACTTCTGGAGAAGTCAAAGAAGTGAAAACATTGTGTAAAGAAATCAAATGTCCAGAGACATCCCTACTAAATTCAGTCAGGCAAGGGATCAGCTGTATGGCAATATGACTGGTCCTATTACACAAACACGAAAAGAGTTCCTGAGAACTGGCAGTGAAGTATGAGATGGTGTTGAAAGAAGGAAGGGTGCATTCCAGATGAGCAGCAAGTTCTGCTGTCTCTGCCAGATGCATGCAACCTAGAAATCTAGCAAGCAGGGTAGCAGGTATAGGCTGAAGGGGCACCACCTAGAGAGGAATTTCAAGGAGCAGTGAAATCACTGGAAGTGGGAAAGTTGAGGAAAAATATAATTTCATAGTTTACTATAACAAAAGGATAACATCATGTTTCAGCATTATAGTGGTATGGAGCAGTTGCAGTTTGAAATGTTTGCTGTTCACCTTATTAATCATGAACTTCTCGGTGACAGACAGAGAAGGAAAACTCAGTCTTATATTCATCCCGAATTATTGCTTTTTATTGAGCACTGCAGTCACAATACTAACATGATTATATTAGTGTTATGTACTATAGTATAATTCCATTATTAATAGTACAGTTTTTATATTCCTGTTCCTGTAAATATTCCAGGTCAGGGTCAATGGGGTTCTTAGTAATCTGCTCTAATTGAATATGTCCCAGATCATTGCAGAGAATTTGGACTATATAGTCTTTAAAAGGACCCTTCAAATTCAAACTATTACATGATTCTATGATACTGCTGGAGAAGAGAAAGAAAAACTTCATATTCTTATCACTAGGAGAATTGCTTTGCAAATATATGGATACAGCAGATAACCCAATTCAGGGTTTACACTAAATTTATACAATCTAGGTATACATATGTTTAGGAAAATACATAACTACATATATATATACACATATATACATATACATGTATGTATTTAATACCTATGCAGGTACAAGCTATGCTTTATTACATTTTAAAGCATTTTCTGTTAGTCGTTTAGAGACAAAACTGCTCACTCATGCATTATTTACATGAGAACTTCTTGAATATTTGTCTAAGAATGCGTGGGATTTTGAACAACTGATTCAAATCAGTGTTTAGTATGAGAATAAAAATACACAGGAATAACTTTGTTTTTCTCATCATGTTCCTTAACTGGGCATTTAAGATAAGAGATGAATTTGAAAATGCTACTTTAGGATGATAGAGCATTATGCCCCTTATTTTATGCTGTTGACACCAGGCACTAGCAAACTTATTTGGATTAAAGACATTTGCTGTCACTAAGTGTATTGTTGCTGCTGGCACTCAACCTAGACTTGCAGTAAGTGGCAAAAAGCCAAAATGGCTTTGTCTACCTAAAAAGATGAAATGCAAAAAGCTAAAACACAGTGAAGTTAGAATGATAGGACAAATCATGTGTTTGATCAGTGTTGAAAGCTGGGGTGAAATTCAAACTCATCGTGCTTCGATGAGAACTTCCAAATAGTTACAGTGATAGGCTCAATGAAGAGATCATGTTTTTTATAGAATGAACTGATCAAACCCAGCCTCTATTAGAATAAGCCTATGCTACAGTATACGGATAGCATTACTGGAAGCTGTAGTGTTAGACATGAACAAGTTCCAGGGTGCCATGGATAGAAGAGTTCAGTGCTTTGAATGATGATAGATGCCAAGTGAAAAGATTGCAACACAGATAAAGAAGCAAGGAGGCTGGGAAAGAGGGAAGTAACGGAAGTATTGTGTTGTAAGTGCTACAGACACACATAGACACTGAAGAAAAACAGCACAATGCTGAAAAGATCATTATTTTGTCATACAAGTGAACTCAACCTTGAGAAAACCTGTGTAAGTGCCCTGAGTGCATCCACTTCCACCCTTCCCAGAGGTTTGGCTGCCAGGGCTTAAGGCAAGCTTACAAAGGGTGCAGCTGATGGTGCATATCTCTCTTCCGACTGGACACGTGGGAAGAGACTCCCAGCCAGCACGGTGCTGCGGCAAAGCCACAGCAGGTGTCCCTCTCTGCCCTGTGGGATCTGCTTTTAGGCTTGGTCCTCGACGGAGCTACAGTGCCTGCTGCCTGGCAGCCCAGGTTGTCCCGGGCCATGGGCCGCTGATCCAGAGCTGGACCCTGTCCCTGACCGGCCGCCTTGACTTCCCAGCTTGACCTTGGATCCCAGCGATTACTGGGCTGTGTCTGACGCTAGGCGCTGTCGCTCCCGGGGCTGTCCCGTTCCCTGGATGAGGGCCTGCCCTGCCACCCCCATGGGGAGCCCCGCTGCCCTCTGGCCAGCTCAGGCCACCACGAGCTGCAGCGCTGTGGGGCCCGGGCCCTGCTGACCCTTCCCGTCTGAGCACGGCATGCCTGCCCCGAGGCTCCCCACAGCACTCACTCTCCGCACAGCCCCGAGCCCCAGCTCGGCCCCAGGTCCTGACCTCCTCAGTGGCATCTGAACACCTCCACCCAGCCCAGAAACTCACCTGAGGCAGCTCCAGTTCCTCCCACACCTCTGGAGCTCTCCAGGGATGGTCTGACGCCCTTGCCCTACTGCCTAACCTGGACTGTCTATTGACTCCCCAGCAATATCAGCCCAGGCCTGCTGGCCACTGGGAATGGATATGTATCACCCACCCTGCTCCAAGCCAGGGAGATGCATGGACCCTGGAAGTAGTGCCATGGGGACCCCTAGCTTGGCCTGAGACCCATCAGACACTGCCCAGGATCCCCTACCCTACCCTCATGGCCAAGGCACCTCACACCCAACATGTGTGACCTCAGGTCTGTGCAAAGTGTGAGGACACTTTTGAGCCAGCGGTGAGCCCAGGTGGCCAAGAAGGCAAACATAATCCTGGCCTGTATCAAAAATAGTATGGCCAGCAGGACTAGGGAAGTGATTGTCCCTCTGTACTCAGCACGGGTGAGGCCACACCTCAGGTACTGGGCCCCTCAATTCAGGGAGGACATTGAGGTGCTGGAGCAGGTCCAGAGAAGGGCAATGAAGCTGGTGAAGGCTCTAGAAAGTTGTAAAAAGAGGGGCTGAGAAAGCTGGGGATGTTTAGCCTGGAGAAAAGAGGTGACCTTATCACTCTCTATAGCTACCTGAAAGGAGGTTGTAGCCAGGTGGGGACCGGCTTCTTCTCCCAGGCAACTAGGGACAGTATGAGAGGAAATGGGCCAGGGAAGGTTCAGGTTGGACATGAGAAAGAACTTCTTGTCTGAAAGGGTAATCAAGCATTGGAATGGGCTGCCCAGGAAGCTGATGGAGTCACTGTCCCTGGAGCTGTTCAAGAAATACCTGGACGTGGCACTTAGTGCCATGATCTAGTTGACAAATGTGGTGGTCGGTCAAGTCNGAGGCTGTCCTGGTCCCCCTGGCTGCCTGCTCCTGGACAGGGGGTGGGATGGGCCCTGGAAGCCAGATCCTGCACTGGCACAAGGGAGCCATGCCCTGGGGAGCCATCATCCAATTGTGAGGGCATTAAGGGCAGAAGCCATGGTAGAACTGAGGAATCACAAACTGTGTCTATGCACAGTTCATGTCATCTGATTGTATTAGTAGTTTTGAATGAGTGTATTTAAAAGTACATGCAAATAACCCTTTCTGAGTACTGTGTCATGTTATTGAGTACATAGAGAGAGAACAGCTTGACATGAAGAGCATACCTGAGAGGATGTCATAAATTTTGAAGATAGGGTCCAACTGTGACAAAGTAATCCAAACTGCCTAGAATATTGTGACTTAAAGTAATGATGTTATGAAAATTAATTATTAATAATTATTATAAGGAGCTAATTATTATAATGAAATAATTATTATAAGGAGCTACTGAATTACTTTCCTAATACTATGTTTTGCATACTAGAAAAGGTTTGGTTCCTTCACAGTATTTGATCTGATAATACGGCTCTTTAAAATTGCAACACATAATCACACTGCGAAATTCTTTACACATCTCTTTAGCCTGTGTCATAAGGGCTGTGGAAGACACAGCTCTCTTTGCCTCACCCAGCCTGCCATGGTACCAGCCCTCTAGGAGG
>VZTG01005917.1:279345-304934 GCA_013397845.1 Melanocharis versteri | reverse complement strand
CTCTATAGCTACCTGAAAGGAGGTTGTAGCCAGGTGGGGACCGGCTTCTTCTCCCAGGCAACTAGGGACAGTATGAGAGGAAATGGGCCAGGGAAGGTTCAGGTTGGACATGAGAAAGAACTTCTTGTCTGAAAGGGTAATCAAGCATTGGAATGGGCTGCCCAGGAAGCTGATGGAGTCACTGTCCCTGGAGCTGTTCAAGAAATACCTGGACGTGGCACTTAGTGCCATGATCTAGTTGACAAATGTGGTGGTCGGTCAAGTCTGGACTTGATGATCTCGGAGGTCTTTTCCAACCTTACTGATTCTATGAGTCTAGAACATCCCTTATTGAGGGGTCCATGGCCAGGGCTTATCCCATCCCATGGTAGCTGTTCTGAAGACAAAACTTTGGTGCTGGATCCTTAGAAGAGCCACAGATCCCCCTGTGGGGCAGCCCAGCCTGCACCTGCGTGTGGGCCCTGCTGATCCTGACCCAGATTTGCATCCATGGGCCAAGGCCTGAACCCGGCCACAGCCTGTCCCCATCCCTAGGGAGGTGACCAATGCCAAGGACTGGAGCTGTCCTGGTCCCCCTGGCTGCCCTGCTCCTGGACAGGGGGTGGGATGGGCCCTGGAAGCCAGATCCACCCCAGCAAAAGGGAGCTATGCCCTGGGGAGCCATCATCCAATTGTGAGGGCATTAAGGGCAGAAGCCATGGTAGAACTGAGGAATCACAAACTGTGTCTATGCACAGTTCATGTTATCTGATTGTATTAGTAGTTTTGAATGAGTGTATTTAAAAGTACATGCAAATAACCCTTTCTGAGTACTGTGTCATGTTATTGAGTACAAAGAGAGAGAAAACAGCTTGACATGAAGAATATACCTGAAAGGATGTTACAAATTTTGAAGATAGGATCCAACTGTGACAAAATAATCCAAACTGCCTAGAATATTGTGACTTAAAGTAATGATGTTATGAAAATTAATTATTAATAATTATTATAAGGAGCTAATTATTATAATGAAATAATTATTATAAGGAGCTACTGAATTACTTTCCTAATACTATGTTTTGCATACCAGAAAAGGTTTGGTGCCTTCACAGTATTTGATCTGATAATACGGCTCTTTAAAATTGCAACACATAATCACACTGCGAAATTCTTTACACATCTCTTTAGCCTGTGTCATAAGGGCTGTGGAAGACACAGCTCTCTTTGCCTCACCCAGCCTGCCATGGTACCAGCCCTCTAGGAGGGCTTCACATGAGATTTAGGTAAGAATGAAAAAGTGTTGTTGCCCTCCTGCAGCAGATTCATCTCCCCTCCTTCTTCAAGAAGGTACTTCCACCCATGTTGCATCCTGGTGTGGTGGGGAAGATAACCCTCTGTTTAGTTACTACATTTTTTTGGTATCTGCCAGTGCGTAGTTCTCATGGCTTTTGCTATGCTGCTAGTCGTTCTTTCCATAAAGGCAGTAGAAATGCATCTGCTCGTAAGCACATATATGCACACCTCCTTCTGTCCTAAACAACGGAGATACTGAACATGGTATGCAAGTTCCTGTGAGCAACGCCAACCTCTCCTGCTCACATAAGCACTTCAATACTGACAAAGGCTAGGTGATATCTCTTCAAGCTGATGCACAAAATACAGAACTATGCCTACCTGCTCATATTTTGAAAGCAGAATTTAGTAGAGTTCAGCACTTTTATGTCACAAAGAAATCATCTTCAGTAAGGCCATTAACACATTTTCTTGTCACCACTGACTTCCTAAATCCATGACATGTGAGACATACCTCTTCTGAGGCCTAATACTAGGATTTGTATAGGTTCTTCCTGCAATTTCTTTGTATTGCTTCTGGGAGCAGTGTAAAGTGCTTCATTCTTGCTCTAGCTGTGTTTGTCTCAGACCGTTTCCTCTAGACCAGCAAAGGACACTGTCTTCTACTTTTCCTTCTTGACTCCTAACAATGCAGCTTACCCTGCCAGAAAGCCCAAACCTGGTGTTTCCTACAGTACATATGGATTAGCTTTCAGGTCTGGCTGGTCTTCAGCCTCCCCTTCAATGGGAAACTTTATGAAATATTCAAGAAATCCTTCATCTCTTCAGTTTTCAGGTAGGAATGCATGTTAGACTAAGGTGTGATTGAGGGCATTTGACACTGTTCTCAGCGTCCTGTCAAACTGAAAGAGCTACCAGGTTTGTAAAACTGAAGAAAGACAGTATTGTTCTGATAGTGTTTCTGAATGTTTTAGCCAACTAAGACAACACCATCATGTTTTCCAAGAGCAGCGAGGTGACTACAGACGTCTGTCCCACACTTCCAAATGGACCAGGTGCAAAGCACGTGTGAGGAGTGAAAGGCGGGGCACATCTCTGTTTGCTAGTGTGTTCCTAGCTTACCACCCAGCGAAACTTAGGCCCTGCAGCTACATTACAGCCCTTTTCTTAAATCCAGCCCTTACTGCTAATTAAAAGCACACCCATGCAGTCCATTGGCCATGACACACACCTGACTGAGAACTGCTAACCACATTAATGTCTTCCAAAATTATCAGGAGCTGGTAAAGCATGATCACAGCCCACCATGGGCTAAGTCCAGTTTCATCTGTCTTGCAAAAACCAGCAGATGAATGCAGCTTCAGGGGAGGCAGGAAGCTGTTCAGTAAGATCTAGACCCTTCCCAGCTCTCTGTTCATAGCAGGGCAAGCTCTGAAGAGGAGGGGAATTAATCACAATGCTGCATCTTGCTCATCACTTACTACCTGCCTCTCATATGGATTACTAGCTCTTGATATTGCAGCACCTTAAGGGAAGAAGGAACCCTTAACACATTTCCATCTTTCTGTATGTCACGACATGGGTTAGATTTCAACAATTTTACCTTTTTATTATGATTGAAGTCTATCTTTTGAGAAGGCATTTGCTTCTGATTTAATGGATGAAGATGTAGCCAGGAATGTGTTACTGAGTTTGCTTCAAGGGCAATTTGCTCAATATCTTAAATGTGTCTCCATCATTCAGTGTCTCTTCTTTTGTTTTATTAAACAATCTTTTAATAATAGCTACTCTGGAAATGAACCAGGTTGGATGAGATGATCTTCTGAGATCCCTTCCATCCTGGGGTGTTCCATGAAATAATTTTAAACTGGAGTCAGTGTATGCCCTCAATTATGGTTTTCATAATATAAACACATTAAGTTCTTTCAGTCTCTTGCAATAAATATTTTCTTGAACTTTCAGATGCTTTCTGGGGCTTTTTTTCTGGCATGTTTCAATATTCTTGTCAAATTATAGGCACCAAAAAGGGAAGTTATAGTCTGGTATTGCCTGTTCCAATGCCGGTTCTATTTTTTATTCAAAATAATCTATTAACTTTATTTTCCACAGTATATTGGAAAACAATGTGTTCCACAGTGCATTGGAAACTCATATTCAGTTATGACTCTTGAGAACTTTCTGAAAGCATTAGTTTCCAGAACTGGGAATTGAGTAATCTCCATATGTTATTTTTTTACAGTTTACTCTGTCGAAAGAAAGTAATACCTGATGCCACCTATGTCAAAGTAAGGCTTGCTCATTTACTGTCCTCAATGAAAAATAGTAATAAAATATTTAAAAATAATAAAGAAGTCTTGATAACAGTAATAATTTTTGGAAATTAAGAAACTAAGTCATCTTAGAAAAATAGCTCCTGCACATGAACAACTGATTTGGCAGAGTAAAATCAGTCCAGCTGGAAAACAAGTAGTTCAATGACCTTCCAACATTAAAACGTATTCCTCCTAAAGATTTTAAATCCTGGCATTATGCCAGAGGTACCTTTTTTGATTTACTGACCAACCTTTCCTATTCTGTGCTCTGCTTAATTCCATGCAAGCAGCCAAATATCTTGCATGGTGCTTGGAAAGCAAAGCGTTGGTTTGTTCTTAGAGATTATGATGGAGAATACATGATTGACCTACTTGATTTTGTGGTGCTGTCTACTTTGGCAACCAGAGTAAAATAAGTGCTTTCTTGTAAACAGTGGCTTGCATGCCTCTCTATCTGTACTTAATCATGTCCCAGCAATGTTTGCATATTTGCCTGAGAAGTTCTCAGGCTGAAAAGCCAAACTCCAGAATACTTGAGGGCAAGAACTAAGGCAATTACTCCTGCAATTTCATTACAGAAGTGGTGATGTCTGAGGAAAACCTTTGCTGTTTCTTATAGCAGTGTGGGGTCTGCAGGTTCAGAAAGTAAAAGAATTTCATGAGCAGGGTAATGGTATTTACACGTGATTACACATTGTGCTAAAGTTTGTAATTTATTGTTGTTATTTCATTTGGCCTGGGAGTGGAAGGATGGGAGTAGGAATGGGAAAAAACATCACTGGGAAGTTTTTGCTGGTGTAGTTGAGTACTGATAGTTATGTTGTTCAGAGGCTGAATTTTGGCAGGAATGAACACTATACTCCTGTGTGAATCTGGCTTCTCAGGGGTCCAGAAGCAGAGTGCAAGTGAGAAGGTTGTGCCTTCTCCCATTTGGTCCTTGGCCCTGGGCTGAGGGAATTCTCCTTTTCCTCTCCCTCTCCCCAGTTCTTTCCTCCTGAAACACAAGCTGATGGCGGGACAAGAAAGGGAAGGGAAAAAGAAAGGAAGGGAGGGAAGGAGAGGGGAGGATAGGGGGAAGAATAACTGCAATCAATCATGGTAACTGGATAGCATTGACCAATTTCTCAATATGGATGTGCTCAGTGGGACAAAGTCTAGGGCTGAAACCCATGCTAAACACACAGCCGGAATAACAGCTTCTCTGTTATGTTCCAAAAGCCTATTGCCTGTACTTGTTTCCCCCAGATATCCTGAAACAAACCTGGATCCTCACCCTGGGTGACTGAGCTGACTGGTGCCACAGTTGTGAGTCTGATGGAGCAGCATCATGGGGAAGAGCTTTGTAAACATTCATATTGTCTGAGTCAACATCACCTTGTCTGAATCATCTTTGATTCATCTTGCATGCATGACTTGTCTTTTGTCTCTGTTTAATACTGAGTTCTTTATTCACAGCCAAATGATAATTCCATCTGGAAAATTTTACATTTTTCAGGAAGAACAACAGAAAAGTGTCTAAAAGTGACTATATACAGACGTAAGGCAAAATAAGACTGTTGACATGACTTCAGTGAGCACAGAAAAAAACCACATTTTTCATTTGGGCTGGCAACTATAATCTTTCTGAAGGCTCTGTATCTCCTTGGCCCTGCCAAACTTGTTAGCTAACATTTGCTTTTTGGGATTTGGGAGGGACTGAGGGATTTTCTATAGCAGGTATTTTACAGTTCTCTGAATGATGTTGTATCAAAGCCCCTACCATGTTACACATATATTACAGATGTTCCAGTGTTTAACTCTGTGCTTTTCAAGAGATTTTCATTGGGCTCAGAAAGTAGGGGAATTTGTTTAGACAGCTAGATGTTAGTGAAAGCTCTTATTTCCTATGAATAGCATATACAGTTCAGGAGTGGTGAAAAACATGCCCTTTGCAAAAAAAAAAAAAAAAGGAAAAAGAAAAGAAAAGAAAAAAAAGGTTGGATTACCATTCTGTCCTGATATTCTTTCTTGTTCCAGTGTGATAAATCCATCATGCTTATTCTTAAAAGAAAATGCATTTCTTGACAGGTATATACCTATTGTTGGACTCCTGGATGATGATTTATAATCTCCTTAAATCAGTGGTCTATTTGGGATTTGATGGAAGCAAGGGCGTAAGGTTTACTGAGAAGGGCAATCATGAGAGGAGAATTACTACTGGAGTGCCACCTCCTCACTTGTGGAAACTTACAAGGTCTCATTCAGAGAAGAGAGACAAAACACATCTTAATGTGCCAAATTCTTTGTCTACCCACCACTCACAGCTGCACATACTTCACAAATCTCCACCCCAAAGTCCAGCTCCAAGAACAGAGCCTCATTTGGCCAGAGCTGCACTGAGGCCTGTGGAACTGCCCTTGGCGTTAACATCTTACACAAAGATTATATTACTCACCTGCTTTATTTCCCTTTCATATTTTCTACCCACTTCAGGTGACTGAATATTATCACTGCTTCCCAAACATAGGTGGACTGAAAGTCATGCTTAAAAATATATATCTTTTATCTCTTTTAAATGAAAGCATGGAATTTGCATCTTTGCCGTTGAGTTCTTCCCTGTGATAAAACTAAGGTAAGGATGTGACTACACTTACAAGAAATGAAACAAAGCAAAAGTGAAATATTTATTTAAGGGGATATATACTGCTCTAGAGAAAGAAAATATGAAGGTGGTTCTTACCACTAATGTGATAAACATATCATTACTGTGATTCGTGTATCTTTAATGTGATTCTCATATCACTAATATGATAAGATTGCAAGAAATAAGGAAGGAAAATGTGCCTAGACAAGAAACCATCTAGGTCTAAGTGCCTTAAAAGATGACCTGCTGGGGTAACATGGGTAAAGTCCACCTAACTTGATTTTGCAGAGGAACACAAAGCTTGGCAATTGTATTTAAAAGATAAATAGTTCTGATAATTTGGAATCACCGTGATGGAATCCAAAAAGGACATGGTGCTTTGGCAACAAATTCCTTTGTGGTTTCTGTCTGCTCTTGATGAGCCTCTTTTCCTCCCTATCTCTCTTTGTTGATCATGTTGTGCCAGCTCTTCCTGTTTCTTGGCCAGTCGTTTACTACACGGCCATTCTGTAATAAAAAACCCTGGCAGACATACATGGCTGTAATTGCAAAATGTTAGCCACCTGAGCTGCTTTACTTCTCTTTTTGCTCACAAACTTTCCAGATTTATATCGAAAACTCACTTTTTCTGTTTCCTTATTAGCAGTAGAGTATATAATTTCTGAGTCTGAGAGATGACAGGTTCTTCTCCAAATAGTAATTTAAGCATCAGGAACTAATGTAATTTTAAACTTGGTTTTGAAATGTGTGCTTTGTGGTACTCTGGTTCTGAAGTAAAACTTCAAAATAAGTGGTCACAAGATGATTCAATTTAATAGAAGAGGACAAATTCAGGTAGTTTTGAAACTAAGCTCCCTGATTTTGAAAGGAGTGGTGATAAATTCATAGGACTTATCCATAACTGCATAAAGTTCAAGAACTTGAGTGTAGAGGAAGGCTGTAACCTGCAGCTATACAAAATGGAAGAAACAGCTTCAAACCTACTGCATGAATAGGAAAAAGTAAGTAACATAGACTATTTAGTCTGCTAAACTACTTCTCCGTAGTTCAGACTGCAGCGGGACAACAGTAGGAATGCCTGAAATCAAAATGACTCAAAGGTCACAGAGAACTTAAATGAAGAAAGTAAATGACAAAAGGTATTGCGATGTACAAAGTCAGAGAGGACAGAGAAAGAAAATATGGATCACTTGTATGGAAAGAAGGAGGTACATACAAAATCCTAGGCTGGTATAAACCCAAAATGAAGCGTTGGATCCAATAAGGGAAGTGGGTGGTGCAGGAGTCAGCCCCCAGTCAGGAATGCCCTTGCAGTTGTTCGTTATGCATTGGCTGAGGAGATATAAGCACTCCAATTGGGATTCGTAGCACTCGAAGTGTTAAGGCATCTCTGAGACTTAACAGAGGGTACCAAAGGGTGACCTCAAATGCTGTTTGTCTCCTGGATTTAAGCACTCTGTTAAGGGCTACAGGAAGTACCCCAGTGAGACCTGTGCTTTGTACACACATCATATGTTGGGATGCAGATGCCAGGCTCATGGCTTCCTTAGTAAAGATGGGGAGGAGGAATATATGGGAAAAAGCAACAATCAGTTCTGAAAAATTATATATTAACTAAAGCAGTTGACAAAGAAGTGGAAGACCCATTCCTCGACTTATGTAAGTCCAAACCTCCAGCTGCTAGGTAAATCCTGCAGACTATGTGATCAGTGAATTTTGGAGCAAGAGGAATGGAGAAACAACTCAGCCTCTGCCTTAGGCAGCCACAGAGCTGCTAATGCAAAATTCATGGTTTCAGGAAAGACATCAGACCCCACCCCAGGGCACAGCAAGTAAAGGATGCAGATGGACTTAACATCATCTCATCTTTCAGTTCTTGTGTATTTTATGCTATCCAGTGTAACAGGATAAAAAAGCTGAAATCATTTTCGTGTGATGAACCATCTAAATACAGGCTAATATAGAGAGTCTGTGCTTGTATTTTCTTTATCCGTCAAAATCAGTAAGGCAGATAAGCTTCCATCTGGTTTCTTCTCCCATCATTATTGATATCAGCACTTGGTAGGACACTCCTTCTGCAGTTTGCAAAACTTTTTGAGATTATTCAGGGTGATATTAAAGCAAAGATGACACAACATCTTTATAATTTCCACATGAGTGAGGAAATTAATACCTCCTGCTATACACTTCAGAAGCAATCTGTGCAGGGTACACTTTCCGGATGCAGATTTGAGCTCTTTCTCTTCTGGCAATGTTTCTATTCCTCTGTATCCTTCAGCTTCCAAAAGGTGCCTGCAATGTGACCATGATGCTGGAACTTCTTCTTTCTACCAAGGTCTTGAGGGATTCATTGTCACTGGGCCAGTTTTAAAAATTAAAAATTCCTGCATCTCTAATGACTGGTTCATCTGCAAAATATTTTAATCTAATTTACAAATGTTTCAAAGTAACAGAAGTCCCATTCTTTGAGGCAAAAAAAGGAACAGCAGGTTTACGAGCCATCTGTTTCTTGAATAGTTTGAATGGGAGCAGAGCATTTACCTTCCTCAGTCTTAAATCTTTTGGCTACCTCAGGGTCCAGATGGAGAAAACCCAACACATTTTCTAAAACCTTTGACTTGTCCTGTATTTATAAATTCAGGCTTGGGGTTCAAGAACATGACATCTACTTTAAAATTTCTATCTCTTGCTTTCCATGCAGCTTCAAATTGATGGACTACTTTAAGTTGATGGGCAGTAGTGCCACTTTCTATTTAAAATGCAGAATGCCTTTAAAAAGCCCAGTTCTTCTCTAAAACTCTGTTACAGCGATCTTGTTGAAAAATCTCTAATGGACTCAATTCAGGCATGCCACAGATTGAGCCCATGGAGGATAACATTATAGTACTTAAGATGTTATTGCATCTCACAAAGTGTCCTGTTGTCACTCATGAGGATACGTACTAAGATGTAAACCCTAAAACCCAAATTGATTTTTTTGACAATTGTTCTTGCTGTGATATCAAGTGGCTTGGCTTAATGTGCAAGTATATCACTCATCAGTCATTGCTCATGTTTGCAAAGCCCACAGATTTAGTCATGCAGACACTTATATTACATCACCTAAATTAATGTAGGGCCTAGGCACCTACATATCCCTGACAGTCTCAAATCCAGGGGTCACTGTTCTATTCCAGCACTTCTGGCAATGCCTTCAAGGCTGAAGTCCTGTAGAAACAAATGCAACAGGAAGAGTTAATCTTATTATAAACATATTAATGTCACAAGCATTAGCAGACAAAATAGAAAACAAAATTATGGAGTTCACGAAGCAGAGCTGAGCAATGACTTCATGCTGCTCACCAGCCTGTTGGTATGTGTTAGCTGCTGCTGTTAGGCTGATGTCACCTTTAATGCAACAACTAAACCACATTCTGGGATATGTGTTTGCCTAGACATTGTCCCTCTTCCCCTATTTCTTGTACAGCAGCAAGAGGTTCAGCATAGGCAGCACAGTAGGCACCAGAACTGTCTAAGGCTGGTACACAGAAACACATGAGAGAGAAAAGTCAAACATTACCCATTCTTCATGGGTCTTTTCTGTCTTTTCCCATCCACCCCATCACCCAGCCTGCATCTCAGAGGTCTCAAAGCTTGGCTCTGCACTCATCTGCTCCAAAAACTGCAGTGATAACAGGCTTCAAAGAGACAAGGTGGCATAAAATGACACATTTGCTAGCTGTCTTCCTCCTGACTAGTTTCTGGCTAGACTGGGCACACAAGAAGGAAACACCATTCAGTGTATTCTGTGTCACCTAGATATCCTAAAATTGTGTCCTGGTCACTGCTTAGTTCACTAGCACAGAAGTGGTGTTGTCCTATTAAAGACATCCCCAGGAGAACAGCATCAGCAAACAAGGCTTTCAGTGTTGGCTGCACATCCTGCTTCTCCTCTGCAGAGATGCAGCCACCCCCACAGTCTAGCCCGCTTGCTCTGGAGGAGGGAAAAATACTTTCCAGGACATTTAGAAATGTACACAGCCTGCCAGAGCTGGCGATGTGGAACGGCACCATCTCTGACAGAAAACAAACTTTGCTCTCCCATGTCTGAGAAAAAAGTCTTCATGGGTTTCTCCTGGAAGAATACCAGAGGCTGCTTTTGGCAGGGGGATGTGCCTGCAAACAGACTGTGAGCTCCTTCTGCAACGAGGGTGAAAAACAGAAACAGGCCTTGGGGCGCTGCAGGGAGCCTAGAGAACTTGTTCTGTCCTTAGGGCTTTCCCATTAGATAGTTGTGTGTTGTTCTAACCGCATTAACTGGCTGAGCTGCCCGGACTGAATTGCTAAAAGGCAAAATACACATTTAATTCAGGAGTTTTCTGAGAAAGGTATACCCAGCAAAGTTTCATCTGATGTTGTGAAGCTTTTCAGATCCCTGGCAGTCAAGGCCAACCATCCAATGCCAAATTCCTGAGTTTTTTATGGCAGTCTGAGAGCAACAGTCCCCATGCAATGCTGCTTTGGGAAGCCTACAGGGAGCATGGGATTGCCATTCTTTGGGTGCTGGTTGTAAGGTCTAAATTTGCCCATGGTCTTTGTGAGGAAAATGAAAATTATTTGTCCTGGATATGAATAATGGCAACTTGCTTTTGTTGGCTGGCAAATATGTTTTGTTTCAGATGGTCGTACCGCCCAAAATATTCTGTTCTCCTGACTTCACCTCTGTCAGCCAAAGAGATGCATGCACCCTCTGCTTTCCTGCAGCTTTTCTGAGTCTGGAGCAATCAAAAAGAGGAGGGCATCCAGGCATTCTGACACAAGCCAGAGACTGAGAGAAGCATGTGGCTTGCTGTGGGATAAGGTGGGGTGGCAGAAAGGTCCTACCCCATGCCAGCACTTGGGCAGGCTGGGCCTACGGAAATGGGTTCAGGTCAGTGACCCAAGCTGGGCTGCCAGGTACATCCCAGTAAAACCCCTGGGGAACAGTATGGAAAGCTGTTAGCCTGGAGGGCTGGTTGTTGATTTTTACCTCCCACTTTGCTATTAGACACTAGTGGATAAAGGCACAAGGCAGGAGGGTGACATGGCCAGCCGGTGCACACGGAGCATAAGGGGAATATGAGGTACAGGCACCATGTGGAAGAGATGGGGAGCATGGCACAGGTATGATGCTCCAATTTTGGGTTCTTTCCCTGAAAGAGCTCTGCAGCATACACAGTGCTTTCCTAGGGAAAACTGCTTAATTGAAAAGTGTTTCCTTTTTAGAAATGGTTGCTGGAGATGTTATTGGTGCTGCTCATCATTCCTACTATGGTTAAAGCACTTGTGCATGAAGTGTGTATTTATTGTTCAAGATAGTACGGCTAAGGAGAAACCATACTTTTAAAGCATGTTCCCATGGATGTTGTGGTACCCATTAAAACTGGGCAGTTGGTGATAAAGTTCTGCATAAAAAGAGGTAATAAAGACAGCAGGAATAAGTTGTTTCTTAGTTCTTTGCAATTTTCAAAAAATACATTCACACTGAAATATTTTAGGGCTTTTGTGGCATTTCATGTTTCTTCCTGTGTTACTTCATATGTCAGATCTATTTCTGGGCAGGAGAAGAGACCAACTGCATGGAGACAGTTGTGTGTGGCTGTTTAGGAAAGTGGCTGTGTCTGTCTGTGTAAGAATACGTCCAGTGCATGCTTTTGATCTTGATTGCATCCTCTGGCTAACATAGAAATGCATCTATGTAATCAAAAAGATCTACTTATAATAAAAATGAAAACGTTAATTATTCTAGTGCCTGTGCAGATGTTATTGATAATGCCTTTTATGTGAAAGAACATGAACAACACAGACCTCTGACTTTCAAAGACACAAAAGAAAGGAAAAAGCCTAATACTGTGCCAAATTTTAAAAAGAGAAATGCTTAAGGGAAAGAGAAATAAAAAGTTTGAGAGTGCAGAGTAAAAAAAGTATGTATTAAAAACTATGAAAGCAATTTTGTCATTACCGCATTCATTAGAAAAATTCTATTCTGAGTATCCTTTGCAAAATATCAAATCTTCATATCCCAGCAAAAAATAAGGCAGATAAATTACATCGAGGGCTGACTTACATTATATATTGCTCCAGTTAAGTCTTCAGATACTTGTATCCTCAGCCTACAGATACAGGGATTCTAGAAGATAATGCTCTTTTATAGGATCAGAGGAGTAAAAACATTTAAACCAGATCGTGGCTAAATCCAGTAATAAATATAACATCCTGGGTTTGAAAAGCCATCATCCTGTTTGACATTTTACCTTCTGGTTCCTCCATGGTTGATCTGGTTTGCTTGTGGTCCTGCTTGGGGCAGCAACTTGCAGAAGGTTTTGCGCGAGAGGAGGAGTGAACTTGGAAAGAGTTGGTGGCCCCCAAAGCTGAGGAAAGTAGTCTTTTATAGGAAAAAGTAATTCTGGCAAGATAATTCATTCTAGATTCACCGAACTCTGTAAGAAAAAAAATCCAAATTGAGAATAACAGCAAAAGACAAGAGAAATATTATTTTTTCTGTTAAATAAAATGTTTTGATTCTTCGATCTGAAATCACTTGTTCAGTCTAGAATTTCTTTTAAGATTAAAAATGTAAAGTGTTCAGATTTGCAGGCTTAATAAAAAGATTTCTTCAACCTGAAATTAACCTCTTCTATGAAATTATCATCAAATAATAATAAAAAAAGTATCATTCACGTAGATTCATGCATCCATCTAACTGCCAAAAGAGCATCCTTTTTTCCACTTCCCTTACTGCTTTGACTCTCTATCATCTGATATTTATTATTATTTAATTGTGCTGCCATTCATCCAAGCCAGGGCTGAACTGTGCTAGTCGCCGCATGATTAGGTAGCAAAACCTTTAAATTAACAGTTTCACTAAAGAAACCTCTTAGATTAGAGACATAAATAAAAAGGTTTTAATCGAATATTTATCCAGTGCAATCAACCAGAAAAAATTGGTTGCCATGGCAGCTAGAATTTCCCTGTACAAGTGTTAGGAGCTGTGATAGCTCACTGGTCAAGCAACCAAGTTAGGAACCCCTGCTTCTTCTTTGGCTGTAGAAATGTATCATCGGTCTCTCTCTCCGACTTCTTCTTTATTTGTTCAGCTGCCAACAAATTTAGGTGTGGGATTTTTTAAGTTGCTGAAGTCTGCTACAGAACATAAACTTTTTGTCTCTCTGAATCAACCCCTTGTTGTCATTCATACAAATTATGCCCGCCCTAAATGCATTTTGAAAATAATGCTTTTAGCATCGTGTCCCATTAGGGAGCTAAGGATGTGCTTAGCCTAAGCATTTTGCTTTATGGCTGTCATAGGTCTCAGCTAGAAATAAAACTCTTAGCTTCTCTACTGGTTACTGTAAGGAAGCATTAGCAGAGACCAAAATGCAGATTTGTATCACCTTGGCATTTGCGGCATTAGACTGTATTATATCACCACTGCATTACTGTGTGATTTTTTCCCTTGTGGCAAAGACAATGAGAATTACAGTTCCATGTTCCTTTTGTAAGGCTGCCACACCTTTAGAGAAAAGTATGTTATCTGAAGTGTCGCCTAATTCACATAGAATGTCACCTATTTCACACAGAAGGGACAACATCTATCACTTTGTATCTCTGGACTCCCAGCAGCTTAAATCTTTCTGAATAAGTAAGGGCTGCAGGGATGTTTAGGGATGTATCTCATATTTTTACTTACCTGAGGGATTGCACAATGAATGGGAACAGACTTTGGAGCCCACTTGGAGTTCAGTAGGATGCTAGATTCATTTTGATTTCCAAAAGTCCTATTTTCTCCTATTTACCTGTTTGGATGCTGTCAATCTAATTTATGTGCAGATATGTCCAAGAAAACAGCTGGGTTTACTGAGTCACTCCTGCTGAATAGAAACTCTGCAAGGGGAAGTGGAGAGCACTTACCCAGTTCACCTACTCACAAATGTTCCAATGCAGAACTTACTAATGCCACGGTTGTCTTACGCTGGGTGGGCCTTTTTCCTTCAAATAATGACCTTCCTATAAGGAAATATCATTCTTACAAAATTCCTTAAGGAAAATATTTTTTTAAATTTGGCAGGTTAAATGACTCATTCAAAAGGGTCATTATTTAACGTGTAGAACAAAAGCTGGCAAAATTACTCTTATTCTTTTTCTGTGATAATGTAACTCCTGGGAATCCTGGTCCTGAAGCAGAAGCTCTACGCCAGTGCTGGACAATTAAAGAACGAAAATGATTGCCAACCCCCAAAGAAGCTCAGTTTTAATATATGAAAACAGTGGTTTATCCAATCCTCTTGAAACTCTGCATTATAAAGGCTATCTGGTAGGAAAACGACAGCGTTTACTGAGGGTTTTTTTACTCTCCATTTTCCTCTGTTGAGAAGAGCAGGCAGGAAAAGCCATCAGCAAAGGTGACGTTGCTAGCAGCATGGCAGGATTGCGGAAAACTGATTCTTGTTGTGAAAGGATAATCATGGTGCTGCCTGCACTCAGTAGGTGAAAAGCTTCTGTATATCCAGAGAGAGGGGGATGATACTTTTGTGCAACCCTCTGGTGGCTGGTCATCTCCTTTCAAGACGATCTGGAGAAGAAAGGAGCACACACAGTGGCACCAACTTTCTCCGGCAGGAGGGATGATGGTGTAAGTTTGCTGCTGTGAAGTGTATTTTGAAGTGTATGAAATGTGTTTATTTAAAGAAACAGAATTAGAGCTATGACTTCTGATACATCCTAAAGCCATTCTGTGCATAGAGATATCACTTCATATGCACACAAATTTATTCTACCTATTCCTGCCTGCCCCTGGTTACAACTGAGATCTGTAAAGAAGTTTTCTCTCATTCTGGTTTGTTGTCAGGTGTGATGCATACATTTGGCTTGCTGGACAAAGCAGCTATTCCACACTTTACCCTCTGCTGGTCATCTTAGTACCTGACACAATTATCCTCCTTTCCTGTCCCCCTTTCATGGTTAACCTCACCTCTCTCTTTTTTTAAATCATGCTCAGTTTTCCATCCTTCTACCTCATTTTCCTTCTTTTTTGCTTTGGCCGCAGCTTGGACCCACATTCTCCCCAAGCCTTGGATAATACTTCCCTCCAGCCCTTCTTCTCCACTTAATCTCTGTTGTTCACCTAGTAGTCCCTACTGCCACAGCAGTTGTTCTTACACGGACATTTCTAACTTCATGGATGTTCTTCCTCCTTGTGCTGTGTCTGGAACCACCACTCCACTTCTGAAAATATCTGCAGCCTTTTTATATCTCTCTTAAACAGAGTATAAAGGTTAAAGGGCCATCAGAGTGAATTTACAGGCAGAGGATTTGATCAGCAAGCAGGTAGACGCTAACAAAGAAAAAGATTAAAATGTAACAAATGCAAACATGGTCACAGGATTCTCAGGAACGCTCTGCAGCTTCAGAGCATGAGGAAGAAGTGCATACGTATAAGTTTACATCTGGCCAGTTCAAGTCATCGCAAGGGAGTGCTCCTTAATTTTTCACCAATGCTGAAGTTCCGTGTGTTTTGTGCAAACATAAGTAGCCCTTTCTCTTATCTCCCACAGATTAGGCGACTGTGTCTTAGTTTGGTGGTAGGTATCTGAAGCCATGACATTCTTCTTTCCTTTTTCCATTGACACACCTGCCCATTCCCTCTGGACTATACACACTCTTTGCACTTGGATGTGAAGCCTTCAGCCCACAGGAAATACAATGAAGTGCAGAATACTAAGTGCACATCCCCGAGACAACATGGAGCACTATAAACATGTCTGGTTTTCATTCTCTTCTATGTTCTCCATAAACTATTGTTAAATGCAAGATCTCAGTTCTTGCCCTTCAAGTGCACTGTTGCTTCTTCTCAGAGACCTAAATAAACGCCGCAGCAACCTAGGTAAACATCTTCCCATGACAGAGGAAGTAGAATGTACCTTTGTAAGAGCAAGCCTCCCTCTGTGGAAGACAAAATTTTCCACATTGGTTTGTCTGAGGCTGAGAAACAAATAGTCATGGAATGGGAGCACTAAGGAAGACTTTACTGCCTTCTCCTCTAACAGCAATATACATTATGCCAACCTTTTTTCTCTAACATAAACACAGCTGTGAGCATATTAGCTTGAAGCTGCACAAATCAAAACAGATTCAGAGCAAGAATAAACATGACATTTAACATGTTGCTAGAAGATACCTAGATATAACAGTGATAAAGGTGTCGTAAGAACCTACACACAGGAAAACATATACTTGGTGACTGTGAGTCAGTATTTATAAGCATTTGAGTCACAGAAGCATTGAATTGTCTAGGTTGGCAAAGACCTTTAAGATCACCGAGTCCAGCTATTACCTAATGCTGCCAAGGCCACCACTAGACCATGTCCCCAAGTGCCACGTCTACACATCTTTTAAATAGTGCTTGAGAACCCTTTCGGTAAAGAAACTTTTCCTAATAACCAAAATAAACCTCTCCTGGTGCAACATGAGGTCATTTCCTCTTGTCCTAGCGCTTGTTACCTGGAAGGAGAGACTGACCTCTACCTCACCATAGCCTTCTGTCAGGTACTTGTGGAGAGCTATAAGGTCTCCCCTAAGCCTTCTTTTCTCCAGACAAAACACTTCATAATGTTTGGGCTTAAATTTACCATTTTAAAGTAAACCAAATAAAGGAAGATTTTAGCACTAATTATTATTTTAGAAATCTTGTTAAATTCTGACTCACAAAATGCATTCCTGGTATGTAGTCCACCTGTGCTTGCAATGCCCCAGAGAAGTGTCAGGCTGCCAAGAAAGAATTAAGGAATAAGGGCCTCGCCCAGGGGTGTGTGAATAGGAGTGAGGAGGCCCAGGATATGTGGATAAAAAAAATTGCCTTTTGGGAGCTCTACATTGGCAAGTAACTGGTGTTTCGCTGACAGCTGGGCCCAGAAGCGTCAGAGAAACTTTTGTTACTTCTCAAACTGTGGGTGCCCCAGGAAAAGTGGGAACTCTGTGTGACCCAGTCAAAAAGTCAGGCTGCGAACCTACATGTGCCAGAGCCTGGTGAACCAGCCAAGAGCTAAGGAAGGCCAAGTGATAACAGTGTTGACAGACTGCGTTGGTCACAGCTCAGAGTAACTATGTGTGCAGTCATTTTACATGGTTTGTGCTCTGATTGGGTCTATATTTGGTCTATATTTGCTGGTAAGCGCCTCACACCCAGGTCAGATGTGACTTGACATACATTGAAGGTGTCTCTGCTGGCCTTAGCTTATTTCTTTTAGAACAGAATGGCCTTTGCCCCTTTCCATGTGTCACTAGCTTTCCAGGAAAGTACTGAAAACCGAGTAAACTACCCTCTCCTTTCTCAGCAGAAAAATAAAGAAAAACTGCAAATTTTTGAAATTGTAATTCTAATTTTTTCCTTTTTTGTTTTACTTTCCTGTCCTTAGCATATTGTTAGAATCCCTGGTAACTTTCAGTGCCTTCTGTTTTCCAAAGCTAATGGTGTATACACACACAGACTTGTATTTGACGTTGCCTTGTGAGGTTCCTATTAATGTTAGAAATCAAGTGTCCAGTGTGTTTCATTTCCTACTGAAACCAATGTGATTTTATGACCTCTACTCTAGCTTTTTTCCATCTTCATCCAGGATGCTGGATGATATCAGGCTTTCGCTTAGTCCATTGATGTCAGCAAATACTCTCAAGGCATCTCGGAAAAGGTGAAAAAACAGTTATACATTTTAGGTTCATTCATATTTGAAGGAAGTGTATAGACTGAGGCTCTCTACTGGAAACATTTGCAGTTTCTATTGTGAGGTCAGAAGTATTGCCTTATAACAAGAGAAGTTACTTTAATCATGTCCAACATCCCATCATAGTTGGTAACCCCATAGGGAAAAAGCCACACTTTGCCACTCAATTTAAGTAAGGTTTTCTGTGACTCTGTGTTACAGAAAGAAAAAAGATCTATGCAGTAATTTATGATTTTTTCTGTGTCGTCTTCCGTCCCCCCCGCTATTGCAAAAAATAATTTTATTAAACTTCAGTCTGACAATGACAAATGAAACACAGTCAGGATCCAGATGGTCTTGATGGTGATGTTTCATTCTGAAAAGTGACCTACGTGTCTTTTCCTCTGGAGCTTGTTGCTTACTCATGTTATTGCTAGGAGGGAAAAGAATTCTTCTGGAAAGAAAGACACTTTTGTTTGACCATCTGTACAATGTCTTTTTTCCTGATTTTAGCATCTAAGTAGAGTGGCTTGAAGAATAACCAGAAATATCTAGGCTGTAATGGTGGACCTGCTGACTGATTTGCTCTGTGGCTTATAAATTTGTGAGTGCTCACTGTTTGCCTTTTCCTTGTGGACACTGAAAGCTTGGTGGCAGAGAGATTTTTCAGTGTCTTCCTGTGTCCGTGAGCATTCTCACATTCTCACGGAGCTAGCTGCAAAACAGCTAGCGAGCTTTTGTAAATAATTCTTCTATCTTGCACCTGTGAGGTGTTTTTGTGCTTTTTTATTGTTAGTCTGAAGGATTGTTTAGGAAATGTGTGTTTTTAGGATCTAGCCAATAACCCCGAGGGGTGATCAGCTAAGATCCAATGACTTTCTATGACCTAGGGTATAAAACCCTTCTGTATATAAATAAATAAAGGCATTTCTATCTAGTTACTCCTGAGTTCGGTTCTCTCTTTCCTCCCCGGGCCGTGTCCATTATTGCGACATTTTCCTTCCTAATGTAAAGGAGGATGTCCGTGCTTCTGCTTCTGATGTCTCTCCTCTCCCTTTTGCCCATTTAGGTTAACAACAAATGAAAGAGAACATGCAATGGAAGCTGTATTCATATAAATAAATGTGAAAAATGCAGAAGAACGCTGTAATCAAGGAAAGCTTTGAAAGGAGCACAGATTTTACTCATTCAAGTGGAAGAATGTTATTTGCTGGTAGTTTGGTACGTGTCTTCATAGTCACTTTTGAAAATAGAGCTTTCTTACCAAAGCCATTTGAATTCTATGTTTTACAGTGTTCTGTGTCCCAAATTTTGCTTTAGAAAATCAAGACAAAACTCTTAGGCATAAGATCCTTATCCATATAGCAAGAGCACAGTATCACTGGAATCAGACCTACATGAACGGAAATGAACCATTCACCTCCAGGCTGAGATGAGGTTTTGAAAAGGAATTTTTCCCTCTGTTTTCTGGAAATCATGGTAACACCCTGACAATCTTGCCCAGTCAAATGAGCCCATGGACACTGGCATTCACAGAAAGCTCAAAAGTCAGAAGGTCAGCCAATCCACTCTCTACCCTCAGACTAGGTTGCCTATGCTGGGCAAACATCGTGGCTGAGATTATAGAATCATTGAATCATAGAATATCTCAACTTGGAAGGAACCCACAAGATAATCGAGCCAAATTCCCTGCTCCTTGCAGAAGCAATCTCATTTTTAAAAGTCAGGGATGGGAAGTCTTCATTTCCCTAGGCCATCAGTCACAGTCTACACAATACTTGCAGTAGGTTGTTTTTTGTTTGCTGACTCACCTTTGCCCTGAAACTAGTTGAATTTAATTTTTTTGTTACTGTAATTCACTGTTGCTTGGAGATTATCCCTGGCCATGTGCACTAGTATTAAGGTAGAAAACCAAAAGATCAGGATAGGCAGGAGGCAAATAAAGGGCAAGATTTACTGTAACTTACCAGTTGATAGAGAACGTAAAGGAAGACTTTGCTCTTCAGAAACTGTATTATCAATATTATAAATGTGGTTCAAAAAATAGAAGACTTGAAACTGTAATGAATAGAAGCAGGAAGATTAATGTCTATTACCTGGTGACAGTAGAGCAGTGAAATGAGCTCTTAGCTGCTTAGGAATGGAGAAAAGAGGGCTATGTAGCTCAGAACAGCAATATTGTAAATACTTAAGCCAGTGTTCTAACTAATAGCACAGGGAGCTGTTGCTGAAGGCCTGCTGCAACCTCTTCCAAATCACCCCACAGAAATATCAGTCTCTAAGTGCATGAAATACAAGAGATGGAATTGTTAGGGGCAGCTGAACAGGTGGTAGGTGTGTCAAGTTTAAGGTTTGAATCTAGCAGATAATAAATAGAAACTATTTGTTATAGATAAATGATTTTAACATAGTTTTGTGTAAGGCAAGTAAATGTATCTGCAACTACAGTCATCTACAAGGCATCAGAGACATCACCATGGGATAGGCAGGTCAAGCACCATTAAAGGAATGCTGAAACCTTCTGGAGTGGTAACTTGTGGCCACATGGAATACCCTACCATGTCTAAAATGTAATTAGGCACCTATACATAGGCACCTGAATTGCACCATAATTTAAGGAGAATGAATAAATCACTTAGCACAAATAAGAAAGTACAGCATGGAGAAGATTGATATGGGGATGCAGAAAATGATATAGGGAAAATAGAGATGGCTAGTGGGGTAACAAGGAGAAATAGGAAAGGCATCCAAGGAAGAGTGTTGACATTACATACTGATGACCAGGCTGAAATAGCAAAATCACAGCCTGGTTCTGCGGCACTGCCATTTCTGTTCTGCAGCTGAACAAGAACGGGCCAATATGTCTGTATTGCAGAAGGATGAGCACCATTCCCCAGCGGATACATCAGCCAGATGATGAGTCAGGCCACTGGGTAGTGACAAGCTGGGCTCCCAGCCAGCGGGACGGCCTGCTTTCCTGCCAGCAGCGTGGTGGGATAAAACACTGCCTGTTTGGTTTGTCAGGCAGGCATATGGTCTGCCTTTCTGCCTGGCTTCAGCCAAAACCACTGAACTCAAACAATGTACGGTGGCAAAGCCTTCTCATCCTGCTATCATAGCTTGCCTTTGGAACACTAATCCCTCCAACATCTCTCAAACAGCTTTGAATTTGATTCTGTCCCTAATACCGCCTCAGAGATACCACGCAGTGCTCAGCAAATCTTTTATACAGACTTTCCAAACACACTCATCCATAATTTCTTGGTTTTCTAGGTGTTTATCTCAAGGCCCTGGGGTATGATATGGAGAAACTCTTCAGCCCTAAAATCAATGGCTGCTTGCCTGAAAGGGAAAGGTTACAGTGCTACGTCCTCCAAAAGACTAAGCTTTAGGTTCCTTTTGCATAACAGGGATCAGTGCCTACACTTCACCTCAAGGTCCACATGTTTTATTTGCCACCTGGAAATCAGTGGAAACTGCCCAGTAATCTTCTAAGGGTTTTGAGAAAAGTGGATGTTTATGAACTTCTTAATGATAAGTGCCCTAAAAATGCAGATGGGGAAACTTGTCAGTCTGACTGTATTCAGAATGAGAAGAGAGTAAATCAAAGAAGGCATAAGGCCACACATCATAAAATGCTTACTTAGTGACTACTGTCTTTCTTGTGCACTGAATTAACAGTGAATCTCATGTGTTTGCACATTTGTGATCAACACAATCACAAATGTGCATCCTCTGTGATCTGAATTTATTTCCTCAGAACAATGTATATGTATAACAAGTTTAATTCAGTTGCCACTGCCTTAATTTGGTTACTGCCCTATTTGAGTAGTTGGCTTTGCTAGATCACTATCCATATGACTAAGATAATTTAGGTTTACTAAGTCACACTTTGATTAGTTTGTTACATATCTTGTTCTCTCCATATGAAAATAGTGTTGCCATAGCAAAATATTCAATGCATAAATTGGCAGCTGCTTTTCTTGACTCCTAAAATAGAAAGAAGGTTATTAAATTCATTACTGTGTTGTTTTCCCTTCCCTTTCCTCTCCATGGGCAGTCTCAGGTTTTCCTGTGCACTTCTTTGGCCAATTGTTTCACACTTTTTTATTACTGCATTAGCTTCTAATTGCACATTCGGCAGATAGAATTACAGGTTAATTTGGCTTTCAGGATTTATTTTTTTTTAATGTTGTTTTCCCTTTACCTTTTAGTTTTTTCTTCTCCAAAACCTTTCAGAGTGTTTTGTTCTGGACTTAGGAGTAATCACTAGTATGTACTTCAAAATTAAGTAGTGTCAGCCTTCGTCAATCATAATGATGGCAAAGGAAAAATGTACTTCTTGAGGATTGCTTTTTGTCCTTTTCCCATCATCACAATAATATAGAAAAAAAGTTATTTTAAAATTTTGCTTTAATACTTTTACCTGCATTCTGAAAATAAATTACTTGTTCATGAATAGTCTACTATTTCCTTGCCTAAACTAAGAAATGTTTGGGTAATCTTTCATGGCACAACTACTTCACAAAGCTGAAGTCAGCTTTAAGATTTACATTTTCCTTTCTCCCTCTCCCTGACCAAACTTTATTGACATTTTGGGACTTGCACTATGCTGTCATACCTTTTAATTCACTTATGAGTATCTAGTTAGACAAATTTGTCTCACAGAAATCTAAACCTGTCAAATTTTTCTGACGGGCAGAGCTTTTCATCACAAATTCTGGGAGATTATTTAAATTTATTACCCAGGTTCTGGAATACATAGGCACTATTTTGTTAAAGCCTGTTCTTTCAAACCACTGCACCCTTTCCACAAGTTTTTTCCCTTGTTCTAATCTGGAAGGATCTAGAGAAAGCTGTTGACAGGTGCACTACTTAGTGTTCACAAAATTCTGTGGCACAGTGTCTATGCACAGCAGTGCATGCTGTTTCCAGCCCCATCAGTGTTCACTGACTGCAAGCTTAAGCTGGATTTGTCTGACATATGGTTATAACATTCCTTCAAGCATGAACTGATGCTATTTATTCAATAATACATTGTAGCCCCAACCCTCTTTTATCTCAACAACATGTCAACTCTGATGCCTATAATGAAAGTCAGATGCCAATCCTGTCAATTGTTTCACTGGCAATAAATTTAAGCAGGAAGAGATAGGGCTGGTTGCTACTGGGGACATTAAATGAATACACAGAACATAAGAATGGTGTTCATTTTGCAGCTGGCTCAGTTGGAGTGGGAAGGAATCTAGGAGATCGGGGTTGTGATTAGTTGCTCAAAATCTAGTTGGAAGTCAGTAACTAGTGGTGTACATCAGGTGTTAACATTAGGTCCAAAACTATCTGACATCTTCATAAATGATCTGGGTGAAGCAGAGGGCACCCTCAGCAAGTTTAGTGATGATCACAGAATTGTAGAAGCCGACAGCTAGTCTGAAGGCTTCACAGATCTTAATCTGGACATGGTTAGCTTCTATGAGAAAAGCCAGTGAGAAGAAAAGTAACCAATTTTTATCCGTGAGAATGTAGTATCAACAGAATTAAGAAATCTAAACAATATGAGAGAAACAGCAACAAGTCTACACCTGGTGTTTGTCTAAATTCTTGAAGGCTTGTGTTATAGGTAACCAATAATATTATATTGTAGTAAAATAATAGCCAATGAATATATTGTAGTAGTTTAGTAACCAATGAACATGCAACACAAATGATAACATACAAAAGTGTATAAAAGAGCCTGTGTTCTTAATAAACAGGCTTTTTTGCCCTTGTCCAAGGCACCGCCTGTGTTATGTCATGGCCGCCCCAACAGCAACACAGAATCACAGAATCAATTAAGTCAGAAAAGATCACCAAGATCATTGAGCCCAACCTATGACCTAACAGCACCTTGTCAACTAGACCATGGCATCAAGTGCCACGTCCAGTCTTTCCTTAAAGACCACCAGGGACGGTGACACATAACTGGGAAGAGTGGCTGATCAGTGACAGATAAAACTCCACAGACTTGTGCTGCCATCCAGAGGGACCTCAACAGGCTAGAGAAATGGGCTGCCAGGAACCTCACAAAGTTCAAAAAAGGGAATAGCAAAGTCCTGCACCTGGGGGGGAACAAGTACAGGCTGGGGGCCATCCCAGCTTGGAGGTCCTGGTGGAAAACAAGTCGAACATAAGCCAGCAATGTGTCCTTGTGGCAAAGAAGACTAATGATATGCTAGGATGCATTAGAATGAGTGTTTACTAGCAGGTTGAGGCAGCTGATCCTTTCTCTCTACTCAGAAGTGAGGCCACCCCTGGAGTCCTTTGCTCAGTTCTGGGCTCCCCAGTACAAGAAGGACAGGGACATACTGGAGAGACTGCAGTGAAAGGTCCCAAGGGTGATGAAGGGACTCTAGTTACCTTTCCTATGAGGAAAGGCTGAGACGGACTGTTCAGCCTGGAGAAGAGGAGGCTCAGAGGGGCCTCAGCAGTGTGTATACTGGATGAAAAGAGGACAGAGCCAGGTTCTGCTCTGTAGTGACAGGACCAGGAGCAATGAGCATAAGCTGAAACACAGCAGGTTCCATCTGAACGTCACGAAACACTTCTTCATTGTGGAGGTAACTGAGCACCGGCACAGGTTGCCCAGAGAGGCCGTGGAGTGTCCATCCTTGGAGATACTCAGAAGCTGTCTACACATGGCACTTAAGCAGCAGGGGTTGGACCAGATGACCTCCAGAGATCTCTTCCAACCTCAGCCATCCTGGGTTTCAGAGACTGTAGAGAAAGAACAGCATGGCAGGGAACCATTCTGCCACAGAGATTACCAGTTCTTTGGTAACTTCAGATACATGTCCTGCATTTCTATTTTCCTAGGTCTCTTGCAGTTTCCGGTACTCCTTTTCATCAGGGTCCCTGTGGCAGGCCACGGGTGACACGTCTGGAGGGGAGCATGACGACCACTTGCTGAACTTTTGAGAACTGCCAATTTCAGTGATGCACCACGTCCTGAAATTAATCAGCTACTTTATTTTGTATCGCCAACCTCTCCTAAACATTGTTCTTTCGGTTTTGGTTTTGTTTTCTAATAGAAGAATATGCAACATCTGGGAAGGAGCGCTGACAGCAAGCGTTTCTGATGGCGTTTGGTCCTGCTAAGCCTGATTTGCCCCTGACTCGCGACGGATTTTTCTGTCCAAAAAAGCCGGGTAGGCACCTCGCTTGGCGCTGCGTGCACCCAGGAGATGCTTTCCATCAGCACGGGACACACACAGGCGCGAAAGCGAGGGGAGCGGAGCAGATTACACCGGCCGGAGGCTCGGCTCGCTCCGAGCCGGCCCCAGCGCAGCGGCTCCCGGCGCTGCCCGGCAGCTCCGCAGGCTCCGCGGGGAAGCCGGGCCTGCAGGAGGCGTCCTGCGGCGGCTGGCAGGAGGAGCAGGAGCAGGAGCAGGAGGAGGAGGAGGAGGAGGGCCGAGGCGGGGGTGCCGGCTCTCCCGGAAACAGCGCCGGCCGGCGGCAGAGCGGCGGCGGCGGCTGCCGGCGGTGGGAAGTCACTCGTGGTCCTGCGCCCTCGCCGCACGCCGGGCGGGTCAGGGCGGCGTGGCGGGCGGCATGGAACCGGTGCCCCGCGAGGAGAAGCCTAACCCGCTGCAGGATGCCAACCTCTGCTCCCGGCTCTTTTTCTGGTGA
>VZTG01005917.1:65065-278643 GCA_013397845.1 Melanocharis versteri | reverse complement strand
GGGACGGGCAGCGCCGGGGGTGCGGAGCCGGGGTGCCCGCCGGAGAGGAAGGCGCCGGGCTCAGCGCCGCTGGCTTCACCTCGCCCGGCCGCTCGGGAATGCCGAGCCCCGGCTGGGGGGGCCCGGCTCGCACTTGAGCANGGGTCGCGGGCAGGGATTGCTCTTCCCGGCGAGGCGTGCTGGGCTCGCCTTCTGCGTGGGGCTTTCCCCTCCAGCAGTGTGGTGGTTTCTGACCCGCATAGCTACGTGGGAACTTCCTGGTGTAAGGGGTGGCTGGGCAGCATCCCGGCTGCTCTCAGCCGCGCTTGTGCTGCCTCCGCTCCGGAGGGGCTCGGGGTGTCGCAGAGCGAAGGCTGGCGGTGTTGCCGTAAACTTCACGGGACCGCATGGGTACCAGTCCGGAGTTGGTGCTTGGTCTCTTATTGGTGGGGACCTCGGTGTGGGTGTATATCTGTACTCAAAGAGGTGAGGAATTGCAGCTCGGCGTTTTAGTTGCTTTGAAATGTAGTAGGAAAAGATCTGCAGAGTAAAACGGGAGAGCATCGAGCTTGTTTGTCTTAGATACCGTTTGGAAGGGCACTTACAGAGAAAGCCCTTATCCTGCTTCACCTGCTGTAGCCTGAACCAGGGTGCACATGTGTGGTGGAGGAGGGGGAAGGAAGAGAGGGCATGGCAGGTGAAGCTCTTTTTTTGGAAGCCTCTGAAACACAAATAAAAAACTCTTTGATTCTATAAGCAGCTCTGAGCAGGTGCAGAAGTCCCTTTTGGAAGGTAGGGGGGTTTTAAAAACCCTGACAAATTTTAACTAAACATATTTTTTCAGTCAAGGATATGTCCTCAGAGGTACTATGTGCAAGAAAGAAAGAAAATAAATAAATAATAAAAAAGGCAGGTTGTATGCTTGTGCAGAACTCCCCGTGTTAAGCATTCTGACTTTTACTTTGATACCAAGGATGCCCATGTTGGAGACAGCTTTGTTGTGAAATCCAAGCAGAATGGGATGAACCTAAGTTGGCCATGTAGCATTCCAGGACTTCTTCTGGTCTGTTCCCTTTCCCTTGCTGGGATCTTGTGGTGTTACTGGTAGTTCTGCCAAAACCAATCCAGCTAGATGTGAAAAAAAGAAGCATGCAGTACTCGTAGCCAGCTTTCTGACTGTTCCTATCATTCTTTTTTTAGGTCTTCTTTATCACTCTGCATGTATTGCAGAGAAGCATTCAACAGCAACAATAAAGTACCTTAAATTTCCCTGGTTTCAGGCAAGCACCTGAAAGGCTGCTTTTACCCCAGAGGTGTTTAAATATTCTTATTTTGCAAAGGGAAAAATAGGTGGAAATCTGTTCTTGGGAGATGACAGGTCTGCTAGAAGTCCAGAGATCGATTGGGACTTCAGACTTCACAGTCAGATGCTGATGTACAACAGGGCTTCTGCTTTGGAAAGGGTTTAGTGGAGCGTGTAAAGCTTTAGAATTTGCCCAGTGTCCTGTTTCTCAGGCTTTTATAGCAGTGTAATTGACAACACTGAAAATAGCCTTCTAAAGTCTTGTCTCTTACCTGTGCTGTGTGTGATCATGACCAGCATGGGTATATCCTTGTTATTTACGTCAACAAGCATTAGTGTTTTCTGGGTGAAAATTTCAGCTGAAATGATACCTTCAGTGGGTAAAACTGAATAAGCAGGGGCTATCGGTTTTCTGCAAGTTAATACTGTTTTGTGTAAAATTCAGGAAGTGTTAGAACACTCCCTCGTTTAGCTATAAAGCTAACTTGAAGGGTAACTCTAAGAATTACTCTCCCTTTCTACAAAGAGTGTAGCATCTCATAGCTGTGTGAGTACTGCTTCATTTTAGCTGCTGTCTCACACAGGACACTCTGAGATGTTTTCATCTGGAGAACTAGGAAAACAGTGCTTGAGGAAGGGCATCCTGTGCGTAGCAGCAGCTACCACCCTGTGGTTGCTGGAGTGTGCCTGCTCTGCTCTCCACATTCCAGGTGTTGGCTGCTTGTTGTCGATGAGGGTAAAAAGTATGGCATTGCAAGTAGCTGGGCAAAGGTCCTT
The DNA here is from genome assembly GCA_013397845.1 of Melanocharis versteri. NCBI lineage: Eukaryota > Metazoa > Chordata > Aves > Passeriformes > Melanocharitidae > Melanocharis > Melanocharis versteri. The sequence goes on along the minus strand of VZTG01005917.1, from coordinate 276,584 downwards.
CTTATTTTTGTTTATATTTTTTTCCAAAAGTGCAATTTTGCCATTGTAAGGAACCACCCTCCCATTTGTTGCCAGTGGTACAGAAAAAAAGCTTACATTATTGCCTGGTGCAAACAGGATCAAACTCACGGGAGAAAAAACGTCATGTTTTCATTGAGTTATAAAACTCAGGTGATGAGTGTGTAGGCTGAAGAGACATTCTTCTCTCATTGTTCAAAGCTTGTCTTCTTGCTTTTGGGTTGTGACTTTGGCAAGTATGAGCTTGGTGAACATTAAACACTCCAGCAGTACATTCATGGGAAAGAGGAGCATCTGGATTGTGTGTTAATATTGTTACTTTTATAATGTGTCCCTTGTGTAATGTTACAAGAATGAAAACTATTTATGACAGAAATTTGAAGATCAGGGCAGTTGCAAAATATTCTTGTTTTCCATGTCTTTCACTGAATTATCTATATTAACAGAAGTTTATCAAAGCCCAAATTGGTCTTCTGGATGTTTCAGATACTATTGTAACTCCTGACTTTCAGAGTCATAATTTCCATGACCACCAAACTTTTTAAAGCCCTGGCTGGTATTTCAGTTATAGTTTGGAGTGCTTGTATTTCTGATTTACTTCATCTGTGTTGTTAGGTTGTTGGTTTTTTCATTGCTGGCTCAGCTTGCTGGTGAGAATGAGGACTCTGAAGGATGGATAGGAGGGTTTGCTTTCTTTTTAGGGTTTGTCCAAGGAAGAGAGAATTCAATAGTGTTTTTCATGTTTAAACAGTTATTCAGCTGTAGAAAGTTTAGGAATTGAAAAAGCCTTATAGCCCCCCAAGCTTTCTGCAGTTGAGAATAGCAGTTTTTGCATCTTTTTTTTCTGATGTGGGTGATAGGGATTATTAAATTAATAACTTCAAGAATATTTCTTATTTCTAGCTATTAACCCATCTTTGAGCTTACATGTTCATTAAGTGGGAAGCGTATCTTTATTTGCTCAGAGCATTTGTTCCCTTGAGTTACTAAAGATGTTTTTTCTGTATAGCAGTTGAATTTTTATGCAGTCTGCTATTTGGACATCAAATCCACTTTAGTGGAAAGTTGCAAAACATAGGATATGATTAAATTTTTGAAAGACTGGATAACTTTTACGCTGTTAACAATGTGAGAAGGAGGGCAAGCTGGAAAACCCTGGAAAGAGTATCCTGCATTTTTATGCAGAGAAGTAAAAGAAGCTAAAGTTCTAAATTTCATATAAATTTATGACTTAGTTTTAGTAATAATAGTAATTACTTATCTGTCGTAGACTCACCATGACTGTAACAAGTCTTTGGGTTTTTTGGAGCACTGAACACTGTCATCATCCTCAGGCTAGATGCCTTTTCACATCATGACTTGACATGCAGCAATTGCCATTACAATAACAGCATTAAAACGTGATCTGAAGACTTGCACCAAGGCATCTACAGAGTTGTTACTCCAAGGACTAAGTCAATGACTGGTTTATCATTACCTGTTAGGGTCTGGCAGCATTGTTTTTGACTTACTGCATGTGTGCTTTGGGGAGAATGACAAAACCACTGAGTCTGCTTCATGGATCCGTTGTGAAGTGCAGTGGGAGAGAAGAGTAAAAAAAAATCTTCATCTTTTGGGTTTAAAAGTGTGACTTGAATGGGGTAAGCATGGGCATGTAAGTCCCAGGATTTTCAGTGAGGACTGCACGAAATGTAGCTCCTTGTCTGACCAAATGCAGTCATGTGATGGATCTCTCTTGTAGCAGTGTAAATAGCTACACACCTTACTTAACTTCTTCCTCCTCTCTCACCCTGTGGCTTAGAATTGGAAAGATCACTGACTGATTTCACTGGATTTCTCAGTCAGCCTGAGTATTGCCTCCTTGTCTGTCTTCAAGTGTTTCTTGCCTTGCATTGAAATAAGTTATGGAAAGAATTCATCGTTCTTCTTGGATATTTCAACTGGACTCCAGCAGTGCCACCAGTACAATTGGTTTGTGTTCTTTACTGTGTCAGTGAATAGATTTGACTGTGAGGATTTTACATTTACTTAACATGAAAATATCAGGCTTTGTGACTTGCCTGGGATCTTGCCTGATATCTAGTGAATTCCCATGCTCAATGCCTGAAATTGCTGGTGGTGATGCCACTCATAAAGATCTCTGAGGTAGCTAACTAAGTTCATTTATTGACTTATTGGTGCAGGGCAGTTGTGGTACTATGAGAAACTGAAGAAACATGTAAGCATCTTCAGTGTAGATAAACAGAAAACACATTTTCTGTACCCAGAGATTGAAATCACACTTGCTTCTCTTTTTCTCCTGGTTGAAAGAAGACTGAGGATCATACATACAACTTTTTTTTAAAGCTAATGCCTTGTTTGTTCATTTATCAATTATTTAATGTCCTGCTGTCAAATTTGAATAATTTGTTCTCTTGAGCTACTGCATTAATTTTTAAGTTTTGCATGTTTATTTGCAGGATGGCTGTATTATGCAAAAGAAAATACTTGAAAATTATTGTTTATGAGCTAGTAAAGTTAAAATATGTTGGTAAAGAGTGCTAAATAGATTATATGGATTATGATAAGTGTGTATAAGCTGTTGAAATGTTGGCATTTGCTATCTACTGTAAATATCTGTGCTTAGATATGCAATTAGATGAGCTGTTAAAGTATAATGAAACACAGACTATTTGCCTTTGGAATGCTTTTGTAAAGCCTGCTGTATCATTTATGAGACAAAGTGTCTTCTAATTCCTGCAAAACTTCAAAATTAAGATTGTCGTGCTGTCATTTTTGTCTTCTTTTCCAAAAATAATTTCCCTATCCTGCTTCTAGAAAACTAGGCCTTATGCAGAGTGGAGGAGGGAGATAACCCAAATAGATTTTGGGAGTGGAAGGTTAAAAGGACCAATCATCTGTTTTATTTCATTTGTTTTGTATCCCTGGCACCCAACCACTTGTAATAACAGCGGGAACTCACAAGGCATTTTAATTCTTCCTATTACCATTGCTTGTGAAAAAGGATGTTAATACAGAAATTGCCACCATTAGGTCCTTCTTCAGTGAGTAACTACTAAATTTTTTTTTTATAAGTCACAATCTTCAGATCTTTACATCAAGTCTTTGGTATTTTGGTATTTTTCTTGGCGTGTGGTTGCTGGCTTTGGAATCGATATTTTAATGATAGTTTTTGAAATGCCACAGGTACAGGTGATGCCACTCCTCTCTTCTGTGCTTCTAGGCCTTGCAGAAAATGTTAGTTGCAGTATGCTTCCCGCTTCCTCTTGCCATGTCTGTGCTTCTTCTCGCTGTCTGAAATACCAGGAAGTATGTTAGATTAATAAGGTAATTTCGTCCCCGGCTGATGAACAGCATGAAACAGCCTGCAGTAAATGTAGTCAAGTACCAGTTGTGTTACTGTCAGCATCAGAAAGTGGGTGTTCAGCAGCTTAGCTGCTTACACTGTGCTGTGGAAAAGCAGCAGCTTGGGAGATGAGATGGAGCTGGGTATCAAAGGTTAATACAGCTGGTATTGAAACTGGAAGCCTGAAGGGCGTTTTTGAATTAATATGGCTTTGAAGTAATTTCATTGTATTCCTATTTTTTCCTTCTGTAAGCAATGAGAAAATCTGCTCTTTAAGCCACAGTAATCTGGGGAGGGAAGTTGCAACCAAAACACCAGTTGAAAAGCATCTGAAGAAATACCAGACTTACTCTGTTTACCTTATTATTTGTGGACGACTGCCTTTGTAAGGGGAAGTGGGAGAAGGCAGCTTACTAATGAGAATGGATGAACATGTGAAATAGAGAGGTTTAAAAAAAAAATCACATGACTACAAACCGTTGCTAGGGTATTTATGAATTCTTGCAAAATAACTCTGGAGACTGTCAGTGTGTGTGTCCTTCTTTCTGTACATCCCATCCCAGCAGTGATCCTCTGGACTGAGAGCAAGCACATAGCAGTGCTGAGTTGCACTGCTGGTGTAGAATGTCAAATCACAAAGGTGGGTGATGAACAGTACAGTGAGGCAGGCAGACTCCTGAGGTGAACCAGGGAGAATAAGCAATGTCCATTATTATCTGAACAGCCTGTGAGGAAACCCCATTTATTTTTCCAAAAAAGCCATCTCCAAAGTAGGTGATTAAAGAGAAAGAAATATGTGTTACTTTGCAGCTTAGTAGTTGAAGTAGTGCTTCCAAGCTGCTCAAGGGAGATGAAATCCTAGTGTTATGGAAGAATTTGAGTAAACAAAGACTCTCCTGTGCAACTGTTGAAAAATAACTGGACGTTGAGTGTAAACAGATGATGCTTGTAATGTAATTCACAAATAAGCTTAAGAGGAATGGGGAAAATGCAGCTCGTAAACCACCTTGTTAAGGAATTAGTTGATGAGGGAATACCAGATGTGGCTTTGACTGGGTGCTGTAAAGTTATCCAGAAATTAAACTTCTGCTTATTATTACAAATAAAGAAAATATTTTCCTAATCAGAAAAGCAGTCTGTGTAGTCTGATTTTTCTGACTTGTCCTGTGATAAAGCAGAAGCTCTTGTGAAACTGGCGAGAATGAAATTTTACACTTGTGCAGAGGAAGGTACTGTAATATGCAAGTGACTGACTGTGGGGTGACTGTTGTGGGTCAAGGCAATTGAGACTTGTGGGTGCCCCCAGGGCCCTGACAGACACATCCTTTGGTCTTAGGACATGTTTTATTTGTGTCAGCTTTGTAATGTAATTGCAAATGCTTCTTGGCTGATGTTTTTTGACAGACTTTTATCAGTTCATGAAGAACTTGCAATGTATGCTTGGATATCTAGAAAGCTCTGCAAGCCTGCTCTACACTGTGAGAATGGTACTCTTGTGGGTATTTGCAAGCAGGACATGATATAAATCCAGAGGTACAGCAGGTCCCATTCCTGGGTTAATGAACCAGTTGAGCTGGACACTGCTATTAGTTTCATATACCTATCTGTAATGTATTTGTTCCTTGGCTGATAGGAAATTATTTTGGGATGATAGGAAATCTAATTTACAAGCTTTCTTGTTTAGGAAAATCTGTATGAAGCAGAATAGCATGACTAGCCTTAATGATGCTGCCTTTTGGATAGCAAGGCCTGTTTCTCTTACATGCTGTCTTCGAACATACTGTCTTTGACTTCTCTTAGGAGGGTAAGCAAACACTGTCTTAGCTTTTTCTGCTGGTCTTAGAGACTTTCCAATATCTTGGTAGAGTTGCTCTCGTGACAATTGGTAAAAATTGGACTTTCCTGAGCAACCGAGTAAATTGTGGCTAGTTGACTGTGTTGCAATCTTAAAGGGTGTGTAACGTCAGGGCTCAGGAATAGGGAAATGCAGGAAGTGAATGTTTATATTGTGGTCTTTGTGTATCTGCTGGTTCAGAAATGAATCACTTTCTTTTTTTATCAGTGCGCAAGATACTGCTGCAGAGGTGAAAAGCCTTTTGTGGTCAGAACAGTGATTTACTGTTTTGCAGTTGGCTGTCTCTGGGTTTGCACCAGGTTATAGAGTGATTTTTTAATTTATTTTTTTAATCTTTATTCCAAGCGACATCAATATTCTGGCTGTAATAGGGACTTACTCTGGGCATGTTTCCAGGCTGATGTCTTTGATCAGCTAATCGTTTTGATACAACAGAGGCATTCCCAGCTGAACACAAGGTACTCGGGATTCTTAAAGATACTCACATTTTTATGTGTAGGTCATGCTAGGAAGAATTTGGGCTAAGCTCTTTGAAAGGCATCATGTGAACCCTGTGTTCTGAAAGAGTAACTAAAATGAGGCAATGTGTAAGAAAAAAATAGCTTTTCAAAATTCTTAGTAAACAGGAAGGTACCTGGGAAAAGTAAAGACAGTGACTAAGGAGTCCTATTTTTATTTAAGTTGAACAACTTCTTCAGAAAGAAGTACAGAAAGGAGGTGTGAGTCTTATCTCCCCAGCACATTGTTCCTCTCTTTCTTCTGGTAAAATAGATTGGTGTTGAGCCCATCATTGGGGTGAGAGGAAGGGTTCACATGACTGGCTATATATATTTCCTCCATTTCTTTAATTTAGCTTATTATTTTAGCTTTTTTATTAAAGAATAATGCAATTTCCACAGGTTCTGTTTTCATAACAAATGCTAATTTTTTTGTGAGCTCTTTTTAATACTCCTTGAAGAGATCAGTGTTAGCTGATTTCTGTTTGGACGAAAGACATACCTCTCTAACGAGTAGTCTTCCTTTATGGCTGTGTTGGGGTTTCAGGGATGTTCTTTATGTAGGCCTTTGCTTTATTTGTCAGCTTCCTCTAACAGTCCTCTGGCAGCACTCTAATTGAAATGAGCCCTGAGGCAAGAGAAGGGCTTGGTTGGTTTGCGTGTTACAAGTGTGTGACTTGAGTAACAGCAGGCTGTGTGCAATAGGTTGGTCTCGGTTCTGCTGTGAGTGCAGAGAATTCCACAGGGCATAATCTGCATGTGGCATTCAGGTGGAAACTTTTACTTTATTGGCTGAATATGAGCGTGTGCTAAGTCTTCTGTCTGGAAGTAGACCTTCCAGCATAAAGTTCCGGATGCATCAGTGAGATGGTGATGCTTGAACTCTTCTTGCTGTACTTAGAGTTTGCAGACCTCATTCTTGGGATAAAAGCCGTTCGAGGACTAAGCATAATTTGAAAAGAAAAATGTTTAACCTTCTTCTAAAGGTCTTCAGGTATCCTTTATTAACACAATATATTGTTAAAAGCTTTTGTACTCCTGAGATCACCATAGCAGTAGCTCTTGAAGATGAGTGTTTTGGGGGACACTAGTCAGAATGATCAACAATGGGTGATTTTTAAATTTTGGGGTTTTTTTATACTTTTTTTTCCCGTAGCCCTGCAGAAACGTTCACTTGTGCTGAGTCTTTGCAATGTTGTCTGTCATAATAAATGAGCCACAAAATTAATTACTACAGTTTTCTGCTTACTCTGGATTGGTTTTCCTTGCCTTTTTTAGTGTTAGCATAGAGATTGTAGTGCAGTATATTACTCTTTTCAATGTTATGGTTTTAACTAATGGGAAAAAGGGAGAAGCCCTGACGTTGCACTAGGTCTCACTGGAATTAATAGTCTGACAGCCTTGAGACTTCTGGCAGTTTTTTCCCTGCACTGTCATCTCTCATCTGCTACTTAAATGTTTTTCAAATTCAGTCACACTGTATGTACAGTGTGGAGATGAGGGGACAAGGGGTTTACTGCAAACCATAAGAGCTCAGTGGAGGTGGGCATATCATCAGTGAGTTGGTTTGAGAGTTTAGAGACAAAGGATAACCTAGGAGGCTCTTACAGTCCTGTACACTTGGGAGTGTTGTCTTTCAGCTGGTTACTTTGCACGTGAACTGCACATCTGTGGTCAGCACTTTCTGCTTTTGGCTGTAGTGTGGAATCAAATGCCATCAGGATAAAGCAGTTGCCTTCAGCAGAAGCATTGTTCCATCATTCTTCCTGTTGCCTGCCTGTATTTTTTTGAAAAGTATAAGTAGAGGAATGGTGTTCCACTGAGTAACATTATTAGCATTTTTTTGTTTTTTAAAACTGTATATTTAAGTCTGTTTCTCAGGTGTCTTTTGTTTTCCTCTGTGCACTCTGCTACATGCAGAAAGTACTATTCAGCTCTGCTGAGGCCACAGCTGGGGCCCTGAATCCAGTTCTGGGGTCCCCAGTACAAGAGAGACATGGACATGCTGGAAAGAGTGCAGCGAAGGGTCACAACAATGATTCAGGGTTTGGAACATCTCCTCTGGGAGGAAAGGCTGGGAGAGCTGGAACTGTTCATCCTGGAGAGGAGAAGATCAGGGGGTTACCATCAATGTAGATAAAGGGGAGGGTGCAAGGCAGGCAGAGCCAGGCTCTGCTCAATGGTGTCCAGGAACAGGACCAGAGGCAGTGCAGCCACAAACTGAGTAACAGGAGGTTCCTTCTGAACATCAGGAAACACTTCTTTTCTGTGAGGGTGATTGAGCACTGTCATAGGCTGCCCAGGGAGGTTAGGAAGTCTCCTTGGAGATCTTCGAAAGCTGTCTGGACATTGTCCTGGACAACCAGCTCTAGGTGGCCCTGCTTGAGCAGCAGGGGTTGGACCAGCTGATCCTTCCGACATAACCCCAGCCTTTCTGTGATTCTGTAATAAATATCCTATTTATGTTCCTTGTTAAATGTCAGAACCGATTTTGTTTTCACCACCTTGGCAGCAGTAGCCAGTGAAATCTTATAATGATTTCCACAGATGGGAGAAGGATTTATCCCTCTATTTTCCTGAAAGGGCTGCCTCATCCTGATTCTCATGCTAGAGGAAAGATCACTCTAGTCTCTCTGTCTGAAAGGAGACCTGTGACTTGTTTATGGCTACATCGTGGGCTAATACTGATATTGCAAGAGGAAGAACACTGGGTATCGGCCTCAGGAGTCAACTGAAGTCTGCAGATCTTTCCCATAACTGCCTGTCCTGGAGCAAACAGAGTCTATCTCATCCAGCAGGCAGAGATTATTTGAATGGCTTTGAGGTTATCTGCCTCATATCTGCTTTTTACCTGTGGTCAGCTGCAAGAACTGAGGCCAAAGAAGACATGTTTCAATGGAGCAGATTCCTTGTGTCAAAGCAGGCAGAAGTTCTGCTGCTGGTTGGAGCAGTTGTTATTTGAGACGTTCTGTCAGGACCTATGGGGAAGTTGTGACAGTTGTGACAAGATTTGGGCCCTGATGCTATTCAACCACAAAGTCCAAGTAACAGACTTGTCTGACAAGTACTTTCTGTTTCTAATTGTACCTTTAACATATATTTAGGAGTTAACAGCTCACATAAACAAATCTTCAGTACTCACTCCAAGAGTTTAAAAAGGGCTGTTAGGCATCAAAGGTGCTACTCTAAGGATAGAGACTTAATTTTTTGAATGAGTCACGAAAACACTGTGCTAACATGCTAAGTAATGAAGGAAAAACACTATATAATCCCGTTTGTTACTTGCAGTGGTGACACGGAGCCTGGGAAAAAGGTTTTTACAGCAGTGCTGTCTTTGAAGAAACTCTCTGAGCCCCCTCTCTAGGGTTCCGCCTGCCTATCCACCCTCTCCAAAACTAGCCAACAACCTTCTTGTAAGCCAGTGTATACAAAGTTTAATTGGAACATGCCCGAGCAAGAAATGTAGAGCAAGTTGATGAGTATTCATAACCACTGTTGTGGTTGTGAATAAGTAAATACCTTCATTGTAAACCACCCCAGTTTTGAATTCTCACATGTAGGTCTTCCAGAAAATAGTACATTTCACCGAGCGCACCACGCGTTCTTCTAAGAGCTGTGTTGGTGAAGTTGGGGAATAATTATCAGAAACTAAGCAGCAGTTAAGAACTTTCACAGGCAGTTGAGATCAGACAGACAGCTTGAGTGCAAGATTATTTTTTCCAAAACAGATTTATCCCTGACTTTTTGATTTTGATGGTGTTAACCAGCTGAGAAAGTACTTTTAGGAAATAAGCCTTGGAGCCAAAATCCATGTCTTCTGGAAACAAAATATCCAAATTCAGTAGAGAGACAAACTAAGTGGAAAACTGCAAGTTCCCACTAAGCCATGCCTGTTTTGCATGTGTCATTCCCTTTTTCTCCATCTCCTGGACAACTTGGTCACTCTTGTGCTTTATGCCATACAACCCTCATTCTGTGGAGCATAACTGACACTGTTTGGACTTCGCTGACGTGTTTCAGGCTTGGAGAAGGATCTAGGTGCATAAAATCTGGTCTTGCTGTTCCCTGACAATTGATCTGTTTGATCTAACAAACTAGTGTTTTTCAGCAAATCTACAGTACTGCTATTATAATTTATCTTCAAAGTGCTGTTGTAAAATACTGAGCTTTTAAGAATCTTTCCACTAAGGAAATGGAGCTGTTAGACAGTATTTTCCTTTTTTGAACCTACACACTGTGTCAGCGTGCTTCTGTTTATATTTCTAAACATGAGTAAGATACAGTAATAATTCCTTATTTTCCCATTTTTACCTTTCAGTGATTGTCTTTAAACAACTGACCTTTAATACTTGTCAAGATGGCAGTTGAACAGCAGCTAGTTTTCTGCTCAAGTAAATGTTACAAAAAAGTGTTTTAGTATGCATTGCAATGTTATTTACAGCTGTTGATATTTTAATAGTTGGGTTAAATTCTGTTTTTTTCCTTAATATTTAAAGGAATGCTATTTTTCCTTGAGTGTTAGAAAACATGTAAGAAAACAATTGCCTTGAGGCCAAGAAGGGTAATGCTGGCTGTCTGGATGCCTGGGAGTAAGGTGCTATGGACATAAGGAAATTTAGGAAGTGGGAATTGCTTTCCCATGTGCAAGATAGGGGTTGACTTAATTCTTAGATAAAAGCGCAGTAAAATTTGTGGATGTTGAGTGATTCAGAAGGAGGAAAGAAGCGGGTAAAATAATTAAATTAATATGTAAAGAAATTACTCTTTTGGTCTGCTGATCAGTGTACTAATAATTTGTACTTAACTAGGTGGTTGAATCCCTTATTTATTATCGGCCATAAACGGAAGCTTGAAGAAGATGATATGTATAAAGTGCTGCCAGAAGATTCCTCAGAGAAGCTTGGAGAGGAATTGCAGTGGTAAGGAGAAAAATTATAGAATACTTTGGGTTGGAAGGGACAGTTGTTCTCTTTTATTGTATTAATGCTGGCGAAGGTAAAAATCTTATTTCTATTCTAAAATTAAAAGATGTTATTGTAAAGTTTAACAAGGTTAAAAATGCTGAAGAATTAAGAGTGATAAGAACTAAGAGAACTTGTTTACCATAGAAGCTTTTTAGTTTTTGTCAAGTTACACGTAATGAAAGTGCATTAGAGTATTTCCATTATGTCATTTTTAATTAATTTGACACTTTGCAGAATGCTTGGAAAAGACAACTTTTCATCAGCTGTAGTGGTAGTAATCCTTAATAAATGTGTGAGTCTTCTTCCTGTGGTGAAATAGCTGTGGAGACTTCAAATTGCTCTGTATAAAAGTGGAGGAAAAAAGTTTTATATTCTACTTCTTTGTTGTTTTTTTGTTTAGAGTGCAAATTGAATTAAATGACCCTTTATATATGTGTGTATATAAATATATGTATGTTGAGAATACACCACTCACTGGTAAAGTGAGTAACATGCCTTGGACAGCTAAAAGCTTGCATCTAGGAGGTGTTTTTATTTGGTTTTAAATACTTTCTCATGGACTATATACCAGTTCATAGTGTTACGGACCTAGGGGGAATCTATATTTTAATAGGGAAATATCTTCAAATTATAACTGTTTATGTAAATTGTCATGAATCTTGCAACAGAGAGGATTTTTGTCTTCAAATAATCTGCTAAATATAGTTAGAGGAAAAGATGTCTCCTAGTGAAAGATGGCCTCGGTATTAAGAAACTGTTTCTTGCCTTTACACTGAAGGCAGAGCAGATGGACTTTCTTGATAGTTTGATTGGGATGAGAGACTCCTCAAGAAGCAAAAAGAATCTGGAAATGGAAGGTTGTGACCAGGTCTGACATCATCCTGCTCTGGATAAGTTAACTGAAGGAAGAGGGTCAGTGATAAGCTCATGAGAGTTGCTGCTTTTAATGTCTTTGTAGCTGGAGAGCTTTGCCATATTCTGGTTGTGTCTTGAAGCAGTACAGGGACTTGGCTGTAGGGGAAGATGGAGTCTTTCCAATGGTTTTTATAGTAAAAGCACACCCTTGCATGACTCAGGAAATGGTAGAAGAAAAAAAATGAGTGGTTTTTAATTCTTTAGTGTACTTGACCAAGAAGCAGAGAATATAATTCATAAATAGCTGCCTAAGGAAGTAGGCTTTTCTCTTGAGCCAAGAAACCCCACAGAACCTACACAGTTTCTGTTTTCAAAGCATGTAGACAATAACTCTGTAATTCTTGTAACAAAAAAAAGAGGGTAAAAATAAAAAAATGTGTTCTTATCTGTATGCTTTGAACTTTTGTGCTTTGTTGCAAAATAATTGGCTTTCATGCCTTAGACTCATTTCACCCCTCAAACTATCAAGGTCAGAGGTTTGGCAGAAAACACTTAGCCTTCAGAAGAAAGGGGGAGGATCCTGTCTGACAGCAGTGTGTTTTAAGAAGTCTGCTTAAATCGTGATACTTTCCTGTTAAAATCGTGCTTGTTATTACTGTCTTTGGTTTTTATGTGAGCAGATTGTGTCCTGCTTGTGGGCAGATGTGGTAATGGAAAGGTCTTTGCCACTCTGCTGATGAATCCTTGCCTTCAGAGAGATGTGAGGAGTGTTGGGTGACAAAATCCTCATCAAAGCATGTGGTAGAAAAAAGACAGGACCAGTCATGAGAAAGGGTTGGGCGTCACAACCTCTCTGGGGAAGCACAGAGCGTATGGATAGATAAAGACACTGTGCTGCCTCAGTTTAGTCTGTGGTCAGGAGATCATATGGTGATAGGCTCTAATAATAATTAAGGTGAGTGGTGACTGTCTGAACGGAGAGGAGACGAAATAAAGGAAGGGTTCCTCATCAGCAGATATGTCAAGGGTGATAATAGCCAACAGTAGTGAATTGTTTGTGATTAACCAAGAACAAATAGGCCTAAAATACCAGGTGCCAAATGTTTATGTGAATGAGAAGACATGATTACCTGTTGACTCCTTTTGTTTTATTTGATTTTATTAAGGAGGTCAGGGCAATCTGGCTGTAATTATGAAAGTATTTTATTCTAGGTAATTGCCTTGTAATTTTACTTCTGTCCTCCAACATATTTGCACTTTGTTTGTCAGGTACTGGGATAAAGAGGTGCAAAAAGCAAAAAAGAGAGGAAAAACACCACATTTAACAAAAGCCATTATCCTGTGTTACTGGAAATCCTATTTAGTTTTTGGAATTTTCACAATGATTGAGGTAAGTGGTGTAAAATGTCACAGGAGCTACTTCTTGGCTAACAGCAGTCTGAAACTTGTCCTCTTAGATTGCATGATGTGTGCTGGTGACTTCATCCTGGACTGCTCAGAGAACCTGGTAATGTTCATGTGCTGTCTCAGAAAGGTCAAACAGAGCTATAGCCCTGTAGAGACTGAAAAATTGAGTCATAACTGCAGGGTTGTAGAAGTGGAACAGAGAGCTGATTTCAGTGCATTATTTTTGAGACATTGCAAAGCATTGACTTGCTTTGTAAGGCTTATCTGTATTTTACGTATCTGAGTGGGGTGCCCAATAGAATGAGGTTTTTTTGCTCTCTGTAAATGGCTGTAAAGGACACATGGCATCTTTAAAAATGGACGTGTAATACATACTCATGCAATTTTTATAACATCAAAGCATTTTTTGGTAATTGAGAGAATTCTCTTCGAAGTTCCAGCTAAATTTTAATGTGGAACATGTTTCTTTTGGATTATGTGTTGATAAAATTTGGCTTGACATTTTAGAGCACAATAAAGACAAAATAATAAGGGATATGACTTGCGGCAGTACTTATCTCTTGTTTGCCTGTTTGCAAACTTGGTTAGCACAGTGTCATATGAAATTACTAATACTTTCTCCCCTTCTTTCTCTTTCAGGAAACCCTCAAAATAGTTCAGCCGATTTTTTTGGGAAAAATTATTAATTATTTTGAAAACTATGATTCCTCAGATGAGGTAGCTTTGAATTTTGCATATTGCTACGCAGGTGCTCTGTCTGTGTGCACACTTATTCTGGCTATAATGCACCACTTATACTTCTATCATGTACAGCGGGCTGGCATGAAGCTGAGGGTAGCTATGTGTCACATGATTTATCGGAAGGTAAGCAAACCTGTTCACAGCTGTATTTTGTGTTTGACGGCTGTTCTGGTAGGGGAGTTTAAAAATGCAGTTATTTATTGTGCTCATGCTTGCAATTCCATTGAAGTTACTCATTTGTAGAGACCTAATGTGTGTGTAACGTGTGAGGCCTTAGATGTATGCATGTGGCTTTTCTTTCTCTTTGGTGCTGAGGTGTCTGAATGACAGCTTCAGGCTTGCCTAGTGAAGGTGGTGAGTTAAATAGCCCTGAAGTCTTGGAGGAGCTGCTTCTTTTGCCTCCTGCTGCTGTTGGAGAGGAGCCTCCCCATTGCTCTTGGAAGTGTTGTGTGCTGGAGCTGTAAGAGGTGCTGGCATAGAGCAGGAGAGGGACAGAGCTCCTAGGGAATGCTGGCAGTTACTCAGCCTTGCAGTTTGATCCCAGGGGAGGATGTGATGCTTGGATGTCACCATCTGCTGCAGCACTCTCAGTCTCTTGGGAATTGCTTCGCTGTCCAGATTTCCCCCCACCCCTGTTGTGGTTAATGATGGGATTTATTTATGTTTTATTCCATCAGTGCTGTAGAGCTAGTAAGTTGTCTCCTTTGCAGATCAGAGGCTGCACCCCTCCCTTGGGGCATCCATCAAGTTCCCTTGGGGAGTGGCAGCAGTTCTGTGGAACTGCTACTTTTCTCTCCCTCCCAGCAGGCAGGGATGCTTGGCATCTTCACCTTTAGTATCCCTCCTGTTTGAGGGGGAAGAGAGAGAGGAGCAGGCAGAGGAGACAGTTCAGAATCAAGTGGAATCCTAAAGGACGGGAGGTAGAGTTTTTTATTACCATTTACTGGTTTTACTGTGGGAGTACTGCAGCCCTCCATTAAAACCAGTGAAATGTGAGAAGGGATGTATGTTCAGTGAGCTGTGGTTTCTTTGCTGTCTCTGTGTCCTGATCAAGAAATAGCTGTCCTCAACTATAGACAGAGTTGAGGCTGCTGTCGGAGGGAAAGTGGAGCAAGAGAAGTTGAGTTTTACCTACAGGAAGGAGCTGAGCAACATCTAGGATGAAATGCTCTTCTTGATGTGCTCTGGGCAGCAAGCAACCCAGTTGTAAATGTCTGCTTCTCTCTTCTGAAGCTGTTGGCAATACCCAAACTGTAAGTCTGTCTGCTTCCAAGCAGGAAATCTCTGCTGAGAATGCTGGAAGGGAATATGCCCCATTTTTCTATCTTTAGTGCTGCTGAAATAGTGACCTGCAATTTCAGACCTCGGCAAAGAATTTTAATTGAAGAATCAGGACTGTACAGTTTCTTTGGAATGTAAAGAAATCCACATTATTTTAACCATTAAACATAGGTACCATCCACTTAACACAAACACTTGTACTACTGGTGTAGGTCATGTGAAGTTTTTTGACAAAGCAATAAAGTAAGGAGAGTAAAAATGTCCACCACATTGTAAATGGTGATTACTTTTCATACACACATATATTCTCCTCCTGTTTTGATACCTTGGAAAGGATCCTCTGGGAACTTGGCTCTAACATGGCACAATGCTTTCTTGTACATAAACATCTCTCTAAGGTATTAATTTACCAAACTGATTATCAAAACGAAATAAATGAAAAATGTGTATAGTGATGGTGTTTGTTGCTGAGTTAATACTGGCTTAGGAGCTTAGAAGAGAAATGTTTGTAATATGCACCCTTATTTGTAGAGATGGGATTAAATGGAAAATTAATCTACCCTCATGTCTAAATGTTTATTCCTGAAGGTGAGGGTTGAGGTAACAGCAGAACATTGACAAACCTTTCTAATAATTTGTCTTCATGATGTGCTGCTGAGAAATAGGTCGAATTTTCTCTTTAACCATGTACAGGCTTTTGAAAGAAACTTGGGTGCTTATTTACCAGCAGTATAGCAGAGTTTGTTAATTGCTGTAGAAAATAAAATCTTGGATTTGTAAGGATAAATAGACTGGATAAAAGAACTCCAAGCGTTCATAATTCTTAAGTTTTAGACCCTTTTTCATTTTCTGGAAAGTTCAAATCTAATTTGCAAAAACTCTGTATTCAAACCCTTAAGATGTTTTGTGACCAGTAAGAAGTATTAGTGATGCACATAGGAAACTCATAACAAAAATGAAAATGAAATCTGTCTCATGACTACTCAGAATCTTATGTTTTGAAATCAAAGGCTACTTTTGGGAAACTAGTTTTTGTTGTTTTTTTTTTTAAGACTTAGCTTTTAGAAGTTCTTTGAGGTCATTGTACTGACTTTAGCTGGGGTGGAGTTAGTTTTCCTCAGCTCATATGGGGCTATATATCAGATGTAGTAGAAAGAGGAAGGTACCAAAACAGGACTTTTTGGTAGAAATTGGTTATGAAAGTAAAACTGCTGCTTTGCAGTCGAGACAGATCCATTCAACCCGGAAAATACAGGGCTTATTTCACTTTTAAAAAAGAATCAAAACCAAGAAGGATGGCAAGGAAATACTAAAACTGTATTGCCACTGATGATGGGAATGGCTGTCTCTTCCCTGAGAAGCCAAAACCAGTCACAGATAAGCACCCTCCTTTTGGCTCAGATGCTTGTGTGGTTCTTGGTGACTGTCCTGGTCGAAATGAACTGGGCTCATAGAATCATATTAAAACTGGTTTTGCTGCCTGTGTAGAAGTAACTAGGAGGAAGTCAGAAAGCTGATTGTGTGGCAGGTCCAAGACAGACCCAGGCCATGGGCCACTACCAAGACACCGGTGCGGTCTTCTGATGGTTCGTGTGAACTTCAGGCAGCAGATGCGTTGTACAAGAGGTGCTGTAAACACATCCTGATGAGAAACTTCTCCAAATATGCATCATGTGAACTCCTGTTATTATGGTCTGTAGATTTCCTACAGCATTTCTCAGAGCTTACCAACGTTAATGTGTGGTGTGGAGCAAACCTGATAGCAGCATTTCTGTCCTGTGGCATCATTATGTGCAGGCAGCTGCCTGGGGGATTCCAAGTGGATGAGAGACACGTGGCTTAAGACAGGGCATGAAGCAATAGATTTCTCAAATAACTAAATCTGGTCCTTTATATACCCAGTATCCTAGATTTATTTTTGGAATGTCAGTGGAATTTCTTAGTGGAGTTTTAGAAGTTTCTGCTGGCTGGTTTCAATGGAATTAGGGTTGGGATCCTCTCTGTGATTAACAATATCTAACACAAAAGTGAGGTGCAAGAAATGTAAGGAGCCTTGTTTGAAATTATACTTTGAATAATACTTAGGTGGCTGATGTTCTTCTACTTATTTCAAAATACTGGAACAGTATTTTTGAAACAATCAGTGCTTTTCAGGTTTGATTATTGGTCAAAAGGGAACCCTAATAATGTTTGGAGAGGGAGAAGTAGATGTGCACTGCCTAAAAATGTGAAGTGTTTTTGAGGCATGAACTATTTTGAGGAGTGAACTATTCCTGTACAGAAAAACATGTAACATGCTTTGTATATTTTTTTTAATTCGTGCTGCAAACCCGTGTTTTCTTTCTAGCAGGTGTAGAAGGAAGCAGGGTGTGTTATTGGTATTTTCGAGCAATTTCAGTTTAGATCTTTGCAGTAAGGTTCAGACTGCATATTTCCAGATGCAATTTTTTTGGGGGGGTATTTTATAAACACATACTATTTTCTACTGACTAACTTTTTTATAAATGTATAAAAATACTTCGTATTTACTCTTGTTGCTTTTCATAGCTGTTGCTTCATGTGCTAAACTTCACTTTATATAATTCAGAAATGTTACAATTTTTCAAGAGTTAGTGATTTGTAAAGGGACACTCTGGTTTGCAAAGATGGTCTAAAATGAATACCTTGAGGATTTTTTGCCTTCTGTCAGATTATGCGTTCAAAACAGAATTCTTACAGTTGGCCAAACATTGTTCTGACTTTAATCTGGCCTTCAGGTGGAGTTTCTGTTCCTGTTTTGTACAGACACTCATAGTGAGGGGGAGAACAATGCACATGGAAAGTTACAGCTCTTTTGCGTAGTGGCTTACTGTGTTGGTATTTTCCTATTTTTAATCACTTCAGACATGAAGATAGGGCATTTTTATTCTCACAGTCGTTCCCATGACCTTTTTTTAAAAATACTCTTTTCTTTGGGA
The DNA here is from genome assembly GCA_013397845.1 of Melanocharis versteri. NCBI lineage: Eukaryota > Metazoa > Chordata > Aves > Passeriformes > Melanocharitidae > Melanocharis > Melanocharis versteri. The sequence goes on along the minus strand of VZTG01005917.1, from coordinate 258,663 downwards.
CTTTGTTTAGGATATTTGGTCTAACCCACATTTTATCTAAGGTTCTTACTATGTCCCAATGCTCTCAGGCAAAAGCTGAGATGTGCCTTCAGCTTTAGCCCTGCTACTGTATTTATGTATTGAGTCTTCTGTGTGTAGGTGTACTGTGCTCTGTGAGCTGTGGTGATTTGAGACTGTTCTGACTTTTTTAGGCACTTCGTCTCAGTAATGTAGCTATGGCAAAAACTACCACTGGTCAAATAGTAAACCTTCTGTCGAACGATGTGAACAAATTTGATCAGGTAAGAAGTATTTTACAGATCTTTCCAAGGGGCTGAAGAAATTGCAGGGTTGGAGTTAAGAAAGTTTCGTTTAAAGCTGTTGATTAAACGTTTCTAATGAACATTTCTTCTAGTTGTTTCTTAAACATAGAATGTTCTGTGTTGGAAGGGACCTTAAAAGTCATCTAATTCCAGCCCTCCACCATGTAGGGCAGGGACACCTTCCTCTAGGAGGTTGCTCATAGCCCCATCCAACCTGGCCTTGCAACAGGCAGTAGTACTTCCTAAATGTTACTAAAGGTTTAATTTGTTAGCTAAGTTCAAAAGCTAATTTTTGGTTCTTAACTATTTGTTTAGGTAACAATTTTCTTGCACTTCTTGTGGGCTGGACCACTTCAAGCTGTAGCAGTAACAGTACTTCTCTGGATGGAAATAGGCCCATCGTGTCTTGCAGGAATGGCAGTTCTCATTATTCTTCTTCCTGTGCAGACCTGCATTGGAAGGCTTTTTTCTTCCCTCAGGTAAGGCTGTATGTTTTGGGTTGTAGCTATTTTCTGTGCTAGGTTTTAAAATGTGCATATTGGGTGGAGGCAGAGTATCAGCTTGTGTCTGGGGATTTTTTTTTTGCAGTGTCTTTTATCTTTGCTAATGTTTTTTATAGTTGCTAATGTGAGATGTCTGAATTGAAGTGGTCTGTCTTCCAAACATGCTGAAAATACCTGCTACTCTTTAGCTACCCAGTACATTAAAAGTCTGACTGTTTCTGTAGCTACCTTGCTGTAAATTGTGGCATAGAATTGTGAAAATTAGCTTTGCCTTCCTGCAGTGATTCTTGGGGAGTTCTAATCTGCATCCAAAGGTGATGCAGTCAGCCCTGCTCTGTGTGACTTACTGTGGTGATACAGGAGTTGCAGCAGAAAGCCATGGAAGCTTCTCGTTCGAAGATCTTGCTCTCTCTACTCCATGACTAAGATGCAGAGAGAAAAAAGGGGAAGGAACTGAGAGAAGGGAAGAAAAATTTATTATGGTGGTTTTGATGCCAGCTATGAGGTTTCCAGCTGCAAGGTTCTAGGCTGTGGAGATAAGAGTTTGCAGTAATTTTCCATTATCAGACAAATTTAACTTGTGTTTCTGTAACTTTGTCCTAAAAAAACCCAATGAGACTTGCCTCTGGGATTGTTGAGGCAAGTTCTTGCATCCAAGTTTTCTATTTCTTGTGTAATTAGCCATGCTTGACTTACATTATGACTTTATAAAAGGCTTTTGCATCTAATTGGAAATATTTTTGTGTTCCTTTACTCTGTACACATGTGCTTAGGAATGTTAGGCATCTTTCTTTGCATCTTTTGTCGAATGGGTTCCTTTTAGCTCTTTAGATAAGTAAAATTTCTTCTAGTGAGTTACTGTTTTCTTTTTCAAGTTGTATTTCAAGGCAAATTTTCTAGACATACTGAGCGTGGCATTGCCATTCCATGGCCAGGTATGAAGAGAGAGCTGAGAATTACACAATAAAAACAACTCGTAGACCTCTTTATTTGTAACCAGTGTGGTAGTCTTCAGTCATTACATTCATGTGCTGTTTCTCAAGTAATGTTCAAGAGCTATTTCTCAAATAATGATCCATTCAGAGTTCTCTGTCAAATTCTAAGGGCTTTTCTTTTTACGATAAACAGTTTGTAGAACACTTACCATATGTTCTTAGATGTGTATTTTCACTGTGTGTGCAATATGCATGCATAAGTATCAAGCTACTTCATTGCTGTTTTTCATTAGTTCTAAATTTTTGAGGTTTGAGTCAATACTTAAAATACCTAGTGCTTAGCTAGTGCTTTATCCATGGTGGCAGGCTTTAATATCTCCGTTTTACAGATGGGAAACTGAGGTACAAAGAGATTAACGGACTTGTCCAGGGTCAGACAATAGGGTGACAAAATCTCTTTCTTGCAGGTGGGTATTTTAAAAATTCATCAGTGGCAATGTAACGCTGTTTTGGGTTTTTTACCCATTCAGTAGCAGCCACTTGTTTGGATGCAGTGCAAGGGAAAGAATTTGTTAACCAGAAAAGCTTCTGCTTGTCTCCATGTGCACAGATATTTTTTGTTTTGTGAACAGAAATGTGCAATGAACAGAAGGAGTTAATGGTAAAACTGGAATAGATTTTAGCTCTGTAATGATGAGTGTGTTCACGTGGCAGTTGCTGGGAATCTGCATGGATTTAAGGAAATCAGCCTATGAAGAAGTAATTTAAGGATTAAAGCTTTTGCTAAAATCCAAGCATGCTTGGTGTGGCAGTTAATTTGTGCTGTTATTCAGTGTTGTTCTTGTGACTCAGTTGTGTAAACACGCATGCACACCAGTTCATGGCGCAGCCATAGGCTTTAGTGCTCTGGGAGTTTGCAGACATGGATTCAGTATCCTGTGGAATGGTGTCCACTGTACTCTGCAGGATTACTTTTACGTGCGCAAGTACGAGAAGTTTTGCGATATACACGTGACCTAATATATTATTTGAGGAACAGTTCAATTATTGGACTGAAGACCATTTTATATGTATTTTATTCACAAGAGCTGAATGCTTTCACTGCTTAGTCATGCAACTGCAGTATTGTTATTTAAAGTACTTTTTCTTGAAGATAAGGACTGTGTCTAAGTGCTGTGTCAGACATAATTAAAACCCACCAAATATGCCTCGTGAAAGCAAAAAGGAATTTTGCAGCTTGCTTAATTTAGAATGGTTTTTAGTATCATACAGGGGTCTTCTCAAACAGTTGAAGAATTTTCAGATCCTTTCTTACTGCACTCTTTAATGCTATATGAGCATGTGTTAGACTGGACTATGTGAGCATCTGTTTGTACTCTGAACTTAATATTTTTGAAACTGGGGACATGTCTTCCTCTGCTGTAAGTTACCATCAATGCACTGGATGTCTGTGTACTTGAAGCCATTATACAATCACTGAGCCTGTGGCTTCTGGTATGTACCTGCAAAATATGCTTATTGCAAAGTAAGGGAGTGCAACTTAAAAAAAATTTAAAAAGAGACCACCCCCCAACCTCTTGAGCATTTTAAAGCAATTTGAAACAGGATGGTTACTATGATGACATCTCTTCAGGAAATCTGAAAAATTGGTTTATGAGAACTACAGCCTTTTTTGATTCACACCATTTGAAAAAAAGAAACCTCTGTTAACTTTATTATTCTCTATCATCTTCAACCTTCTATTATATGGGGACCGAGGCTGGAAGTTAGGTGACTTTCAAGATTGTAGATGAGAATTGTTTGCTGCTGCAGAGACATTAACAACACATGCTAAATTTTGCCTTTTGCAGTGGTGGTGTGTGTATGGGGAAGAAATGATGAGCTCTGACATTCCTTAAGGAATTATTTTTCTGTTACTGTTTCTTTTTGAAAAAGGAAAAGATGAAGTAGCAAAGATAATCTCATTCTGTGTCAGTATGGTTGGTTTAGGCTAAGTTATTTTCCTCAGTGTTAATAAAAATCCTTGATTGCACTAGGGCCGAGTTTCTAAATGCCTTTTGTCAGTTCCCTTGTATAAATATTTTTTAATACCCTGCTTCAGCCATCCTAACATTTATGGAACGCTGGTGCTGAGAAGTTCTTTTAAAATGACGAGTAGATGCTTGAAATTCTTTTAACTTGCGTTCTTTAAATGTGGCGATTTCTTCCAGTGTATCAGAGAAATCTTACAGGGGACAGGTTAAGCTGAGAAAGCCCTGTCACCCCTTCTAAAAATATTTGATTTTTTTTTTTAAATGGTCTCTGAATCTTAATTTTCATTGGTATATGCAAAAATAACTAATTTAGCAGGTAAAGGTATGTTTTATCAAAATAAGGTCTACCGTAGCTCTCCATGTGCAAAGTGTTTGTCTACATGAATGAATTCAGAATTGTAATAGGACCTATTAGTGTGATTTATGCATTCATTATGTGGCTTCTAATTTTAAATGCTTTTTTCCTCATTAAAATTTAGACTTTATTATTTAATTATATATATTTTCCATTTTTTCATCAGTGCAAACAGTGTGGAACTAAAGTAGACATATTTAAATTAGTGTTAGTTGCAATTAATGCTTAAATAATACTTAATTTTTAAAGAAATCAAATCTAGATTATCTAATAAATTCTAGTTCATGTACTAAGTAATCTTTGCTTTGACTACAGTTAATCCTAAAAAGTCACAAATGAGGCCAGTTTCTTTAACATCATCAAAAGAGCCTTATGACAAGGGTGGTTGTTTTGGTATGTTGAAATTTTTTTATAGTAATTTTCTGATTTTTGTTTAGTTCTAAATGTAATAAACAACAGAAATGTTGTCTAAGGAGTACTGTGTGTTTGCACAAACTGACATATAATTCTGAACACTGGATTGGCTCACAGTTCCCTGAGGACCAGGAATACAGACATACCAAGTCTGTGTGTCAGCTTTAAGATACTGGTCTTCAGGAAAACCCTTTAATGCAATTACAGTTACGTGAATCGTCTTTACAAGTAAAAGCAAAAACTTCATAAATATGTTATGTGATTATAAATTGTCCTCTTTAGGGAATCTGAGAATTTTTCCTTTGTCCTATTTTCAGAAGCAAGACAGCTGCCTTGACAGATGTCAGGATTAGGACCATGAATGAAGTGATAAGTGGTATGAAGATAATAAAGATGTATGCTTGGGAAAAATCATTTGCGGAACTTGTGAGTGATTTAAGAAGGTAATCCTGGAAAGATACAGCTTGATGTATGACCAGTGTCATTTTCCATTTTTTACATGTGAATAAGCGCTTTATTTTGTTCTTTAAAATACAGTTTACTTGCACTTTTGGAGCTTTTTTTTTATTTTATATAGCAAGAATGGAGGAATGAAGATACATTCTAAGGGAATAAAAAATTAAAAAATCCTCCAAACCGTGATAATTCTGTTTTTTTTATGCTTTCTCTAATGGTTGTGTTTAAAACGAGCAGCTAGTAAGCTGTAGCAGTTGTAATGCAGCAATTTCATCCTCCCAGTTCTGTAAACTGATAGCAAGGAACCTTTAAGGAGACACTTCCATTCTCAGAAATATATGGGGATCTGACTTTCTGTCCCAAATGACAGCATCCTAATGCAGTTTGCTGCTTCCTTTTGTGCATTTTAAGTATTACTGAAGCCACCTGGAAAAGGTAGAAGGGAGAAAGAGCACGTCAGAAATTCCCTTTTTATTCAGCTGGCAAGACCAGCTGAGTTTGGTATTCTAAGATACTTCATTTCAGAGGTCCGTTGACATCAGATTAAAACATTGATAAATTTGATTTTCAATCAGTATTTGCCCTTTTACTTGACACTGTAGCAGCATTCAGTGCTAAGGGATAACTGTAGGAGTTCGGGTGCATATTTCTCACAATCTAGTTTTCATGTCATGTCCCTCTCCAGCATATGAGTAGAAGGTGATTTTCCTGCTGCAGATTATCTGACTTTCTTGTTTGAAATGTTTTATTTTGGAAATCCTTTCCTTTAAAGGGATTTTCTTCCTTAACATCCGTGTGCAGGCTTGCAAACTTGCAAATGTTCCCAGAGATGTTTCTTCCCATGGACATAATTGTTTCGTCTGTTGGATTATAGGATCCTGTGCTGATTGAATGTTCGTGACTGATGGGAAGCTTTACTGTCTTGCATGGCGCCAGAGAGGATATTTCTTTATTGAAAGCTTCCTCAATTCGTATTCACATCACTAAATTTTAGATTTCCAAGTTCAACACCTCATTAGGATTGGAGGCTTCCTTTTTAATGTTGGAAAGAAATAAGATCTTCCAGAACACATCTTGAGCCCTCTTTCCTTTCTTTAACTGTGTTGTGGGAAACTGTAGTTAAAAGTCTTAAATTAAGCCAGGTGATTTATTGTCCAGTATTTCCACATTGGCCCTTGACAATGGCTAAGATGCCATCTGAACTCCTCTGTTGCTCTTTTATCTTGTGTCTGTCCATATTAGTTTCCTTTTATGTAAGTTTGTGCCTCAAGACAGTGTAATATATTATATGCAGCCTGCAGATAGGCTGTAATTCATCTGTTATTTATGGAGAGTAGCACAGAAAACTTGCCGATTATCCACAGATAATGAGAGGATTATTAAGGATTATTAAAGGGTGGGAAAAGAGTTTCATCCAGGGTTGTAGAAGTAATTGAATTAGACCCAATTCAAATAGTTTACATACAAATGTTCCTTCTGTGTACTCTGGGGGAGATCAGAGATTGTGAACCCTTAAGCTGAAAAAATAAGTCTTTGAAACTCTTTAAAAGTCTGTCAGCTCAGCCAATTTGGCAAGTATAGTGGGAAAGTTGCTTAACTAGTTTTCCAGTAGTGCATCCTGCATCCTTTTCTTCATTAAGAGGTTACTTAATTTACTTCAAATTGTATAATCACAACTTGAGTTTCTAATCTTAATGTATAGTTTCAAATGGAAGGTGATCAAAATTATTAAGATTTTCCCTAAGAATTTCCAGAATATGTGGAAAGATAAATTGGGAACTGTTTTGGGATTTTATATTTGATGGTATTAAGTAGGCAAAAGTAGAATATATGGGGAAGGAGTAAGTTGTTGTGGCTCTCTTGATAGAGAAAAATTATTATTTTAATAAGGAGGTAAGCCTGATAGCATCCACATTGTAGTAGATGATAGTGCAAAAACATTTTGAGGATTGGACTTGATGAGTCATTTAGAAGTGGAAACTGCAACTTAACTGAAATGGAAATTGAGAACAAATGCATCAGCAGCTTTTCAGTTGCTGGAGGGAGACTTATGTGTCTGTGCAGTACTTCAATCACTATTTAGCTTGGGTAGTGACTGGCAGAACAATTGGCCTCACAGATCAGTATTTTCTTAATTTATGAACCAGAATTCCTAGAGCAAAAGAAGCCGGGAGCAGGGTCCAAACTGGGAAGGATTTTGACTGAGATGAAAGGAAATACTTTAAGTCCTGTGATATAGCTTGAGGAGCAGCATCTGAATAATGGCAGATACTTGGGCTGTGGGCAAACTCTTGATCTTCTGGAAACTGCCCTGTTTTTTTCAACTGCAGAGTATGTGTTGGTCTTGTCATGAGTTTTGTGACTGAACTCTACTGGATTTTGATACTGGAAGGATAAGGAATTTGTGGATGCTTGGCCTTTATATGGGTTTTTTTCTTCCTTTTTGCTATTGCATGCAGCCCAAAAATATTTGAAGCAGATTAGAATCTGAATTAAAATACTAGTTTGACTAGAGAAGAAAAAAATAATGCCTTAGTTTTCTGTCTCGGAAAAATAAGTATTTTCTATAGCTAGTAAGATATTAAATGTAATGAATTTCTCCTCTCAATTTCTAAGTCTCTTAAATTCTGGTTGGGTTTGGTTTTTTTTTTTGGGCTGTTTTTTTCGTGGGATTTGTTTGTTTGTTTTTGGTTTTGTTTTGTTATTTACCGTATAACATGTTTTCTTTACAGTTGTTTACATATGAGTTGGGGTGGTGCAAGGGGAGGAGAAAGGATATGAGAGTAAAATTCTGAGAGGGGGCTTCCGTCATCCGATTGTTGAGGGTGGTGGTAATGGGAGAGATTTGATGTGATTCGTTTGTGTTTTGCATTTTTAGGAAGGAGATTGCCATGGTTATGAAAAGCTCTTACCTTCGAGGACTGAACTTAGCCTCATTCTTTGTGGCAAGCAAAATCACAGTGTTCATGACTTTCATGGCATACGTACTACTTGGCAACATTATCTCTGCGAGCAGGGTGTTTGTGGCAGTGTCCCTGTACGGAGCAGTGAGACTCACGGTGACCCTGTTCTTCCCTGCCGCTGTGGAGAGAGTGTCCGAGTCCTTGATCAGCATCCGACGGATCAAGGTAGCGTTGTGGACTGGGAGGGGGTGTGGATTCCTTCTCTTACTCTACCTTTGTTTTAACGTTGCTGACAAATGCAGCTTCATTATGGTTTTGCAGTTTGGGATTTGTAATGAAATAACCTGTTTTGTAAACGGAACAAATGATGTGTATGCAGGTACAAAAAACATGACATGCACTGTAGGGTAGGCTGAGATGCTGGAGAAAAGTGTGCATGGCAAAGAGGTGTTGTAGACATTTCTGAAGTAAGAGGAATGTGTGTACTGATATGCAGGCATGCTGGGATTGGGATTTGAAGAACAAAGCAGGCAGATGGGAACTGTAGGGTTCATATGTCACGCTGCACTACCTTGTCACCTGTGGCAGACAGGCATGAGCCCTCGGCTTCTGTCTTGTGGCTGCTTCCAGTGGAAAATTCACTGGAGTGAAGACTCAAATTCAGTAAGAACGAGCATTGGTAGTGCTGATGTCTGGTGCAAACAGAGCAAGAGTGTGTCGTACACCATGGACTGCTGTGTTAAAATGCATGGCTTCTCACTGCACTCCGTAGCAATGCCCAGCAGCTGGAGTCTTGAGCAATATCTCTGGGCCTGTAAAAGCCTAGCAGTACTCTCCCTGCCCACCCATGGCTCCTGGCATCCTCCTCTTGCTTCCTCCTAGCTACTGCTTTCTCTAAGTCTTGAGCAGCTCTCTCGCGTCTACAAACTCTTAGCTAAGTACTTGTTAACGGGTCTTGGCTTCTGCAATCCAGACCTTCCTTTTCTTCCCAAAATACTGTCTGCTGCTGCCTATTTGAGATCTTTACACTCTGTAAGTCAAAGCATGATCGAATTTTTTGGGTTTTGTCGTAAAACTGTGGTAGCTGTTATCCTTAAAAGTGTTCTGTGGAAATAGCCCCTTTCCTTTCTAAATGTGTTTGGGCTATTTATAATCCAGCATCAGGCAAGGTGTGGTAGAAGTGTGGCTGTGGTACAAAGTGCATGCTTATGCAAATTGAAGGAAAGGTTTACTGGCCGGGATGTGATATAGAATAGAAGTTCAGTAGTGAAAGTGCAATGAGCCAGTTGTGCGGATGTAAGCAGGTTTCTTTTTGTGTTAGTGTCCTGGATTTTAAAATGAGGAAGCGTTCGGATAGTGCAGATAGTGTTCTGTCTTCTATTGGTCACTTGAAGAGTGCTTAAGAGACAGTGGACAGGTGCCTACTATGTCCTCATTATTCTTCCAGTGAAATAACATAAGCCTTTCCCATCAAAGCAGTGGAATGAGAAGGTGTTGCAGTGAGGGTTTCACCTCTTCTGCATGGGAAGAGGGAGTTAAACAATTTTAAAACTTGGAAGTGATTCAAGGAAAAGACAGGACTGGTTCTTAAGGTCCATTTCCTTCTGGAATTCTTCATTGAGCAGGTGACTGAGAGTCCTTTCCTATGAAATCTGCACTTTCAGAGTTTTTTTGGAGGGAGAGCTAGCTAGTTAGAGGTACACTGATGAAGTTGTGCATTGCTTTGGAAATGTAATTCTTTGATCGGTTTGTGGTTGTTCTTTCCAACCCCATAATTAATGTTCTGTATGCTGCTTTCAAAAGCCTTTTTTTGGGTTCCTTTCCTGTTCTCAGTCTCACATTAGGCAATATCCTCTGCTTTTCTTTTATTGCAGAACTTTCTGATGCTTGATGAGGTCTCGCACTTCAAGCCACAACTGCATGGCAGTAATGAAAATATCATTCTTCATGTTCAAGATTTGACTTGCTATTGGGATAAGGTAAATTTACTTACATATTAAGTATATTAGTGCTGCTGTCATTTGAAGTCTAAAATGCAGTGTTTTTATGTATAGGGTGCTGATATTTTGTATTCCATCCTTTGTGTATGAGAATCCTTTCAGTATGTTAAGCTAACTCTGTAGAATAGTACTGAAAACACTATCGAGTGTATCTTAAAGGTAGCTATTTCTTAATATTATACTAAATGAAAAACTTTGCGTTTCTATGGGAAAATGTCTCTTTTTATTAGGCTGCACTGTATTGTGGCTGAGGTACTGAAATTGGAATTAAAGACAGCACAGCAAGGTGGGCTTTATGTGTTTTTTTTTCTGTGAACTGAATGCTTGATCAGTCCATTAGTCTAGAACCAGTACAATATTACACTTCTCACGACAGGTTTGAAAGCTTTAGAGACGAGTCAGCACGTATTTGTTGCTCTGTATTTTGAGACTTTTCAGCTGCACATGTTTTTCTGCTTAAAATGCACCAAACATACCAAAATGGCTAGAAAAAGGGACAATAAACACGTGACAAATTTATTTTGTATCTCTTTTACGTAAGAAAGGCAGAGGTTGACTGTTTCTGTTTTAAAACTTTAATTGCTGTGGTAAGCAGCAATTTGTGATGAATTGTTGGTGCTCTTACAACCTGCCAGTATCCTCACAAACGGGAGACTTCAGTCTCCATTATGAGTGCTGGGAGCTCTAAAAATGACTCTTGCATATAAATGTAATACAAATAAGACATCACATATTTCCCTTTCTAAACCCTGTTCCCCTACCTGCGCTGTGTCCCAAGGAAGATCAGGTGTGAAAAAATATGTGAGGATCTACCTACTGCTACTCAGCTGCAAAAGAAAATTGCAATTTTATTCCGCTTTACTTTCTCAGAGTTCTCTATGACATCAGTATTTCTGAGACATTGCCCAAGTTTTTAAAAATTAATTGATATGAAAGACTTGATTGTGAATACATTCTAATGCAAAATGCAATGTATTGCTTAATCTTTGTTTTCTTCTCAAACTGACTTTGGTACCACCGTTAACAATTTATAGGAAATGGTTGCATAATGTGCCCATAAAACGCCTTTTTTTTTCCCCCCATGAGTTGTTTATATTGCATGAAGCAGGGAGGGTAGCATGACTGGAATTACTGGTTTCCTTTCAATTAAAAAAAAGAAAACCCAAACCCACAAGCCATCCACAAAACTGTTAAAGTAACTTTCATTTTGATATTTAACTGCAGTGTGCATGGGAGAAGAACAGTTCTCTCAGAACTGTTAAGGTCTGCTCAGAAAGTTTCTCTTACATACTCGTACAATGATGCAACATAATTTTATAGACTTGGTCACTGAAAAAAAGTGGTAAGTTCTGATAGAGATGAGTTACGAAAGGAATTATAAAAATATGTTATCCTTTGTCAAGTAACAGGCTTAGCTTGCTGCCCTGACTAGGTTTCTCAAGACAATTTGGATATCTGTACAGACACTGTACAGCTGGATGATACTTTTTTTTAATTTTTAGAGATTGTGTGCCAGAAGTGATACTAAAAAAAAACAACCAACAAGCAACCCACGAATCACTTGAAGTAAAAAAAGGGATTATTAGCTACACATTTAGGAAAACAACCTAACATGATGTATTATGGTTTCTCAAAAGATAAACAAAACCAATTAATTCCTGGTCACACTCTTGTTTTGCTAAGGCAAGTATTATCTTGAGTACCTCAGGCTAGTCTAGTACCAGCATGGAACTAGGGATTCTTCAGTACAGCTTTTTTCTGATGTTCTTGAGTTTACAGAACAGTCTGTCTGCTCAGCTGAGCAACTTCAGATTTAAATTTTCAGCATTTGAACAGTGGCCAAATTGATCCCTTGTAATTTTAGTCCTTGCTAAAGAGAAGCCTAAGTAGTACAGTACTTCTATGCAATATATGATCTCTGTATCCCTTAGGTGGGCAGAACTATTTCATTTTCTTGCCTATAGGATGTGTAAAGTCTGCCCAAGCTCACCTAAGGGGTTGCTGCCCCTGAAGGGATCATTCTTGTGTCCTTTTGGCCTTGCATTCTCTGTCTGTTGCTGTTGCCTCCCTTATGCTGGTTGTTAATGCTGGTTTGTGTGACCTTGTGGTGAAGCAGTTCAGAGGAATAGAGCAATAGAAAATGAATCACTTTTAATGAGATTAATCTTCTGATAGCTGAGTCCCATGAACAACCCATGCAAGGTTAGGCAGAAGGAGGAAAGTTACAGACACAGCAAGCTGACAGGTCACAGGGGAACTGGGACATGAGCTGTCAGGTGAACTTAGCTGCAGTATTAGTCTGTGCTCTAATTTAAGTGCCTCAGTTTAGTGCCTAAAAGTAGGTGTGATGAATTCGGGACAAATTGTCTTTAATTTTAAGGAATGCTATTTTGCAGAAATATTGTTCCCCTTAGGTGCTGTTTGCTTGAATTACTACTTTTTGTAGGCTCTACGGTATCTTACAGTACTACTTTGATGTATAGTATGGCAGTAATAGTTCAAAAACTTACTAAAACTTTTTCTGTGATGTTTTTTGGCTCTTATATTTTTTTAAAAAATTCGATGTGACAGGAAATGTCTTTGCGCTTCTGTGAATACAGAAGCACAGCCTCAAGAGGTCTGAAGAAGGGGGCCTGTGCGTGTGAAACGTTACTTATTTTTTCCATTTAGACACTGATCTAGCAAGAGATATTTTCTCTTCCTACAAACGCTGTATTAAAAAAATAAACTCTTTGGCCGCCATAAATTGGTAGAGTTCTCCCGGCCATGGCAGTAGGTGAGCACCTGAGCTGTGTACTCCGGACAGAGGAATCGACTCCGTGGTCAGATGCTGGCTGGGGCGGCCGGTGGGGTTGTGCGGAGGAAAGGGAAAAAAGTCCCGTTGGTGCCACCTTGTGGGAATTGACAATGGCAGCAAAAGCGGTTCAGCAGAGCTGCCCGAGGAGGGGAAGTTCAGCTTCTTCACAGTATGAGGATCTCATGCGAACCCTGCGGTGTTTCGTGAGCTCTGGGAGCGGGGCTGCCTGCCTGGGATTTCTCCCGGCGTGAGTGAGCACGGGTGTGCTATCCCAGCTGTCCCAGCATTCACAGATGTGGACAGATACTGGACTTCTGTTTCTTCCCAATTGCAGGCTTCCTTCTTTTGCAGTTCCAGAACTTTTTTGTCTTGTGTCATCTTTTGCGTGGAGTTAGGTGGTGGCCTCTTCAGCCACTTGAACTTCAAAAGGTGGCTGTAGATTTTAAAGTATTCTTAACCTCGCTCTTCTGTTTTTGGAGCTTAAGACTGGGTTTTCATTTGGCCCTTTAGTCAAAATACTTCTTTGGGGTTTTTTTGATGCATATATTTTACTGTTTGCATTTTAGTGTCAGTCATGCTTAATGCGGGCGAAGATGCGTGTAAAGGCTGATTCTGTTACAAAGGGGTTTTGCTTTAGTGAGAGGGAGCTGCACCAGCTCCTTAGAAATTGCTGTTTAGCATAGCTGTAAGACATGAACATCCTTTCTTTCCACAAGTAGGCATTTTTGCAGCCTTGGTAGAAGAGGTGCAAAATACGCTGGGAAATAAGCTGATACATAACGTAAAGGGTAGGCATACTACACAGGAATATTAGACAGTCCTAGGGTAGTATATTTTCACACAAATAGCCGCCTACATTGTCCATGAAAAGTCTGTGAGACTACTCTGTTTACAAGATGAAGTTGTGTAAAATCAAACGGTGTTTTTCTGGTTTTGCTTTGGGTAGAGCCTTGGCTGGAGCAAACACAGCCCTGGCTTTCCTGAGGCTCTGAGAGCCTCAGCCCTCCATTTGTCAGCGTGCTCGGAGTCGCTGAGCGTGTCGTGCTGGGGCCAGGAATGCCAGGGTAGTGGCCAGCACAGAGCTCGTGTGTCCAAGGCTGCCACCCGGATACATGGGCTCTGAGGAAGCTCTGATTCTGCTGCCTTTGGCCTCCTTATTCCTTGAATGCTGTTTTAGCTGTGTTGTGTGTTCGTGGTGAAGGATGAGGGTCTTTCAAAAGTGGTTGTGAATTACTGGAAGGGCAAAAACCATATACCTTAAAATGTGATGGGCATATGAACTGGTAGTTTATGGTGATGTATGCACACTGTTTTCTGTTTCTAAATATTTACTTTGATGGTTTATATTTCATTACTGAGAAATCCTGACTTTTTCTCAAATCCGCAGAGTCAAGAAACCCCAGCACTTCAACAGATTTCGTTCACTGTCAGACGAGGAGAATTATTGGCTGTGATTGGTCCTGTAGGAGCTGGAAAAGTAAGTGTCAGTATTTACACCATTTCTTGAGGCTTTTGAGTCTATTAAATGAGAAAACTAGGAACCTGAAAATGTGCAGTTCCTTTATGTGTATAATTACACATTCCTCATCAAGATACTGGCATTCAAGACAGGCTGATGTCCTTGTGAGTGGGGAGGAGATAGTTATGGTGTGGAGCTAAACAGTACTTTGTGTGTTGCTTCAAGACTGCATGAAAAGGGTACTAGTGCTTTTCTACTGTTAGCAGTAGTTTGAGACACAAGGTGGAATAGGCCATTGTGCCAGTAAACAGTGCTCAATCTCTGTGATGTCTTTAATGCAACCAAACTTTTTAATTTTTATTTAATTTTTAAAAAATCTTTTCCAGTCTTCGCTCTTAAGTGCTGTGCTTGGTGAACTGCCTAATGCCAAAGGTTTGATAAATGTTACTGGAAGAATTGCCTATGTTTCGCAGCAGCCTTGGGTGTTTTCTGGCACTGTAAGAAGTAATATACTGTTTGACAAGGAATATGAGAAAGAAAAATATGAAAACGTTTTAAAAGTCTGTGCTCTTCAGAAGGTAAGGCTTTCTCTTTGTGTGTTTTCTTTCCACGATCGTTATTTTTATTTTAGTGTTCTTTCAGACTTGTGCTACATGCTGCAATGTACAGTGTATGGAATTGATTGTTATAAGTAACATGTGAAATAACTCCTGTTGCTTATCAGAAATATGTGTAATTATTTTTGCCATCCCTGTGTAAGCATCCTCTTCTAATTCCCAAAACTTCCACTGGGGGGAGGTATAGCATGTGTGAAGCACTTACAAATTTGGGAAAAGCTGTTCCCTATTATTTCATTTCATAATTACATTTTAGCCCTTTTCACACGTATTATGGTAGGAGTGTGTGCAAATGCAATAAGAGGCAGAAAACAAGTGATCAAGCTAGCACTCTTTGTACCTTTCATTTTGTAAATATCATATATGCTTTCCTTTGAAATAATTGTCATGTTTGCCTTGTATTATGCATTGCCGACAGCTATCGGAAGAACCTTAGGGCTATATACTGGAGAACTTGCTGAACCCAAGTAGTTTTATGAAAAAATATATTTGCAAGGTTTGTGTGCAAAGGAGTTTGTGACATGAGATATAGAAGAGGATTAAGCCAGATTTGTCAAGAAACAGACATTTTGCTTGGCAGCTAAAAAGGTTTTGTGCAGCATGTTATGATACTTCTGTCAGCAGCGACACAGGTGAAAAGCAGATGGTTACTGTAATGAACATTTTTTGCAAGATTTTTGAACTTGGCAGGTGGAGTTTTAGTATCTCCTGCTGATATTCAGTCATGCTGGTGTCTAAACTTGGGGTTTTAATGACTGTAGAAGACAGCAGACAGCATTAAAAAAATCCCCACTTCATACTGATGGTAGATTTGCTTTCATAGTTTTCTCGCAAATTTATGTGTCTTACAAAAGCTGTGAATAAGCTTTCAGAATATGTTTTGTAGCTTAATGTAAAACTTCTGTATTTCCTGAATAGGAAATACAATAATATGACATGGAACACTGTATAATTTTGTTGTCTTATCCACAATCCTGAGCTCCCAAATTAACCAGATCTGTGTGATGAATGTTGTAGTTTTTTCACTTGAATACATTGCAGAAAGGATAAAAATAATGCAGTTTTTAGGGACATTGGCAAGATAATTTGCCGAGAATAGTTAATTCAGTTTTTATTTTTTTGTGATGGCTAATTTTGTACTAATAAAAATTAATAAATTTACTGTTAGACTTTTTAAGTATTTTATTTGATTTTCTGAATCACCAGTAAATATTCCTTGTAAGACTAAGGATAGTAGTGTACTTTCCTCTGGCAGACCTGCAGAAAAAGTGAACTTTAGGATCTCATCTATTTTTTCTGCTTTCTCAACTACCTTTTGCTGGAAGTATAGAGCCATGAAGTAACTGCAGATATTACGTTTAGTATGAAACCGTATATTTTAATGTGTTATGTTAATACTTTTCAAATAAGAAAATGTTCTGTTGAAACAGCTTTGTCGGTCTTTGAAGTTAAAATGATTTTTAAAAAAAATATTTTTATCTGTTCTTTCACATTCACAGGACTTGGAATTATTAGCGAATGGTGACCTAACAGTAATAGGAGATCGTGGAGCTACTCTGAGCGGGGGACAGAAGGCCCGTGTAAATCTGGCCAGGCTAGTGCTTTTTGCTGTTTCTCAAATGTATAAATTGTCAGACTCCAGTGGCTAAAGTAAACTAATGTAAGACTTCGTGATACTGACGTTTCTTTAAACCTTTTAGAGCTGTGTATCAGGATGCAGACATCTATCTTTTGGATGATCCACTGAGTGCAGTTGATGCTGAAGTCGGAAGACATTTGTTTGAAAAGTATGTTACTGCTTTATTTTCGTTTAAAATGCAATTGTTATATTGTAATTCCTTATCAAAAAACTTGAGAAGGCATCTCTGGGGAGATGGATTTCTTCACAAAACTTAATACATTCACTTTCTGATTTGTTTTTTCCTGTTTTTTATGTAATTGAAAGATACAGGTTTCTTTTCCCTCTTGTGTTTCATTGATTTTGTTCTTTATTTTTAAAAGCCCTGTAAAAATCTGTTTTGAAGATATTATAAATTGAAATAGTCTTAAGGGAATATATGCCATTTTCTTGAGGAAAATGTCGAATTTCATACATGAGTATTGGGTTTATGAATAATGGGGTTTATGAATCTTAGTACTGAGTGGAGAATAAAATGGGGTGGGATTTTAAATTGCTTCTTCGTTTGCTACAACTTTACTTGCTAGTAATAAACACTTAATTCAACTGGCTAAAGGAGAAGACAGAACTGTCTTAGATTCTTGGATAATTTTTCATTTTGGTTCTTGAATTGTTGAAATTTCTCTTGGGTAGGTGAAACAGGGCATGTGGCCTGCAGAGTAGACTGCAGAGAGCAGAAATAGAGGGAAAGAGAACGTACAAGTTTACCATGTAAGAGAGGGACTGGACCTTCCCCCATTTCCAAAGAAACAGGAGAGTGTTCATTAAAAGTCAGGTTCCCTTCTCTGTGAATTTCTTCTTCTCCATCTCTCTGAAACTGTGAAATTTAAGGCACATAGGTAAGTATGAGAATAATCTGGTTAGTCCCAGCCAGTGTTCTGTCCTTGCTTCTTCACAGCTTGCAACTCTCTATGTTAAAAGGCATAATCTAGAATTTACTAGAAGGAAAAGCTTCTGTCGATGGAATTCAGTGGTCTTTGGTTGAGGCTTTCAATAAATACATTTTGTTTAGCATACTTGCATCATTTGAATTCCACGCTCCAAATACATGAATTAATTTGGTTTTACTATTGTTCTCTCCTGTCCACCCCTAGATAATCATAAAAACTTGCAGAAATCTTGCAGAAATGGTCACAGAAATTGCACTGAGTAGCAGTGGCGGTGCGTTCTTTTTTTCTCCATACAGGGAAGCTTTTAATATCTAAATTTGAAAATTGTACATCCTGTTGATGTTTGCAGTTTCAAATCTGGACCCAGTGAAACCCCGTTAACATTTTGCTTTATTTTATTGATCTCTTCAAAAGGCTACTGTTTGTTTCCATCAGTTAGTATGGAGTAAGAGTTTTATGATGCATAGGCTTTATGTTCATTTTTCACCTGCCACAACTGATAGATAGAGTTCATCACCTCTGCAGTTCACATATGCTATCAAATTCCTTTAATGCCTATTGAAGTTTCCTAGGCTTCAGCTGCTGCTTTTCTGTTTCTCCACGAGATTTCTCTGCAACTCCAGCATCTGACTGTATCAGTGCCTGAGTTCTGAAAGTGCACCCACTTGAGCTGTTAACTTGTCTCTCCCTGAAGTCTTAAGGTCTCTTCATGGAGAGGGAAACAGGAAAATACTGTGGTGCCTTGTGAAGGAGGTCAGGCTGCCTCTTCAGCTTATTCTGCTTTTCATGTGAGCTGTGGCATTGGCAGCATCTACATTCTACTGCAAAACTGGAAGTGTGGATTTTTGCATGTGCAAAACCATGAAGGAGATAGAAGCCATTGCACTCTGAGCACAGCACGTGTTTTGCTAAGTGTGTGAAGATGAGGAGGAATAAGGAGGTTATCTCAGAGAACTCGAAACTCAGACAAGTAGCTGGGGTTGTTTGTGTACTTTCATTTTTTCTCCCCAACTCCAGATCAGATTGAGCAAAACCCATAAAAACAGAATGAAAGCATTTTTTAGAAAATGGACTGGGTGGAGTAGTAGTGGGAAGGAAAACCGAGCAATGCCTCCCTGCACAAGATTTTAAGGGAGTGTTTTTTTACAGACAGAAGTTGTCTTCCGGCCTTCATGGAAGCTGTAAAGGTGCTGGGGGTAGTGGGGAGAGCGTTACATTCAGTCAGTTGCTTTGAAAAACAACTTTGAATGCTTCCTGAATAGTGCTAGAAATGTGGAGAAGACAGAGAGCACTTGGGCAAGAATGATTTCTTAGAATATGGTGCTGAGGAATGTCCAAAACACCACTTCATGCAGGCTGCCCCCCCAGGAGTCTAAACCGCGAGGCTTGAAACAATGGACGAGATGGAAGAAACAGGGGACTTTTTAATGAGAATCTGAAGTGGATATTGTTCAGTTCACTCACTCTCTTTTTTTTCCTTGTAATTTTATGTTGAAGTTTAATTTTTTTTACTAATGTCTAATCTATGTGTTTTCATCAAAGATAGGTGTGTTCCTAGTAATTCCCCAAAGCTATGGCATGTGGGTGGCTGGTTCATTACATTTGTTGCTTTCCTGTGTTCTATTCAGCTACTACTTACTACTGCAGTAAGCAGTTTAAAAAATATATAAATACTTTTCAAATGAGAAAGAATGCAAGTAGCACAGCTCCAGTGGGAAAACAGGCCATGATATTATTAATAAGGGATTGTGGCTCTTAAGAATTTCTTCCTGATACAGACAAGTTGTTCTGTGGATGATGGAGCAGATAAAGCCAGTTTTTCAATTAATTCTTCTTTCCTGGTCAGATTCCTTGGGACCTAGGAAGGTATAAACTGAAGATTTCCTATTTTTGTGTAATTTGTTGCCTTTTTTCTTGTGAGTTCTCTTGCTAATTAATAGTAGGCATGCCTCAGCCTTTTTCCACTGGGGGGATTGCCAGTATAGTTATGGTTTTTTACATATTTGTATGTGGATATGAAAATATGCCTCTATTTTATATCTATTTAAATAAAAATAGCTTTTAATTAACTTTTAAGAAATCCAATATTATGAGACCTCTAGTTTCAAAATTAGGGGTAGCCATCACAGATCCAGTAGCTCATTTCTTCGTATGGTGAAGTTTGGAGCAGCCTGTGATTTTTAAGAAAATCATTCAGTTGCACTTGGATCCCAAGGAATTTCCTACTCTCCCTGTTTATCTATATATTGCTATAGATGATACGGTTTCAGATTGCCTTTAGATAGAAATTAAATTGTGTCCCACCAGTGGTATTGACTCAAAAATCATGTTTTTTAGAGTGAGATTTATATTTTGTCAGTCTATTGAGGCATGCCTTGCTCTAAGTATTGTTCCTTCCCTTGTATCTCTTCCAGTGACAGGAGCTGTGTGCCAGTCTCAAGTTGATGATCAGCCTGATTTCTTTCCCTTCCTCCTCTGTGCTTGTGAGAGCAGACTGAGTTGCAGGACAGTTTAGGCATCTTTTAAAATCAGACCTAAAGTTGTGATGGTTTTTGGGAGTGGAGGGAATGCACATCATTCCTAGTATCAGAAAGAATTCACATATGTAAAGTTCACTAAGATCTACTTAAATGCTGAGATTTCTGGCTCAGAAAGTTCTAGTATATGGACTCTGGAAGCTGGAAATGTGTGCCAGAGGAAGCATCTCTCTCTGTTTGCTTACATGCTTTCTCCAGCCATCCGGTGCTACCTGGTGCCTGGAACAGGTCAATGGGTTTTGTGGGCCAGTCATATTTTTGCATGTCTGGGACTTTTCATGAGATAGAGGTAAATGATTTTAAAGGTAGGCGTAGAGGCAGAAGCAGCAGAGTAGAAATAGAGACAGCATAGTAGAATGCATAGGGTGTGTGGGTTTTTTGTCTCTGGTGAGCGTAGCTCACTTTTTTTTTTAATTTTTTAAACTTTGAAATGTGCAAAAGTAGCTGGGGGATTGTTCTCCCTAAACTATTTAAATTTAAATGGAAGGGAGAGGAAAACAAATATAGGAAGTAAATGAATATAACAAAGGCTTTATGCCTGTGAGCACTTCTGCATGTGCTTTAATTTCATTTCAGTGGTTATTTTCATTGAAATGAACATAAGTATTAACTAGAGTAAAGTTAAACTTGCGTGTGAACTTCCAAAAAGGAGAGGGAGAAAGAACGGTAAAGAAAAAAGTAGAATCATTAAAGAAGAGACGTTTTGCAGAGGTGAAAGAAAGCTGGTTCTTGGAGATAAAAACTTAAAAAAGATTAAAGAAAAACTTGTCTCAAAGAAAAGCAAACCTGATAGGGAAGGAAGAACAGATGAGGATTTGTATGCACGAAGTGCGAAGACTCTTCCTTTGCACAGAGGAGCACTGTGTTGTTGTAGGCCCCCTTCTCAGTGTCTCCTGCTTCATGCTCTGCACTATCAAAGCTCAAGCTAATTATTTTTTAATTGTGTAGCAGTTTGCTGTCAAAGTGCAGTGGGTTTTTAAAATTGTTTATAGTATACTGTTACTTATGTTTGTTAACTTAAAATACTCTTTGCTTGTTTTTGTTGGATCGAAAGGGTGTAATTTCTGGAGAGGTCTGTCCTGATTCTGGTATTTCTGATGATGTATGAAGGTCATTGATGGTACATTTTCAGGTGATAGAAAACCAGGCAATGCTAAAGGCAGTTGTGGAGACAGACAGGTATTTGGGAAGTCTTGGCTACGGGATGTGAATTAGTAGGTGCGTGCAGCAGGGAGAAGTGCTAAGTGTTGAGTCCATGAGCGTACAATGAGCAGGGATCAGTAGCGTGGTAGTTACATGGAAAAGCAGGTGTAGAAGTGCAGTGGATCACAAACCCAGCGTGACTCAGCAGTGTCATGCTCTTGTTAGGGAAATGGCACCCTGGGATTTATGACCAGTACTATATGTGGCAGGACAAGTAAAATAAAACTCCTATTACGTTTTGTACATGTAAGGTCTCAGCTGAAATAGTGTTTCCATTTTGTGCACTTCAAAAAATGTATAGACCAGCTTCATACTCCAGTACAGGTAGTCAAGAGCATTCAGGTGTCCAGGTGGGACAAAAAAGAGGAGGCAAAAAAGAAAGAAACGTATTTGCAACTTAAAAGAAAAGTCTATTTGGGAGACTTCTTTATTACTTTTATTTGTTTTTCTTTCATGTCTGGAGGAGAAGGACTTCAAGTATGAAGGGACTTTGTCACAGGAATGAACTAGTCTAGGGGCCCTTGGGGATGTATTGGATTGAAATTGCACCAAAGGACGTAAACTTGAACTTCAGAGAAAAATTTTGTAATGGCGAGGGTAGCTTGTCCCTGGAATACATTTTCAAGGATGTTGAAATTTCTGTTTAGCTTAAACATGCAGAAGAAGCCATTTAACTTCTGCGAGGAACATTTTTACGTTTAAATTGATTCTTAGTTGGGGAAGAGGATGCAACTGTCACAGTCTCTTCATCTCACTTTTTCTTGTACTTGAGAAAAGCTGAAGAACCTTTGGGTGTTCTCTGTCTGGATCTTATGTGACTGTGCACATGTGTGCTTGTGCTTGTGTGTTTAATAAATGTGACAGTGGTGATTGGAATTTGTGCAGCAGTTTGTCCCATTGTCATGCTTTAAGTGTGCTCACAGTCTAACAAAGTGTGCCTCTTGAGACTAGTGGACAGTGACAGGGAAGGTGAACTATGTGGGGTTTTAAAAGGCAGGTAAAAAGGTGGTGGCAGTGCTGGGCAGGCTCTAGCAGATGTCTGAACCCTTGCATCGGTTACGTCTGCTGCTGAGAAGGCTTTCCATGGGTTCTCTGTATCATCAGTGAGAAAGGGACACACTGTCAGATCAGGATTCACTTAGAACTGGACTTTTCACCTAGTTGTTGTTCTTCAGTTATACACAGCAGTACTTCTGAAAGTAGGTGGATGGTGAAACTAAGCCTTAGTGAACCAGCTGGAAAAATAAACACTTATGGACTATTTTGGAATGTTTCGGGTATTTTTTTTCCTTTTTTATTCCAGAAATAATTATATTTCTTTTCTCTACCTTGTAAACTTACAAAGTTAAAAAAGGGACATGTTTGTTAAGTTTTTATATGGTTTTTATAAATCTAGTAAGCATGGTCATCTTCTTATTTTAAAAACTGAGTAATTGAATAGAAGATGTTTTCCAGAAATAATTATAATCTTTTAGGACACTTAATTTTAATAAATCTTTCCATCTCTTTGCAGATGTATTTGTCAGGCCTTACATCAGAAGATCTCTGTTTTGGTCACTCACCAGTTGCAATATCTCCGTGCTGCAAATCAGATTCTAATTTTAAAGGATGTAAGTGATTTCAATGTCTGTACTTACACTTTTTTATTATCCTTTTTAATCTAAGAAAGGGAAAAAACCCAGGTTTTAATTTTGAGTTTGTAAATATATTTTCTGTCTACTTATGACTACATATAGTTTTAAAGTTTTACAGTTATTAACAAGTTGATTTTTCTTGGAATACCTTCCCTGAAAAATCTGTTTCTGAATTTTATCATGCATATAAATAATCTTGAATTAAAAATACTTATTTCTTCAAACATTTTGTCTGGTTTTGAAATAAAGTTTTAGCCTTCCCTTGCTTCAAATTTAATATACTGTGAGACTGTGTTAATGTTTTGCTTTTGTTCTTGTTTCTTACAGTTCTGTGTGAATTAAGAGCAATGCTAATTTTGCAACAAATCCATTTTTAAATTAAGGCTGAGAAATAGTCTCAGATGCCTTTGAGAATAAGCATGCCTTCTGTACAGCTGGTTCCTTCCCAACTTCATTGTACCCGATACTCAGAGGCAGAGGGGAAATGCAAGGACTGCAATTGGGGCTTTTTTTCCTGTTTTTTTTTTAAGGCTGGGTAGTGAAATACGTGAAATTACTTTTGATGCGTCACGATGGTGCAAAAAAGGACACTGTCCCTCTTTTTCCTTCCATTCAGATTGCTTTAAAAGTTACAGCAGCTCTTGGGAAATGAGTTTATGGTAGTGCTAAAGAAATGCGGACATGGTCAGTGTTGCTCCTTGTAAGGCTCTGCGAGGATCAGAAAATGAAGATGGTGTTTACCCCCGAGCTGGAGCGATATAGAAAGGCTGATGGTTATGTATGTAGTTTAACAGGTTGTCCTAAAGCTGCATGGCTTGGCTGTCTCCCACAGCTTCTCCAGGGAGGTGATTCTCCCCTGGCTGTAACTGGGGCTGTTCTCATCCCGTTTATGTTTGTTGGCCCTGTTAGCTGCTGTGAGGCAACCGGTCAGAGCCTAGAGAGCTTGTTTCTGCTCCTCTAAGTGAGCAACTCATAGAGGCTTCAGCTCAGTTACTGCAGTGGGATGTGTGCTCAGCAACTGCAGAACCCCAGAGGTAGCGAGGACTGATAGGAAAAATTGTCCTTAATGGAAAGTGTATGATGAAGATACTAAAAGTTTATGTCGATTGTAGGGTAAAATGGTGGGGAAAGGTACCTATGCAGAGTTCCTGAGATCTGGCATCGACTTTGCTTCCCTTTTGAAAAAAGATGAGGAGGTGGTAGAACAGCTGTCAGTTCCAGGAACCCCCAACCTGAAGTCTGCCCGGAACCGAACCTTCTCAGAGTCCTCTGTCTTGTCCCAGGATTCGTCTGTCCACTCACAGAAAGATGGAGCTGTGGAACAACCACCTGTGAGTGCTCAAAGGGTAGAAATGTCTTGTTTCTTGTCTGGCTGGTTTTTAACTTGGGTTTTGATATGGACTTTCCCTGCAGCAGCATTGGGATTTCAGGGATTACTGAATTGCATTATCAGGTGAGAGCTCGCCCGCAGAGGACCTGCCCAGCTGTGCTTGGCTGGCAGCTCTCAGCTCAGCGTGGTTCTGTTCAAACCCAGCACAGTCACTTTGTGCAGTTCAGCATCAGCTCTGCTGGGTGCTGGGAGCATTCCTTGTAAGTGTCCAAGCCACCACACTGCTTCCTTCAGCCTGTCCTCTGGCAGCAGTGCTTTGAAGGGTCAGTCCCACTGTACTGGGTGGGTCCAGTGTGTTTGTGCAGTGTTGAACTGAAATCAGCGCTTTCCCTGAAATCCTGAGCTCTGGGAAGTGCATGTAGAAGCTGTGGCTTTATGCAAAGTCTGTATTTGCATGGCTGGCATCGACATACCCGTAAACATACCCACATGATCTGGAGCTGGCCCTGAGGGGGTAATCCTGGGACACCACTGCCTTGCTCTCTCCAGCCCTTTTGTTGGTGAAAACAGAAGGCTTTGTATGGTGCCAGTGTGACTTCCAGGTGCCTCCTTATCTCTTGGCCTGCACAGTGCAAAAGCAGCCCCAAAGTTTTTGTACCAGGGCTTGCCTTCTGCTGGGGTGTTTGCATTCACATCAAGCAGTGCAGGCTCCCTGTAACCCTGCTAGGCTTGTGCTAGCACTGCATCCATGGAACAAGCAATCCCTGTATGGCCCTGATGATTGCCACCTTTATGCTGTGGGTATATATTATTTCTATTCTATAATGAAAAGCAGTGAGATTAAAAAAAGAAATGAAAAAAACTATGGACTTTTTAATGCCTTTTTGAGGAATGGTTTTATGCTTCAAAGCAGTAAACTTACATTATTAATGTCCTAATGACAATGCCAGTTTTAAATTCTCTTTAATTTGCAGAGGTGTACCAAACTTTTTAGCAGCATTAGGACTTTTAGTTGGGGATGGGGAGAAATGGGAAGGTGGAGTGGCTGGAGAAACAAAAAGCCAAGATAGGCTTCTCACCTTTTATGGATGAGTAGGTTGGATTTCTCTTTTCATGTCTGTCAGGTCTCTTGATTCCACTGCTCTTGTACAGCCATGTCTTGTGGCAACAGAATCAACTGTTACATGTCCACTGAACTGACACTAGTTTTTATATTCTGTATACTGTAAAAATTAAAAAAAAATCCTGATTTTATTAATTTGTGTAGTTCTTTTACCTTCTTTATGCATGTATCATTTTTTCCTTCTCTGTTTTTCAGTGTTCCCCATCCATTTTTTGCTTAGTATGACTTCCCATTTGTCATTTTACTTGTTTTCCCTATTAACAGATGGTTTGTTGGTATTTACAAGGAGATGATTAGAACTTTATGGATAATTTGTAAATCTTGGGTATATGTTGGTTGATTTTGGTACATACTTGTAGAAGAGTATTTACTTTAAATGCTTTTCTGGAAAGGAAAGGTTGCACACAATTGCATTCTGAAAACAGAATCTTCCCCAAGTAAAGGTCTTAGTTTCTGGAGCTGTTATGAGTGAAGGTAGTATGTAAGAAAAGAAAAACCTGGATAGTGGTCAGAGCAAATATTTCTGGCTATATATGAAGTTGTGCTGTATTTGGTGATGCAATGCCAAGTAAAATCCTTAAAGTGTTGCTTTGCAGAGTAGATTTTTCTGTATTAGTGTACTGAGACTAATTTTTTTTGTCATAGCTATAGTTTGATATTTAAAGTTTTTATATGCATAATCACTTTATCTCCTTGTTTAATTGTTTGCTAATTCTGAACCATGACTTTCAAGTGGCTTAGTCTGAATCTGTTATACAAGGTTGATGGGGTTTATTCTGTGGGCTTTTTTCTTTCAGGGTGAAAATGCACTGGCTGCAGTGCCAGAGGAGAGTCGCCATGAGGGAAAAATAAACTTTAAAGTTTACAGAAAATATTTCACTGCAGGAGCAAACTACTTTGTGATTTTTATACTCATAGTATTTAATATTTTGGCACAGGTAAGTTGTTGGAAGCCACAAATAATATAAATATGAATATATTTTGGGTTTGTGAGGTTTTTTTCCTACTTGTTNAGCAGGAAAAAATGAGTAATCATTCTCAAGACAAAGAAAAAAGTAATGGCACAGTCAGAGGCATCTTACTGGCCCCTTTTTTACTTTTTTTTTTTTTTTTTTTTTTTTTTGATATAATGCATACTTGTTGCTGTAACATTCCATCTAAAATGTTTGGGAGCATTGAGTGGTCTTGCACTGATCCTTATATCAACAATTTTAATACTTCACTAAAATAATTATTTTGATGACAACATGACACAAAAATTATAAGCCAGTGTACTTTTTTTTGGAAAGAGAAGAAAATCATAAGGTATATGAAAATGGTGTTTAACGAAGCTAAACAGTCAGTATGTTTCCCGTTGAGGTGGGTAAAAAGATTTACTGGGTGTGGGAGGACGGAGTCTGACAGAAGTGTTCGAAGAGCAGCTCACCTGCTGGTAAGTGCAGGTTATGCGAAAAATTTAGATGGAGGGTCACTGTTTAGCAGAATGAGAAAGCTAGGAAGAGCATATGCAAATATTTGGCATAATGCAGGCGGTAGCAGGTATGTAAAAGATTTTTTAAACAAGGAAAGTTATTTACAAACTTACTGAAAGCAATGGTGAGCTGAGGAAGCTGAGTGAAGATACCTTATTGCCTTTTTCTCTGTTTCTTGCTGAGAAAGCTGGAGTTAATTTCATGGAAATGATTCATCTTGGCTGTAAAAAAATAGTCTATGTATTTTAACATGTTACTTACTTTTTGCTTGTCCTTGAATTGAGTCTGTTGGAAAGATAGCTAAGCAAGATCAAATCTCTGTAGCAGGCTGCCCACAACTACAAATTCACATGAACAGAAGTGTATTTTGAGATAAATAACCCTGTTACATGTTTGTAGTCACCTCTTGTCACGGAAGGAAGGTGGCAGTAGGAGTTTTTTCCCTCTCTCTCCTCTCTCATCCTCCTTCAACCCTGTTTCTGGTAATTATCTCCTGTAAACACAAATTTCTGGACTGGTAACATCAGAAAGTTTGTTAATCAAAAAGCATTTTGGAATATCTCTTGTAGCAAATTTAGGAACTGAGAAAATGAGTTCTTTAATGTTCAATTAACATACATTAGGAAGAGCTACTATGTTTTGTTTGCTAAAGTGTATTGCTTTCCTTTAGTTTGCTAACATATAAGGTAATTTAAGGTAACTTCTTTCTTTGTAGAGCACCTTCTAATGTGCTTGGCAAATTGCTGCTGGTCTTGAAAGACTGGATAGCATACTTTTCTGAATATGTGATGTTTTCCCAGAGAGCTTGAAAGAATAGCAAGGAAATTTAATTTTCTAATTTTTTTTTAATTTTGTGAGATGATTCTTGTATTTGCCTCTTTTGCTCAAGGTGGCCTATGTGCTCCAGGACTGGTGGCTTTCTTATTGGTAAGTTGATGATAATAACTGGCCAGTTGTTTCTGCCTTTTCAGTCAGGTGTTGTTTGTTTAATTGAAAGGGAATGGAACCTGCTTTAGAATAGTTCAGATCTTCCTCTGATTTCCACTTGTGGCGGAAAAAAAATTAAACTTTATGCTAAATGTAGACTGTGATTGCATCTATTCATGTTGTGATGCGTGACAGCATCAATACATGAGATCTTTTGAACTGAAGATTTCAACATAGTTGAATCTAGAGACAGCTAAACACACTTATTTGATGATGATTATCTTCTCTGTGCATTTCCACAGGGCGAATCATCAAGAAAAGTTGAATCTCACAACAAATGGAAATAATGGAACAAATGAGACTGAACCTCTAGACCTTGACTTTTATTTGGGAATTTATGCAGGTAATTGCACATGCACGTGTGTATGTGTCTAAGAACTATTTATTATCTGATAGAGAGTTTTGAGAGGTGCAAAGCAATGGCCGTGTGGGGAAATGTGATTTCTAGCAGTAACTGAGCAGTGTCTTAACAAATTAGAAGCCTGAGTCTTGCTTTCTGATTAAATAGATTGCAATAAATAAAAGAAAAGAAAAGAAAATAAATCTAACAAAAGAAATGGGTTGAATGCAGAGTCTTTAATTGCTTTGCCTGGATTTTGGAAAGTAAACTAGGAATTGAGTATTTGAAAAGTCAGTCACATTAAAGTTGTGGTTATTGTCTATGTATTAATAAGTCATTAAGCTAAATCTTCAGTCATTATATGGATGGCAAGAGGGATTAGAAATGGATCTTTATTCTGTGCTGTTCTAAAACCTGGCATGGCTACATTTCTTCTGAAGTGCCATACCAAAAGAACAAGTTTTTAAAAGGCATCCTAGATGGATATGCAAAGCAGATTGTTAAAAAACATTTCAATATATTTCAATAGGTAGCATTATGCTTCTGAATATTCAGAAAAGGGCGTTGATCCTTGCATTCAGGCATCCAAACATCTTGAAAAACTGCTCTGAGATGTAGTAAAAATTGCCACAGCAAAATCACGTGCATGCTCTCAGATTCTGCTGTTTAACACTCCTAGTGAGGTATAGTTTTGTATGGCATGGTAATTTCTTCATGGAGATGTAAATGATTGGTGTGAGAAAACAGGTGGAATGCCAGAAGAATATGTATTGAATGTATTCAGAAACATCTCCATGGGTGAGAGAATAGGTGCAGGATTTTTTGTTCGGTTTGTTTCCTGGAATCCACGTGATCTAAGTGGCTGACACAAAATACTGTGCTTGGCCTGGAAAGCAACAATTTAGGAGCCAGATAAACTTGGCTCTTACCTTCTCTGTGTAATGTCTTATTTCATGAACCGTTCCAGTGGACTGCACAGTATGATTAAATGTGGCAAATTTCACTTTCTCTGACCAGATAGCCTAAACCACATTAGTGAAAATTTTATCCTATAAGGAATATTTTGCTCTAGACAGCAGAACAACAGAAGTTACCTTTATATTGAAATGTTCAGATGACTTAGTGAGATATTTGCAGTGGTTGAACTGACAGCATTGATGTATCCACACAAAATTGTAAGTGACATTGACAGAGTTATAAAAAGGTAGTACATTTTATATGAAATACTTAATAATCCAACTCATCTTTTCCTATAATCTCTTAAACAGTATAAAATTATTTAATATCTTTATTTCTGATTCTCAGTGTTTGAAAAAATAAAACCCCACCGTAGTAGTTCCTTCTTAGTCCTTGTTGCTTCTATGAAACAAAGGTTTAGAAGAGTAAAATGGCTGTTAATAGGAAACACTGTTGGCCAGAACTGAGGTACCAATTCCACACCTCTTGTATAAGATGAATGTGCAGAGGGCCCTTGTCTCTCTCCTTATGAGGTTCTGAGCTCATGAACAGGGAAAGCAAAGAGACAGACCAGAAGAAGGACTTGGAAGCATGTCTTGTTCCTCCTTCTCGCCAGCCATTAAGTCTGTTCAGGTGTTTTGTTCTGTGAGGGTCATACCAACAGCTTCCAGCTGCTTCCAGGCCTGAATAAAGTTGTACAGAAATGTGGGGTTCCCAGGATGTGGTCCCTGTCCTCCTGTTGCTCCCACAGACTGCTGTTAGGAATGGGCTGTGCCACAGCCTCCTGCTTCGTGCCTCTCCTGCTCCCTTTTTGCATGACCCAGCTTTCCTGTTTGGGTGTATGCAGTTGGAAAAGTTGTCTTCCCCTACCTGGCCCAGAATACAGCAGCTGGGACAAGGCAAACAAACTCTCATCCCATTGTCTTCTCCTACCTGGCCTGGAATACAGCAGCTGGGACAAGGCAAACAAACTCTCATCCCATCCACCCTCTTTTTTCTTAGAAACAGCACCTCACAGAACATCAGCAATAAACTCCAAGCACACAAATGAAATAGTGGTGATACCTTTTCTTGCTCCCTGGCATACAGAAGGAAGCAGGATGGGATAGCTTAACCACGTCACATAATCTAAAACCTCCCTCTTTCCCACTGTTGCTATAGCAGTTCCTGAATCGTGTACAGTTCTAACCTGCCCTTAGAACAGGCAAGGTTTCCTGCTGATAGTTGGGTCTTACTTCAGCACGTCCTCCAGACCTGAGGTAGCTGTGCTGATATTCTGAAGTAGATCACGTGGAGCCTGGAAGCTCTGCCAAATGTAAGGTTTACACCTTCGTTGTTCACCCTTATTGACGGGGAATTTGGGCAGCCACGTTGGAGATTATGCACAGCAAACAGAGCAACAGCAGTCTCATTATTTTAGTTTTGTGCCCTGTAGCACCCTTGTCTTGTAAGCAGGGTTGTGCCCAGAAGAGAGACAAAGAGTCTGCGGACCAGTTCCCTAGAAGGACTCTATTTCACGTGGCATAAGGAATACATCTTATAAAGTGTGAAAGAAATACATATAGTTTAAATGATTTGGTGTGTTTTACAAGGGGAAGAATGGCATGAGTGGTTTGGGCTGATTGGGAGTAACTCAAGGTTGTCTCTAAATAGCCGTGTGTATATTACTTGTTTAATACCTGCTGGCAAGTGTTGAATGTTCACATTGACCTCTGCAAGCCTCAGTTATACATGGCTCTGTGAAATGAATTTTTTAGTAACACTGTTATGCAGAAAGTTTTAATACACATTTATCTCATGGGTTAACAGACATTTCCTGCATTTCTATGAAGTACCAATTCTTTCAAACAGAAAAAGAGAAATTGATTAAATTGATTCTGTGATAGTAACTGATGCTAGTGACAAATGTGTCTGTGTTCTTCACTCAGTCTGAGTCCCCCTAGGCTTAAGTTGGGATTCTTGCTATATGCAGAAGTCCAGAGAATTTGGTTTTAGTTCAGCTTTATTTTTAACTTTTTTTCTTCTGAAAGATCCATATCTTTTTTGGAGACTCTATTCATGTTTCTTTTTTTTTTTTTTTATTTCAGGTTTAACAGTGGCTACAATACTATTTGGCATAATAAGAAGTCTTTTAGTGTTTCAAGTTCTTGTCAATTCTGGTCAGAATTTGCACAACAAAATGTTTCAATCCATTTTGAAAGCTCCTGTCTTGTTTTTTGACAGAAATCCTATAGGTAAGTTTATTAGTAAAAAAACCCCTCAATATCTAATGTATCTCCTTGATTGCACAAATTATACCATTTCTGGACAATTACAATTTCATAGTGTTTTTGCACTTTTGTTGGATTCTTTTGCTTCTTTTACTTAGACTCTCTAAATTTGAATTTTTACTTAAAGACTTTAAATTTAACAGTGTAGTCTTTCTCAATTTCAAGTCAGACTGCTTATTGATGGTTCATCTTACTGTCTTTAAATGCAGCTTACAGAACAGCGAATTACCTGTAGCTTTGGTGTTGTACATTGACCTGTATTTACACTGCTGTTCTGATGCAGTTTCACAGGGTGTCTCCCATATGCTGCATGTGTATGAATGCATTTTGTAAAACTGTGGTCCCGATCTTTATGTTCTTCAAAAGAAAGGAGAGAGAAGCTGGAGCAGAGTGAAGAGAGTGGGGAAGTGGGTGGTGCTGACTGACTAGCCAAAGGTTTCTCTTTTACGTGAGAAACAGAAACCTGATGGTCTTCACTCCCTTGGAAAAAAAAGGGACATGGGCTTGTTCTCATTGCACCAGGAGGCATTTAATTGTGGGGATATATAGGGCTGGCTTTATTGTTTCAGAGAAATTAGTAATATTTTCAGGAAATAGATACTCACGTGGAGAAAAGGTTCATGCCCATGATATGGTGAATGATATGTGTACAGTTTAATCTTAAAAAACATCCCTACAACTGCAGAAGTTTAGGTTACATGTCCTACTTGTACTGTAAGTGTGTGGAAATGTAAATTCAAGGCCACTGGAAAGGATTAGAAGGGAAGCTCAGGAAATGGGTTAGTGGCGGGCTAGTGAGAGCACATACATCAGAAGAAATCCCAGTGCTGATGTGTCAGGAATTTTCCTCTTCTCTCTCTCATGTATGTGTGCGCAGCATACTCAGTAACTGTATTTTTGAGGGAATACATAATGATCTTGTAAGAATGCCCATAAATCTGGCTCATAATAACAAACTAAGAACTAGAGAGAAAACATCAGCAACAATGTAGAGTAACACCAGTTTGCTTTGTAACACTGTGAAGCTCTAATTAGCAGTGCATTGTAAAACTGACATTTATAAAACCTGCCTGTCGTTGGTATTCACACACTGTTGTGACTTGGATGTGTGTTTCTATTAATCAACAGGTATTTTGTAATAAAATATTAACTTCAGGGTGCATTTATTTCTTTCCCTTCATCTTTCTTTTGGTCATGGTAGCATGCAAAAGTACTGCTGTTCTGATCTCTGCATTATTTGAAAAAGGAAGAAAGGAAAAGGGAAAAGATGACACATGAGACAATGTTCTTGTTCAGAATTGCAGCATTTCGCAGTTCTCAAATCCTGCTTGTAACATCTGTATTTCATCGTCTGATTTACATGGGTTTTTTACTGTTTATTTATCTTTTAGAACTGCACATGCTGTTTCTTGCATTGCGGTGGGATGTATTTTTTTGGTTTTTCCCCTACCTTTTTTTCAATATGCCTTGGAAAGACGTATTAAAAAGAAATTGAAATTATTAAATGCGCCTTTTTCTAGGGTTGTGATGGTAATAGCTAAGGCAAACTAGTAGTTATCATATCCCATATTAGCAAAGCTGATATTACAATGTCAGATCTGTCATTTAAGCATCCAGCATGTTCTCAGGATTTGTGTGAGGCCTCTAAGACCTCAGCAGAAGCAATTGCTGAACTGAATTTTGCTGTTTTATTTATCAAAAAATAATCAGCAATTAAAAAATGCCACGGCTGGTATTTTTAATACATGGTGATCTGTGTTCCAGAGTTGAGGAAGGAAACTTTTATATAAATAGACATCCCAAGCTTTTGGTAGTTCTTATTGAGGAAGCAGAGTAACGAGGAGCATCAGGGAGTCGACATTAGGAGATGGAAATACGTGGTGAATCATGACATGTCTGTCAGCTCCCAACAGTGTAGATCCAATCAGTCTTGGTGAATAAATGAGATGACTTATTTCTAAAAAAATTATGTTTTGTGAATCAGTTTAGGCATGAGCCCAAGATCTCTCCTTACAGATTGCATTAGTAATATATAGAGAGGGGAAGGTTGTAAACGAAATAGTAACTAGCATTTTACCCAGATGATAGAAGGATGTCAATGTATTTTGGGAACCTGGATTACATAGCAGAAAGAGAGAAGGAATAAAAGGACCCCTCTGCTTTCTCCCTTCCCAGCCAAAAATATTTGTATGTACACAGATTTCACCTTTCTGTAATTTGGCATAGGTCTAAAAATAGTTAAACATTACTGCATATTTTGCTTTAGAAGAACCTTATTGATAAATTATTGTCTCTTTCTTTCTTAAGTGTTAAGCCTAACCCTACTGAGCTGATAATTTTAAGTGACCAAAGTGTATTGTCTTATTCAGCACTCAGAAAAAATTGCCATTTACTTATGACTGAAATTCAGATTTATCAGCAGGTATCTCTACTGCATCACTTGCACAGCTATTGTGAAAGCTTGATAGGTAGCTGAAGTGTTAGTATTTTGGGTTTTATCCCATCTGACTTGTCTGCATTTGTTCACAAAACTTAATTTTTGAGCGTAGAATTTGGCTCTCTGGAAACTTCCTCTGCTCTTCGACCCATATCCCAGTAAGAGAATGACATGAATGTCAAAGTATCTGTAAAGTAGGAAGATGTGGGTGCTTTCTATTTCATAGTGAATGCTTTATATATTGCTCTTCACATGTCACTTGCAGGAAGAAAGGGGTTGATTTCTGTGCATGTCTAGCACAAGAGGGCAGCATGATCTGTTTTATCCCAGTCGAGCATTACAGCAGCTTCTTAGAAGGATAACAAAATTCATCTGTTATGTTTTTAGCGATGATATTTGAGGAGTGAATTTTCAACCTCTCCGCTGAGCAATAGTAATGTGGTTCCATTCAGTTGTCTTCATTATCTGCAAGAGCAGTGTTTTCTCCTGATCTTTTACACATTAAGCTTTTCAGCTTCATGTAGTGCTGAGTTCAGGAACGTTTTTCGTTTTGGAAATACTGGCCGAAAAGTCAAATAACCCTCTAGAGTCAGAAGTGTCCCACCAGGAAGACTTTCTTCAGCCATTATTCCTTTTAATTTCTTTTTCAAGATGTTTGTAACACTTCAAAACAAATTTGTTATAAAGCTAGGTGAAAGGGACCTGGACTTCAGCAGCAAAGACTTGATTTGGGACATGCCTCTTTTGAAATTAGTTTCTTATTGAATAGTTCAGAGGATCCTCGTTTTGACAAGCTTCAGGATTTGATTCAAGATTACTTGCTTAGCTTGTAAATGAATTGTTCTTTTCTGGGATTTAGAGACAGAGATTAGAGAAGGGATGCTAATGTGTAACTGCATCATTTTCAGTTATGGTAGTTTTAGTGTAAATTCTGTGTAATTTTGAATTGCATTGAGTTTAGGAAGCTGAAACCTGCTGCTGCTTTGCTGATGGGTGCTGTAAGAAGGAATGAATGATATGCATTAATTTGTTCAGATAAAATAGAAATCTCTTCCCCTTCTAGAGAATCTGTCTAAAATTTAAATTGAACCGGAATCACTACGCAAATGCCAATCACTACACAAATGCAGCTTTTTTTTCCCCCCGAATTGTATCTCCCCAAACTCTTGGGTCTGACAGTTCATAGGAGGAAAAGAAATATTTTGGCAGACTTGATAGCATTTCTGGCCTTCTTAGAAATGGGAAGCACTGAATTGTGTGATGGTTGTCCTCCACCTGTTAAATTAACAGATTTTTTTTCCCCTCAGATGCTTTGTGGAAGCATTGAATAAACATTGATCCCTTTGGGTGCTTACCTAGACTTTGAGATTTGACCAGGTTATAGAGAGAAATATTCTTTTTTGGTTTTGGCAGCCAGAAATGACATGCTGAACTGATAGCTAATAGCAGCACATGAAAGCAAACTCCAAATATAAAAAGATTAAAATGTGAAAGAAAGCTGTTGTTATAATGAAGAGTTTGTTTTTCTTTAAGGCATAAGGATTTTAATTATGGTGTTCATAAATCAAGTGCTGAAATGCTTATAATTTGACAGAGAAAGTTTCTTTATAGGATTAAAAGCATGTTCATCAATGCACAAATGCCTATCTGCATTTTATCTGACAGAAGTGTCAAATGGGCAATGTTGTTAAAGTGTTTCAACCATATAATATTTGCAACGAATATGGTATTTCAGCAGTCTGAAAATTACAATGCTGATAATGAGGTTGTTAAATTATACTTTATCAGATGGATAGTGAAACTGCTCTAGTTAGTGTACATTAATGTATGCTTGTTCACACAAGTGATTCTGCTGAACAAGTAGCATGTTTAAACAAGAAATACTGGTCTTAAACGGTGTGATTTACAGTAGGTGGTGTTTTGGCATATCATGCAGTTAACAAGGCAAAGCTTCATGTTAAGATATTTCGTTTGTAGTCTCATTCGTCACTGATATAAATATTCAGTAGCAATGCCAGGAAATGTATTGTATTCCTATTTGACTCAATGACTCAATTGCTTGCTTTTTTTTTTGGAAACAAGATCTGTGCTATCTTTCTGATGCAGTTTTCAGATATATCCTTGTGGTCAAGATGAATTCTGCAGGGTTGTGAAAAACTGTACCAGCTCTTTTGACAGCTTTCATGTTCTCTTAAGCTAATACAAAAAAACACATTGTCCTTAAAGCAGCAGAGGCTTTGTTTTCAACTCTCTGTGCCAAGCTCTAAAGCGCGTTCACATGTGCACAGGTTTGTTAGTTTACGTTGAAAAGAAGTCCCTATAGGACAGCCTTTTGTTGTAAAATAAAAACAGATTCTCTCTTCCATGTTGGTAATCACTTGCATTTGTTGTTATTAAGATGGCAACACAATGGGTTCCATCAATCATCAAGATCCTTAACAACCGCACAACGTTGTAAATATTATGTTTGGGTGTTTGAGTGGAACAACTCGTCACTGAAGTAGGTGTGGTAATTAAAACCTGTTAGGTTGCTACATGTGTTAAAGAAAAAACCCTTTAATGTTTTTTTCATATAACAATGGTGATATGTACTTTAAATCTTATCAGGGTGTGATTATTAAATGATATTTTATGGGAGTTGCTCATTTACTGTTAGTATTATCATGGCTTTGTTAAGAGTTCAAATAGTCTTACGCTTCCATGTGTTTTATCACCATTATGATTCTGTCAAGAGCCTTACAAAGTTGATTGCTGTAGGAGTTGTCTTTAAAGTTAGTAAATGGCACTCTGGAGTTATGTTTACATTTATTATCTATTAGCATAACTTGATTCAATTCTATCCTATTCTTTTCTGCAATAATAATTGAATGAAACTTGGCCATAAACCGATGAGACAAGCCCATTACATTTTCAGTTCACCGAGTCAGAGCTCACCCCATTTGTGCCTAATACGGGAGATAAAATTAAAAGGTTTACAGAAAAGCTGTTTGTAGGAGGGGATGAGACATTATTTGATAGGGAAATAGCATGAAGCTTGTACTGACAGCCACTTCCAAGTGCAGCCTCCTGCTTTTCCGGCACAAGATTCGGCGTCCCTTCGTAGGGATTTTCTATCTTCTTCACATTAAGATCCCCTGGTGGGGAAAACAGCCTGCTGCGAAACTCATTTCTGACCATATGCTGACCTGCTCAGATACTGCAAAGTCCAGTGTTTTCATTTACAGAGAGAGCTGCTCTCGCCCCACCTCAGCCGAGCAGAAGGGAGGCATGGAATGTCGAGCAAGACAGAGAAGC
This sequence comes from Melanocharis versteri, assembly GCA_013397845.1. NCBI lineage: Eukaryota > Metazoa > Chordata > Aves > Passeriformes > Melanocharitidae > Melanocharis > Melanocharis versteri. The sequence goes on along the minus strand of VZTG01005917.1, from coordinate 221,737 downwards.
CTAATTAAAAATACTGGCTTTAGAAGACTGCACAGAAGCTGCTCAGAGACATCCCTTTCCTGCAAGTGTAGTGGGAAAATAAAAACGGAATTTTGTTTTAGTCTTGCATAGATGGCATGCTGTTTTGGTGAGATTTGTGGCAATGAGGAACTAAATGTTGGTTGGAGACACTTGAAAAGAGAGGGAGAGACTGCTGTAATATTGATGGAAAACTGCAAGGGGCTTAAAAAGAGGGCCCAGCTGAGGTGATGCAGCTACAAATAAGCTTTTAGAGATAATCCAAAATGGAGGATTTTTTTGTTTGTTTGTTTTGATAATAACTATTTTAAATATGTACCTTTTTCTGCTATTTTTAATCTGTTTATAAATTGTGGGGTGCTGCTACAACTGCTGCGGATAATGGGGACTGGAGGTGCCACATGGATAGAATGCTCTCTTGCTATTCATGGATGCCTGTTTTGCATAAGAAATGAACATTTTTGAGAAATGAGGAAAAACTTACCAGAACTCACTTCATTCCGCCTTGGAACAAGGCATAAACATTTCCAAAGATAAATTACTGTGGAGAAGAGCCGGGCAGAGATGATGAATAGCCAGGTGGTGAGACCATGTATATGGAACGTGGGGAAGGCAGCCCAGATCGCATCCCTCTCTGGTTTAGTGTGAGCCTTGAACATGCGGGTGATAGCCATGCACATCAGGCCCTTGGCTTTCCTGGGATCTTGGCTGTGCCACAGCCTTCCATTGCTGTCCCTTATGGACACACAGACACAGTGAGACCACTGTGGTGTTTGCAGAAAAACCAGCCCACTTTGATGGGGTGCTTGGGGTTTTTTTTTTGTTTATTCCGAGGAGCTGGAAATTAAAATAAAACAAACACTATCACAGTGCAAGCTCATTTCATTAGCACTGTTCTGCTTTATACTGCGCAGAATTCTTTCTCCCAGATGATCCTAGGTAATCTGCACTGCAGCATCTGGGTGAATTAATTAGTTGAGGTTTCTTTTTTTTTTTTCAGATTGCCAGCATCTTGCAGATTATGCAACAAGTGAAGATTAGTTTGTGCCTGTGGTGATCTTGTAGACTGTTTGGAAACAAAAGGCAGTTCTCGATCCAAAATTAAAATTTTAGTGTAGAAAAGAATGGCTGTTGTGTGTGAATCTGCCTGTTTTGGCAATCCAGAATAAAGCCCAAAGAATAGAAATAACAGCAGAAGCAGAGGTATTGAATCGAACTTGACTTCAGTGTGTTGTTCAGTTTAAAAAGTACAAACTTTAAGTTATTTACAAACAGTACAATACGGCTTTACTTGCTGTCTTTCACCGTCTTCCCCAGATAATTTTTTTTTTTCCTTCACCAAATCATTAGGTACTTTGTCAGGGGCTTTTTGTTATGTATTCAGGTGAATGCATATGCAGAACCTTCTTCAGGTTTTGATTTTTGATGTCATTTTATGGAATATAATGTTGTATTTGGAGAGGGCAACATTATTACAAGCTGTATATGTTGATAGCTACCAGCTTTAAGAGAGCTTTTCAAAGTGTTCTAAAATAGCATCAAGCATGTGAAGAACATTTTTTTGTTTGTTTGTTTTATTAGTTACTGGACAATAGTCCTGTAATTAGAGTGGTGGTATGTAATGGACATTAATTATTGCTTGTGGCTATACCAGCCTTGAGGCAGGTAGCTTGAAACTGGAAAGTGCTGGTTCATTTTTGTTTGGGGTTTGTTTTAATGCTCATTTAAATTTGGGCTCCTCTTGAACATTTTCCTAGGTGATTCTTATTTGCATATTTTGTTGCCATAGCTTTTGATTTCAGCTTGAGCAAAATATTTAGCTGTGATGGTCCCAAAGGGAGATTGTGGAGAGAGGAGGTTTCTGAAAAGTCTGGAAAGGCTGGGGCTGCCTTAGCTATTACTCACCTAATGCTGGGTAGGAAGTTGTATTCACAGAGCCAGCATGCAAAGCAAGCTGCTGTATGGCAGAAAGGTGGCAGAGTCTTCATTCTCAGCTGTTGGATTCAGAGTAGAGTGCCTTTTGTGCTCAGGAGGTGGTTTTGGTTTTGTGTTCGACTTTGCACTGTTATAGAAGACTTACGAATGACTTTTACCTGTTTGTCTTCTAGTTATAGGATCCCCTCATCCTTCCTCATTTGCCAGTTAAAAACGAGTATAAAGGTCACTAATATTTCTCAAACTTGGGCTTTTCTCAGGTGCTACTTGTCCAACATTTATGACATTTGAAAATTCAAAGGAAGTTTAGAATTAAACTTTTCATAAGTCATGGTTTTTCTGTTTGCTGACATGGTTCTGGTCAGTTTTCATCCACTGTGTACCTGAATTCATCCTCTGCTTTCTGTGTCCAGAAATGCTACTTTTCTTGCCCTCTTTTAAGCATAAATCTTCACTGGCTTGAGTTAGTGTTGCAGAATAATCTGAAGGTTCTTGGAAATTTGAGAAGGTGAAGATTCGGAACTTGGACATTCTTGCTAGCAATTGTAAGGAATAATACATGGAAAAGAGATGGTCTAACTCTTCCTCGGTTTTCTTTTTATCAGATGCGATGAGATTTCTCTCTGTGTGTGTGGTAAACCTCTTTATTCTCAATGAAGTTATTGTCTGTTTAATATGTAAATGATGCACTGCAGAATATTGCTAATTCATGTGTAGGCAAGAAAAAGAACAGTCTGCTTTGTGGTAAGTTTCCCTTTGTTGGAAATACATATTTCATTGTCCCTGTGTGTATTAATTTCTCAGCATAATTTCATGTTCATGAGTTTGAATGTTCACAACCCTAAATAAATAGTTTAGTCTATGTTTTAGGCAGAATTCCTACATCTGTTCTTAAGATGTCATAATTAATTTCTCATACAGGGATACTGTCGCTGCCTCCTCCTTTCTAGGATGTGCTAGGAGGACAGTGAGTGATTAGATGCCAGGGGCATTTGCTCAGTGTTGGGTTTTTCCCCCCTCTCTCCTTTTCAATGTGAATACTTAAAGCTGTAAACTTTACACTGTCTTTTTCTTGTCTTCTTCTAAGGCACTTATTTTTTTGTTTAGAATCTGTCATGCTGATCATTAGAGGAGAGGTGGTATCTGTCTTCACTTAGAGAGTTAAGTCTCTGTGCTTAAGGATTAGTATCTTAAAACCTTCAGGATTTTGAAAGTGCCAGTTAGATTAAGAGAAAGAAAGGAACTATATTTTTAATATTTAGTTTTAAAATATATATATTTATATATAAAACCCCATATGCTTTGCCTGAGGTTGGTATGATACTTCTTTCCTTTCTTCCTTCCCAGTCTCCTTTGAGAAGAAAAATTCTCCTCTCTCCTGTCTCAACAACCAGCTAAAAGTAAACAATTACAGTTAGCTTTCCAGATTATTTCTGGTATTTCCTGACTAAAAAATGTTGAAATGGTTTAAGGAAAAGTTGGTTGTTCCTACCTTTAGTCAGCTAATGTTCTCTTACCATTGGAGAAAAAAAAATTATTTGATGCTCCTTTGAGAAAAAAGATACCTGCAGAAATCTCTGCAAATTTAAAACCTCAGAACTGTGAAATACAGATGGTTTTAGCTTTAGAAGTGTCATCTTATTTTTTTTTTCGATTAAACTAACAATATAGAGGGAATTTTTTTCTTCAGTATTTTCAACAGAAAACTAGTTATGCCAGACTTATTCTAATTTTAAGAAATCTTATCTAAGGAGCGCTTTCAAAATAAAGCCAAATTTGAGAGAAAAAAGTGCCTTGAGGTTTTTATAAAGCTGACAAGTTTTAATATTCCAAATACGTAGTGACAATGATCTTTTTTCATAATTAAGCTACAAGTATGATTTAATATTGAATTCAAAGCCATTCTCTGGATGCTGCTTGTATTTAAACCCCCAAAAGTCCCCAAGAGAAAAAATGGAGAAAAACAATCCCAGCATATTTTCTTTTAATTCAGATAAGAAAAAATAAACTCTGCTGCACCTCAGTTTAATAACCAGTGTTGCTCAGCTACTACCAAAGGCTTAAGGACAGTGTTTAGAAGTGATTGTTCAGAAATAAGTGTTTCTCTAAGATTATGAGGGCTTATATGGATGATTTTATTCACCTGCTGAGTGTTCAAGAGTGGAAATGTCCAATCTGACACTTTCCAGAAGTGTTTGTTTGCTTGAAAAATAGAAACATTCCTGTGGAAAAGTAGGATTTAATTAATTTTTGTCCCATCTTAGCCACGTACTACAGCAATATTATGTTGTAGTTTTAATAGAGACACACAGATTCAGTGGAATGCCAAATCCCAAGTTTCTGAAATTATCTGAGATGTTTTTAGCTTAAAATGTAGTGCTGTGAGCACTACTTAATTTGTTAATACCTTTGTGCTCTGCCTTTTGTTGTTTGTACTTCTCGTGAGATGCGAGATGTTCAAATGCTTTTTGAGTACTTGTTATTAATTTTAAAATAGGCATGGAAGCGTTTTGAATAGAAATCTTATGTATTGTTCAATTAAATGGGCAGAAAGAGAACAAGTTAGTACAACTGAGAGACAGTACATTTAGATTAGATATTAAGAAAAAATTCTTTGCTGTGAGGGTAGTGAGGCACTGGCATAGATTGTCCAGACAAGCCTGTGGATGCCTTGTCCTTGGAAGAGTTCAAGCCAGGCTGGATGGGGCTCTGAGCAACCTGGTCTTGTGGAAGGTGTCACTGCCTACTGCACAGGGGTTGGAACTAGGTGGTATTTAAGGTCCCTTCCAACCCAGGCCCCATTCTGTGTTTCTTTGATTTTTATGGGTTTTGGAAAAACAGGATACATTCATTCTTTGACTCTCTGAGGAGGAGATGTAAAAATACTCTTCCAGCTAGTGACCTGCAGCACTTTGGTAGCTTTGGGTTGTATCTGAATTACTAAAAGTAAATGTGATGTCTTTCAGCATGAAGAAGGCTTTAGAGACCTTTCATACCGCTCAGATTTGGTGTAAAGCACAGATTTATACTTGTCTTTCATCTCGTCTTTAAAGTGGTGATGGTTCTTTGTAATGGAACTTGACCAGCAGGATAGATAGAGAATGCTGTTAGTGTAAGGTGAAGTGTGATGGATGTAACTCTTGCTCCTTAGATCAATTTTTCCTCCTGCTGTATGCCTTTCTGCTGTGATACCAAAGCAATTCAGAGAGGAAACAGAGCAAGGAAGGCAGTTATTTTAATTAGTGAATTTTATCCTCAAAGGCTTTTCGATCTAATTCGGTCTTCTGATTTTCTGTTGATTCTTCCAAATGCTTCAGACTTAGTCAGACAAAAGCCTTTTTCTTCACAATTGTCAGATTTCATTGAATCTCGAGTCTTGGTGATAGAGCTTAATTGTCAGCAAAATAAGTCTTGGTTTCTGTAAATTGTTTGATCCTCAATTGGTTTAGAAGTGACAATATACTTTCATTTACAGGGTTTAGATACTGTTTTCATGTGGCATGTGGAGCAAAGTTGGACCAACCAAAAACATTATTTCAGTTGTTTTCTGTCAGGAAGGCTTAGACAAAGAGCTTAGTCTTAGATCCTTTAAAGTTCAAGCATCTGCCACTAGGGGCAAAAAATATTTTCCTGTAGGCATTCATCTTTTATTGTAGATTTACCGTGCTGCTTCACTTGGTTGATAATCTAATTTAAACCTCGGAGATGATTCATACCTCCTCAAGGGGATTCACAGCTAGTTTAAATTGTCTGATGTCAGAACTTTTCACTTCTTCTAGTATCTCTTTTCTGAGCATAATAGTCCTTTGGTTGTTTGAATGCACTGAGGAGGAAAGAATGTGACCCATGCAAGTGGTAACACTTGAGAGATACAGTTTTACAACATACTTAGGGTTTGTTTTCAATATTTATTTGGATTTCTAGTTCAGGTAACTTGTGGTGTCTTGACTTCATTCAGGTCCTAATCATGCCAAGTGGTCCATTGTGGACAGACTTCTGCAGGTATGAGCGTGGTACCTGTTGAAGTAAGGAACCTTCTGGGAGGTAGAATAGACAGTTTGCTGTGCTAGAGACTTCTGTTTCATAAGCCCAGCATTTTGCATACCAACTGTAATATGGCAGTTTTCCAGAAAAACACTGGATTATGAAAGGTTACAAAACCTTGATGTCAAGAGGCATTTTCAATTTCCTTTCTTGGAAAGCCAAAACAAACAAACAAGCAAGCCCCCAATTGTCCAGAAGGTCCTAAAAGCTTTTAGAGTGATCCAAACAGTTAAGCTTTTGTGACCCCTTCCTGAAGGCATGACCACTGTGTAGTTGACCACTAGGAACTTTAGGAATTGAATGTTCATATTAGGAATGTGAAGTGCTATTTAAGGACTTCTTCCCTGGAGTTAGGCAAGGACAAAACAGACATTCAGAAAATTAAGAGGTGTTGTAAATACCATTCAGCTGTGATGAAAAGTTTACTGAATGCTTTTCATATGCATTCTGAAGTTAAGCTACATTTTGAAAACTATCAGAGTCAACATTTGTTCTGCAAATATTCTAATTAAATAAAATACTAAGCTAAGTTGTTACTAATTAATACTCTGTAATTTTAGTAGTGGTTGGTTTATTAACACAGTTTTGCCTTTTGTGGCTTTTTTGCTTGGAGGTATAGTTTTGTTTCATATGTTTTAACGATGTATCCGCAAGCTGATCCAGAATCAAGTTCTGTGCTCATGCCATTTTGGGAAGAGGGAAGCAAAAACACGAGATATTTTTCTGTCATTTGCTTTTGTTATTATATGTGTATTTTTCCATTTTATTCATGCCTTATCAGAAATCTGGTGTCTTTTTCAATGCAGAATAATGGCAAAACTGTTGCTTTAAAAGAACCTTCCCCAGAATGTCCGGGGTCAGACTATGATCAGAGATTATTTGCAAAATTTTTAACACATATTACAAAATATAACTTGTGCTTCAGGTCCATGAAAGGATTTAATTGTGATTTATGTATTGGATATGGATACTTGAGCGATAGATATTTTTGTCATAGTCTTTACATGGCTCCTCTAGTTGTCCTGTTTGTTGCAGTCGTGCAACTTGTTTCATCCTAATATGTCTGATGTACTTTCAGCAGAAAAGCTGCTGGTTTAAAAAGCAACAAAACCAAATTGTGGTGAAAATGGGTATCAGGAAAACAATGCACAAGTAAGTGAACTGTTAAAATCCAGTGACAGACACATTTTGAAGGAAGAAAGAAAACTCTTACTGATAATTCCTTTACCTGAAATCTTAATTGGTATTGTGAAATCTTAAGACCCTGTGTGAATGAAATTAAGCAAACTAATCAGAGTATACTCTAAAGACTAATGAGACACAACTGTCTGTTTCCCCTGCAGTTCTATAGTTAGCAGAGTGAAATATGCTCCTGTAAGAGCAGTTTAAAGCAAGAACTAACTAAAATCCTCTGAACTGTTTTCTACAGACATCTGTTTCAATGCACAGTAAGTGTTCCCTCGTCTGTCAGAGTATAACCTTGTGAGTAGTCTGTATGTGTCCAGCGCCTATGGTTACGCAGTATGTCCTGGATGCACTTTGCTGGCTCCCTTCAGGTGACACTGGCTTTTTGACTTCCACAGTTCTAGTTTGGGAACTGTTTCAGAACCCGATGTCCCTCTTGCTGTTTTTCCCATGTTTTTCAGTGTAAAACACCCTTTCTGTTGCCTCTGCAACTCATGTGTTGTTATTCCCCTATCTGGCTCTTTTTGTCACTCCTCATTTCCAAAACATTGGTTCAGGCACTTTTCTGGTTTTAAGTGTTGCAGTCACCTTGTGTTCACCTTCTGTTCTCACTTGCTTTGTCCCCAACTCTTCCACACTTCCTAGCCTATGTCTTGCTGTGCTGGGCTTTGTGCCTGGGTTGTGCGTGGGATGAGATTTGTACCTAGAGCTTGTGCCATTCCATGGTGAAGTAGAATGGGAGAAGCAATGTTGAAGGAAGAGAGAGGAGAGGAAATGGGGAGTGGATATGCAGTGAATGAAGCGAGGGGGAAGGAGAGGACACATGCAAGCAGGGCAAAAATTCAAGTCAGTGTGTATACAAAGCTCTCTCAATATCCAAACGCCCCAGGTTTGGTGAGTTCTGTGACTGTGACTACCAGCTTGTTTCTTGACAATTCTGTCTTGCAGCTGCTCCCCAGGGCCAGATGGAGGGAAGACTTTTTCTTACTCTTACAGCCCCAATGTACTGTGAGGGAGTCTAAGAGGAATTGTAGAAAGGAGTGTGACTTGGTTTGCACATTAGCCTTTTCCCCATGCAAAGCTTTTACTATTTCTGCACCTGGTAAATGGAGCTGTTGGCACACTCCAGTGTTTTTAACTCCCTCCCTCATCATTTTGCTTGTTTATCTTTCATGCTTACATCTTTGTAACTTCCTGCTCAGTGTGCATGAAAGTTCATCCACAAGCTGGCACTTTTTCATCTTAAAATCATCTCTCGAGATGCACCAGTAGCATTGTAACCGCAGTACACTGACAGCAGTTAAACAGATGGGTGGGGAAAACTCATTAACTCCGTGACCCCTTTGTGTTCCTGTGCTTTAAAACACATCTTGTCCTGCAACTTTCTGTTCCAGCTTGCTGCTCCATCTTCCCTTAGCTCGTTATTCCTTCCGCAGTCAATTGTGTTGGTTTCTCTTAACTGACACAACAAACTCTTCAGGGCAGGGCACGCTGCTGGCTCCGTGATGGTCCAGCCTGCGTCCTAGTGGGGCTCTGCCTCCTGCCTCGGATGCATTAATCCTCTTCTGGGTGTTTCTGACATGCAAACAACAAATGGCAGCGTTCTCAGGAGTCCCTTGTTGCGAGCGGCGCTCCTCTACTTTAGCCTGTTTATTTATTTAGGAGTTCGTACTGCTGGACAGCTGTAAATCAGAGCTTCACAGTGAAGTCTGTCTTTGAACTGAACAAAACCAGAAGGGTTTGTAAATTGTATTCACTTCTGCTTGAATGGTGGTTCAGTCAAGTAATTTTTTTCCTCCTTGATGTGTGTGAATTTTTTTCTGTGTTCACAGAGAAGTGAAGAAATGTTGCTGTTAACATATTTGTCATTCTAAGTTTCTTATTATTTAAAAGCCATGAAAAACAGGAAATTATAGGATTTTTTTCTTTAATTTTAAGCAACATATATGTAAGCATATGTTTTTAGTTTAACCTCTAGCATTCAGCTGTCAAAAAAATCTATGGGGATTTATTTAAGGTGTGTTTATACATAAACATTAAAGGTTCTTTGGTTTTGATTTATGCCCTACTAATGTTTTAGTGTGGTCAGCAGCTACTTCTCATTTGTAGCTGCTTATTCCTGGTATATTTTTGTTTCTGAGATGAAGCTTTCTAATAGTTGCCCAGTAGATGAGTACAGTAGAGTCAAAGTCAGTGCGGTATAACTTTTCAAAATGCTTAGCATATAATAATGTAATTATTAAAATGTCTTTAATGTAATGAATATAATATACAGTAGAGAAGAGGTTGCATTTGGGGGTTTTTTCTCATTTGATTTCGTTTAAGTGTTGTTAATTATAGTTTAGGCTGAAAAGAAGTTTACTTTACAGTGATATTTTTTTCCCCAGAAGCTGATGGCCCAAGGAACTGCATTGTCAGACTATATGTATATTCTTTTGGACAACACCTCTTTCTAGAATAAAACTCTTGGGTTGTGGTTGCCTTCAGCTTTTCTGAGATTTTTGGTTGTTTCTCAGGCAAGATTTGCAAGTGGAATTTGGTGCCAGTCACAAAACAGAGGAGTAGGTGAAGTCATCCCTCCTTACACCCTAAAGCTCGCTCCACTGGAAAGGATCTGTTCTGTGCCCTAAATTAGGCCCCCCCAAAAACCCACGGGATTTCATTCCAGCTGTAGTCTCTCGCATGCTGATTGCTGTAGCCTTCTGGCATGCACCCCTTTGCCTTCTTCTGGTGCTATACTTTCTCCTGAGTTTTCCAAAGGGTGAGCAGCTTCAAGAGCAGGGGCTGAAGGAGACCTACAGCAGAAGGGCCTGTAGTAGAGAATTAACATGCCTGCTGGAGAGGTGGGTGACCCAGCTTCAGTGTATTCTCCCTGGCTGGTGAAAGTAACACATTCTCGTGGATCTCTGCCCCACCTTTGCCTCTCTTGTAAGTCCCGATCTCTGGGTTTGGCTGTACCTTTATAAACAGGAGGACGGGTTTCCCAATATCTTATTTTGTGAATGGTACCTAAGTTGTGAATATAGTTGTTTCCAGATATTACGTGACTTTACTCCAACATGAGGTTTAAAAAGTCCTAAATTGAAGCAAAGTATTTATTTTCATGGGGCGTGAGGGTGGGGTGTGTGTTCTTTAACACAGAGCAAATTTTTCAAGGGAATGCTTTGATTATTTGGACAGCAGACTAAGTGAGCTTTCTGATAGATAGACCAGAATTTCTCTTGAGTTCTGTAGTAATGACATTCCATGTGAGGCAGGAAAAAATCTATTGAAAATTATCCAGTGTCATCCATTGCGCATTCTGGATAGCCAAACCCGTGTGGTTTTTTTATAAAATTTTTCTGATTCCCAGTGGCTTAAAAGGAAAGGTTAAAAAGGAAAATGTGTTTCAGGAATCATTACATGGGTATACAATGAATGAACTTTAGAGAGAATCCCTCCTTTCCAAACAATCATGTATTCCAGCAGAAGAGAGAAAGAAAAAGAAACTGCAGCTAAAGAAAAATTAATGATCCAACTGAAGGAACATGCCAAGCAAAAGAGAAGGGTTTACAGAGTCAGATGAAGATGTGAAATGCCTTGGCTGTTTGGCCTGTCTGGAGGCTTTATCCTCAGGATGGCTGGGCTAGGTAGAGGCCAGAAGTCTTGGCTGTCCAAGGACAGCCTCTGTAGAATTCAGTCCCTATAGACTTCTAAACAGAAGGAACCGTCCCTATAGAATTCTCTGTCATGGTTCCAAAGAAAGGAAGAAGATGAATGGGGTTCTGAATATATGTAAGATTGGTAAAATATGGCATATTATTTGGTTTTGGAATGATAACCATATAGCAGTGATAACCAGATAGCAGTTTCAACTAAGATTACGGGAGTCAAATGCTTTATATTCAGTAATGTCCTATTTCTTCATTGTCATTTTAGACTGGAGTATGATTGAGCCCCTCTAGCTTCAACACCAATTTAAAAAGGGGGCGGGGAAGAGGAAAACATTGAAACATTGGAAATTAAGATTCTTATTATGAGAATTATCTTTAGGAGATAAAATGGTAAGAAAAGCAACAAATGTGAGCAGATTTGCAAGAGCTATCTGAGATCCACCCCAGTATTTTCTGAAATGCAGTATTTACAGCTTATTCTGAATCAAGTCTTGCTAGTATAAATAGCATAGAAAAACTCCTTTTTGTTGTTAGAAAAATCTTACCAGGAAGGTGACATATATTTCCATTTTTATTTTAATTCTTGCATTGATGTATATTTATATAGAGCTCCCAAATATGAAAATAACTGTAATAGCTGTTTTTCTCCTCTCATGTAAGTATTCCAGTAACAAAATACTCTTCAGATATTTCAGTCCATCCTGATTTGTAGTATTCTGTTTAGTCTTCTGTAAGCCCCTCCTCCAGCAAAACCGCACTTGGGACGTATTTTCAGCCCAAATTGGATTTGTAGCAGAGAGAACTAGACTACGCAAGTGCTCTTTTAGAAGTGGGTGCATTTGTGGTTAAATATTTTAGGAAAGAAATAAATTCATAATCTTGCTAGTAGAAAGTCAGTATAAGATTACATTTTGTAGATAATGTTTCGGGTTTCTATTATACAGATGCTTTGCACTGTGGTGAGAAGTTGAAGTAGGTAGCTTTATATATGATAAGGAAAAAGAAGGTGGTGTAAATCAACAGAGAATTTTGTCAGTAGTGTGTAACTTGACATCTTTTTGAAGGTCAATTGATAAGAAGGTGCAAATGGGTACCATTTTTAAGTTTTTTTCTCTTCTGGAAGGGTAAGGAGGCCAGTTGTAACTCTCCTGTACCCCTCTCCTCTGTAGAAATGTGGGGGGTTTTTTTTGTTCAGTTGGACTGTGTCCCCTAAAAATGGAACTTAAGAGTCGTGTTGCTTGTGTTGAAGTATACAGCAGAAATTAAGTTCTGCTGTATTTTGGCAGTATGTTAGATTAAGTTGCTTCATTTTAGGTTGTGAGTTTTTTTGTTTCAGTATACTTAAATGTAGAATTTTTCATTAAACTGATGATCACTTAAAATAGCTTCAGTGAATGAGTTTAAAAAGAAACAGAGAGGATATCCAGAGCTTACCTTCTAGAATGGTTAGAACTTTGTTCTGGCAATCTTCATCACAGGATTATGTATTAGAAGTTTGATGTTAATCTGGGAATTGGGCGGGGGGCGGGGGTGTGGTTGTCTGCTTCCATTGTTGTTCTAATTATGAAGCAGAGATGTAGTTTTGTACTCAGGTTCTAGCATAAAACTTTCCTATATTGCCAGAAGTTTGTACGTTTAAATTATTTTGAAGCTTCCTTTCACAATCAATTACAGGGTATTATTGTAGGGATCAATAATTAGAAAGTTGCTGATGAATGTATTATCCCAGCTCTAGCATACTTTTTTAAAAGGGATCTTTTAAAAGGGATCTACTTTGCTAGCAAGTATAATACAGTACCAAAGTCAAATTCTGTTTTGTAAATGCTGTTATGTGTGGAATTGTAACCAGCTTAGATAATGAGTAATGAGATACAATTGGAAAGGCAGTTAGGATGCAGAAGGTATTTTGAGATTTGCCAAGAAAGCAATTTCAGAAAGAAGGAAAGTTGCACTTCCCCCCCTTACTCCACACAATCAAGAGGTTTTTCCTTTGTGTGCTTCTGTTTTTAATGGAGACTTTAGATATAATTTCTGCATTGTATCTTATGCGGGGAGGCTTTGGCTGGTGATAACAGATGTTAATACATGTGCTCTTCTGAGGACACCCAGGAAAAAGGACAGATCAAATGTACCACATAAATTACCAAAGAGATAAAAAATTATATAGAGCATTGACGTATTTTGGTTTGCCACAGCAGGGTAATTCCAATCAATAGCGTGTATGGACTGGAAAGCTCCAGAAACAAGTGTACAGTTAGGATCAATGTATGCATACTAGGTAATGTTGATGTCTCCATCAGCAGTAAAAATAAAAATCCATTTCCGAAGAAGCCTGTTTTCTGTTCTTTATCATAGTTATTCTTCTTTCTTTAAATCCTACACTTAAAAATAAGATCAGACACAGCATTCATGTTTTCTTCTCGCTTCCTACCTGTTTTCTTGTTTGACAGCATTTGTGTAAAAAGTCCTTTTCAAGTAGTAAATTAATTTGGATAGAAGGCATCCCACCTGAATTCATTACATGCTGGCAGTTTAGATAAATGGATATTATGATCTCAGCATATTTTGGCCCAGCACCACTGTGCCTATTTGCAAATGTCTAAGAAAGTGATAATATTCCTATCAGTTTCAGGCTGCTAAAGAAAAAAATGGGGTAGAATTTCTTATTTATATTTATAGGATGCCTGTAGGGAAGACAGTAATGCTGTATATGGTAGTTTGTGTGGTCATGTGGTGCTAAACATATATTAAAAGAAGATAACAGACCTTTTGACATTTCTTTGTAGAAATATGGAAGAAAAGCCAGAGTAGATCAGTAATTGACAGCTATGCAGGAGATGCATTTCCAGATTTCTTTCTGAAGAAATATTTCACAAACTTACAATTCCTTTCAAAGTCGGTAATCCATCTTTAATTATTTTGTTGATTTCATAGTTGTATTTTACAAGGTTGATGTAATGTCTGCTTCCTGCCAACATTTGATATGGACAATCCACTTTGTCATTGCTTTGATGAAACGGCAGGCTGCGTGTATCGCAGTACTTTTTTTTTCTTTCTTTTTTTGAGGTGTGGGGGTTTGTGTGTGTGAACTGAGCCTGGGTAAAGGCTTATCAGTCCCTGAATGCCATAGTTTAGCAGCAAGATATGTGGGGAGCTGCCAATTTGTACCACGGACAGAATGGGAAGCGTGTTCAATGCAGTGAAATGGATGGGTGTTTAAATGTACCCGGTTCTGTACAGCTATTTCTTCTATTCCTGCTTTCCGAGTGTGCTTTTATTGCCACACATACACTTGAGAGCATTATTTTGCTACCAGGCGTCCATTTAGAAGGACTTTGGTGTTCCAAGGTGTAATTGGGACTGTTGGAGTGCACGATTTCCTCTCTTTGGGGTCAGGAAGCCCACGCTGCTCCGTGGCTGTTGCGGGCAGCGGTGGCACCCAGCCGTGGTGACCATGGTGGTGCCACAGTGTCGGGGGGGTGGGGGACACGAGGGGCTTCTGCTCACTCAGCAAAGTCAGTGGCTGCTCGGTGTGTGCTTTGGGATTGTCTGACATGGATCCATCCAAGTCATGGGTTGTCTGTCCTAGCCCAGGCGAGCATCTCCTCAGCATGACATGCCTTCAAGCATGTGTGCAATCCTGGTTGGGGTTGTTTATGTTTAGTTACACAGAAACGGCTGAGTACCTTCTTGAATCTATTCTTAGCACTACAGGTTGCCTTTAGACAGGTTTCTGTGAGTTTGCAGCAGGGAGAGGAAGAGAATGTTACTTTCTCCATGGAGGCTGGGCAGTGGGGGTGTTCTGGCTTCTCTGTTTCAGAGTAGCTTAAGAGATTTTGAATATTTTTTTTCCCCTGGTAAATGCAGTACATGGGTATGGATATATAGGCCAATTGCTATGGAGGAGTTCAGGTTACTATGCAAAGCAGTATTTATTAATAATATTTGCATATTGAAATAAAAAGTGTGATGCAATTAAAATTGCCTGCACTGGGGATTAGCCTGATCTCTGAGGGGAAAAACATTCCAAGAGTGTGCACCCATGCACACACATGCACACACAAGTAGCAAAATCTTTCTATCTGTTGAAGGCCCTTTTCTTAAACCCTTTTTCTTTTCCAAAGAGACGAATCAGTGAAGTAGAGAAGTAGCGACAAAGTATTTCTGCAATGTGTGATGAAGCAAGTGGGTATAAAGCTTTTGTAAACTCATTGCAAGGTATAGAAGATCAATGTGCCTACTCTGTTGTGTTACACAGAAGTATTTCAGTGAATGCCCTGGCCAACAAAGTATACTGGAAATGCCAAATACATTTAGAAATAATGTACTCTTGCTCTTAGGGTCCTTGGAATTTAGGTTGCACAACACTGAATACTATGGATGGCATTTGGCTATTCCAGCGGAGGATCGTAGTTTCTTGTTTAAAAAAAAAATCCTTTTCTGGTGTTTACATCTTGAGTGTTGATTCAGTTTGGATTATATTTCTTTCATGATAAAGTATGTATAAACATTTTAAAAAGGTGTGGCACAGTCAAGTGTTTTCATTATTTGTATGAATAGGTTTGAACATCTATTCCAAAGTATCAGTAGGCACCTGCAGAAGCAAAGTGGGTTTGTAGCACCTGAACACATTCCGATTCGTGCAATTAAAGCAGTTTACAGAGTGAGGAAGAAAAGAATATCACATACTGAGGTTTGATGTCTTTTTCACGGAGGACAAAAGATGTTTGATTCTTTCACTTCAAGTTTAGCCTAACTATTGTGTAGGGGAGGAGGTTTAATGAATCATTGTTTAACTTTGATACTGCCAAGTATTTGACCATTAAATAGTCTGAAATGTGTACATAGCACTTTGGTGACAGACCCTTATTTAACTGTGATTAATTGGCATTGAATAGTTATTTAATTACTTCGGAAGAAATCTAACAACAGTGTGTGTTCTGATTAAGTTATTTGATGTAAAAACAAACATAAGACTGCTGAAGAGAGCACGTCCTCTTTTGCAGCTTGCTACTAACACTACACACCACATGGAAGCCCGAGTGATTGAAATAGCAGATACTGCTCACCAACTTGGATGCTGCTGTAACATTGGAATACTTAATTCTTGATTTCTTGAAAGACTTTTTTTGTTAGTGGTTTTGTGAAATTTGACTTAAAAGTTTTAGCTGTAGTATTTTCTTTTTGCTTTTGTAGCCCCTCGCTGGGATAAGTAAGGGATGTAGGTGTGACGGGAGCTTAAAAATTTTTGTGAATTGGATGTACTGGACTGATCTAAGAATTATTGTTTCTTGGCATGAATATGTATCTCAGAGATGCTTACTTAAGGAGTTTGGGGTTTTTGGAAATATGAATTATGGTGGGAAGGTAATGTTGATAATCTGTGAGTTTAGGAGAGAGGGATTTAAAGGTTTTGGAGAGAAAACAATTTTCAGGGTGAGGGGGCAGGTAAGTTGTGCAGCTCCTGCCCTTCTTGAATAGCAGGTGCAACAGTTTCCATAATCTGAAGAACCATTCTCAAAAGTTAGGTTTGCAAATGCTAGTAGAAACTGTAGTCATAACTGTAAGCATTTTGAGTCCTGACTCCAAATAGGTACTTTAACTTTTGTATCTGGAATGTTTTCTCTTGCATGCTTAATAATGCATAAGCACGTCACTGATTTACTATGCTTCCAGTGCGTGGAAACAGTTATTTCTTCATACCTTGTGAAATAGACCTCATGTACTTGTAGACATCCTTATAAATGAAGCAATTGCTTTGGATGCAATACTGTAAATGGCTGTGGGGCATCTTGTGGATATTTCCAAAGCATAACACTTCTGCTTGGAGGTGCATTGCTGTCTCTGCTATATGGTGAAGGAACTTGCTTGCTTTGGCGGGTTACTGTAGCTTCCTTCTGTGTAGGACATGCTGTATAAGATGCCAGTTCAGTTACATCCATGTGAACAGGATCTGAAATACATTACCAGGCTTGTATTTTGTCTTCTACTTCTGAGGTAATAGAATTGAAAAACAGCAATGACAAAAATAAGGCTAAGGCTTGTGGGGTTGTCCCTTGCCTTTAGCTGTAGAAAAGCTTTAATGGTCACTGGATAAACGGTACAAGAGGGAGATACAGACCTCTTAGCAATAGGCAAAGGATTTTCCCGGTCTTAATGACTTCAGGTGTCACTTTCCAGAATTTCTATGTGCAACCACTAAATAGACTAATTTTTCAGTAATTTGAAAATTCAAAAACAGTGAAGCTCTGCTATCAGAGATTCACTTGAATGTTTATTTGGGAAGCAGCTGATTCATGTTGCCACTGTATAATTGTATTAGGTGGACTGTGAAAGGTTCCAGTTTTCAAGGTTTGTCTTTTTCATATACCATTTCTTTTGCTCACTCAAATTTTAGTCAATGTCATTTTACAGAATTACTGTATTTACATTTTAAAGAGGATTAGGCAGATTAAAAGATGTTTTCATGTTTTATTGATAACATCAGATTAATTTCCACTTTCCTAGTGGCAGATCACAGAACTGTCAGAACGGAGGCTGTAGAAACGTTGTTGTACTTAACAATTTCATAAGGCAGTTGCAAAAAAATACAGTTTTGGCAATTAATTAGCAGTGTGGTTACCTATGAAAACTGGAGCTGTTGGTGGTAACATGGCAGAGACTGAAACCAGGAGTTGCTGGGGACAGCCTGGGTGAGCTAAGTTTTCTTTTGTGACCACGTTGCTCAGAGAACTTCGCTGGAAGAGGAGGAGAGCCACAGTCACTTCTAAAGTGCAGGCACTGCTCGATTCCTGGAGGTGCCAGCATTGGGCTGACCTTGCTGCGGCCACAGAAGAGTAGCCAGCCTGAGTGACCTTGCTGCCTCCTGGCAGTGTCACGTGGGGTGGCCTTTGCACAATGGCTTCTTATGGAAGTCTGAAACCACTACAAATAAAACTTATTTGGGGTTAAAAGGCAAAGGGTGATTCTGAGGCTGATTCTTAGGTGGGGTTTGCTCGCTGTGGGAATAATCCTTTGCCCTTGTGCACAGCTCGTCGTTGGTGGGTCTTACAGCTTTTCATGGAGGGGCTTAGCACTGTCACCTCTGTTTGCTGTGCTCCTTGCTCTGTAAAATAAAGTGAAGTCACTCAGAAGACAAGTGACAAAGCTGTGAACAGATTTCTAGTACCCTGAGCCCAGTCTGTTATTCCACCTAGTTTCCCTTATCTGCCCTTCCTGGACACGCCACTAAGGAAAGCTCTATCAACAGGAAGGGTTTAACCTCTTTGAATGATTTTCTTTTTGCCAGTGTAGTCTTGGTTCATTTGAAAATAACCAATGGTATATTGGTTATTAGAATGTGATATTTAAGGATATTAAGAAGCCTTAGCTACAGCATGTATGCAGTGTGTGCTTGATCACTCTTCTATGACCAGTCTCCATGTAAGAAAATCATGGGAAAAAGAGAGTTTAAAAAAAAAAATTGCCTTGGATTTCCTTCTGATGTATCTACCCCAATATAAGTGAAAGGGGAACATCCCCACATGCTATTCCCAGTAGAAAAAGATGAAAGATATTTTTCTGAGTCTTGTGCTGCTGTATACCCTTCCTCTCTGTGTACAAAGCCTAAAAGCAGGGTGAATTCTGCTGTTGGCTGACTTAAGTAACTGCCTTGAGTAGTAAAGTACTGCAGAACAAGCTTTTTGCCATCAGTATCTCTCTTTGGAGTCATGTCCCAGACCTGAGGAGAGAATGTTTTCTGTATTGTTTGGTGTGGAACAGAAATTCCCTTTAGAAAGAAATGAATGAAAAAGAGCTGTGAGCAGAAAACTAGCATGATGGTTGCTACAGAAGTTACTTCAGTATCTCTTATCTCTAAATTACGTCTCCAGTGCACTCTGTGGAAACTTTAAACTTAACTGCTTTCAGTTTAATGAGCTCCTTTGAAAAGAAAAAAAAACCCAAGTCTTTTGTTGCCAGTGCAGTGACTATGTTTGTACCAGTTAAAAGTATAATTGAATCAAGATATGTGCAGATAAAAAAGCAACGTGAATACATGTATGGGCATCACACACCTTAGAAATGGCCAGATTCCCACCCCTGGTTTCATTTCTTTCCTGGTGGGTAGAGATACTGATTAATAGAGAAAGATACTAATCCACTTATGGGTGGCAGCGCTGTGACTTTAATTATGAAAAAAGTCTTGATGTAACTGATTTTTTTCACTCAAGTAGAACTTGGGAAAATAGAGAAACGTAAATGCTTCACTGACAGCAGATTAAAAATCGTTTTATTAGCTTTAATAAAGATCAGTATTGTCAGGGTTTTGAGTAAGTATAAGTGTAAGGCTGCATGAATGCAAATTTATCTCAGATTTTATTTTAGGAACGCCTGCGATTTGAATCCATCTATAATGTTGAGGGGCGAGAACAGAAATGCTGAAAAAGATCAGTTAGATCAACTATGATCTATCAGAGACATGCATGCACTAGTGAGTTTCAGTCAAGGGTAGGAGCAGATTCTGGCTGATGTTGCTTGATGAAACTTGCATGCGGTTGTCTGAACTGTAAACCTTTACCCACACATGTTAAGCATATAAAGCATGTGTGTTTCACCTGTTAAATTCTGTTGAAATACTGTCTTCAAAGCCCATTTAATTTTTTTTCTAGCTGTTTAACTGAAGGTTTTATATTTGGGTGGAAGGCATTTGTAAAAAAATTATTCTTCAAAATATATTGCAGTGGTTGTAGAAGATTCCCTTCATGGGGGTTTCCAAAGTTGTCTTTTTATTTTTAGAGTCCAGCTGTTTCCTTTTAATTGTTTTTTAAATGGTAAAACATGGATCTTTTCAGGAATTATATTTACTTTCCTTTTGTTTTTCTTCTCAACCCTGTGTCTATAGGAAGAATCTTAAATCGTTTCTCCAAAGATATTGGCCACTTGGATGACTTGCTTCCGTTGACGTTCTTGGACTTTGTGCAGGTAATTCAGTTGCTGCTGTCAAAGACTTCTGCGCTGCATTCTGCATTTAGGTTCCTGTATGCTTTGCTGAAGATCAGCTATTTGTCACAGATGTAGCTGAGTTGAATGAAAGTACTTGTTTGTGAAAGAAAGGTGCGGTTGAAATTTAACGTGTCAGTAAAAAGCTAACATGAGTAATAACTGGCAGGTAGGAGTGGCTATACACAGCCTGCTATTATGTCAAGATTTCAGCTCACAGTAGCTACATGCTTGGTAAATTGCTCCTGATTTGCCTCTAAGCAATCTGGCAAGCTTATTGCTGTTATAAGAAATATGTCCATAGTAAAGAAACAATCAGCTCACATGAAAAGATAGCACAGATTAACCTAATTACATGTCTACTTCCACAAAGAATCAAATGCTTACCACACCATTTCGGATTAAAATAGGTGTGGCTATTTACAAAGGAAAGATTAGTAGTAATAGGGGGAATATAATGACCTTAATAGGAACAAGTGAAATAAGTTGCTGCAGAAAAGAAAGATGGACAAAGCATTGAGATTTTGATGATGATGAAATGATAAAGGATTATATGTGACATCAAGGTAATTTTTCTGTTGCAGTTGGTATTAATCTTTCTCGTAAAAAATTGCAGGAGGATAAATCTGAAAAAAAATGATCGTACTGTATGGAAATAACATGAATCACAGAATACATAGAATTATGGAGGCTAGATAAAAAAAGACTTAGTGGATTATCTGGATCCACTTAGTGGATCACACCTGTCATGCTGAAGTCAGA
Organism: Melanocharis versteri; assembly: GCA_013397845.1. Lineage (NCBI taxonomy): Eukaryota > Metazoa > Chordata > Aves > Passeriformes > Melanocharitidae > Melanocharis > Melanocharis versteri. Next base: position 201,161 of record VZTG01005917.1, on the reverse strand, counting down.
AATGTTTCTTAAGGTGCCGTTGCTAGCTTTGCTTCGTCTCTTAGAGATAACTTGTTCAGGATCTAAACCCTGATTTGACTTATTTAAAAACAAACCAAAGACATTTCAGGCTGAGCAGTTTAACCATGTTGTTCTTGCTGAACTCTTGAAAATAGGGAAAAAAAATTATTCCAAGGGGTAAAAAGCATCTATTAAGATAAAGTCTTTTTTGCAGTTTAGTGAAGTAGCTGAAATTGAGGTGTATGTTTTGTTTTTCAAATTTTACAGTGCCACTTTAGAGTGTCATTTTGGGGAAGGAAGGAACGTGGTGTATTTTACCTATCAATTATGGCAACTGGGTTTTTTTTGTGGGTTAGGGAGCTGCTTACAGTGAATATTAGGATTTTTAATTCATGGCCATTTAATTTAATTTAAATTCTTCTTGACAGTGCAATATAGTTCTTCTATAAAAACAGTTCATTTTTTACTGTTTGTACAGATGCGAAGTCTTCTTCAGTCTTGTTAACTGTCTTATTAGACGTAACATCTCACTTTATTTCAGCTCTTGAGACGATACATATGTGCCTGGCTTTTGACTGGAAGTTCAGTTTGTGCTGCAGTCCTTATCCTCTTCTCTTAGCATACGGTTCCCCTCCACAAGGTCACACCCATCTCCTGCACAGCGTGCTTGTCTGTTGGGCCAGAGGGATTCACATGTGCATTAGTGTGTCCCCCTTACAGCAGACTGCACTCTGTGTGTTCATACTATGTACTGCTCGTGGCCAGAGCATCCTCTGGGTCCTGTGGTCCTGAGATAAAATGATTAACCGTTTTCCTTAGTTCTGTGCATTTACAATAGTGTGAGAGTTGTGTTGCAAGGCCACTTGCATGGTGGTTTTATAGCAAGAAACTGAGTGGGTGTTTTGCATGCCCTGGCATGTGGTTTAAAGGCATGTGGGGTTGTGTGAGGATGCAAAATTTGCTGGGAAAATGTTACAGAAGTCTGAAAAAGCAGAGGGAGCCACAATTGGTGTGATCTTGTCCATACTTCCTTTTGGGAGCAGACCCTGAAGCAAACTGTCTTGAGAATTGCACTGTCTTTTGATGGAACAAACTGGTCTCCTTCAAAAGAGTGCTGAGAGAGTGTCTACCCTGCGTGCATGGCACATGGTACAAAGGACTGAATCATCTACCAGCAGATTGGAAAACCTAGTTATTGACCAGTATATAGATCCTTTAGGCAGTGTGTGCTTTCTGAAACTGAACTGCTCTGGAATGAAAAAGTGAAGGCTGCTTCCTAGATGTGATTGTTTTCTTCTTGCAAGCTCCTACTGTAAACCACATTTGGTAAACATTTTCCTTCATCTTGATTAATTTATGCGTTTCTTTTAAATTGGCCGTTGAATTATTCGTCAAATTCTGAAGTTTGTTTTTTAAGTGAAAAGTTTTTGCTTTCCAAAAAACAAAGTAGATTTTACAAGTCCAGTACACTATTAAAAAGATACTGTGTTTCAAAGCTTGCCTGCTGTATTTGGCATCAGAAAAGAAAATCTAGGATCTTACTGTTGATTAATAATGCACTGCTATCTATAAGAAAAAAAACACTTCCGTCTTGGCAGGTTTTCTAAAACTTACTCTACTTGATCGGCAGGCTTCTTGCTTAGTGGATGCTTTTGAAATTCAAGAGCAAAGATATAGTTATTTCTGATGAAGCACAGATTTTCACAAAGGATAACTTATCAATTATGATAGAGATCTTTTGTCACTTGTTTTGTTTGCAGGTGTCTTTCATAACACTTCTTATAATCCCTTCAGGAAGAAATATTTTCTCCTTTCTAAAAACAGTATTAGCTGGATATAAAAGCTCTGATCCCAGCCATTATTGCTGATTCTTTGAGAGACATTTCCCAACATTCATTGTTTAAATGGTTGTCAGGAGGAATCAAGTGAAACTTAATAAACAATGCGGTAACTGGTTCATCTTACTTTGTGTGTAGAAGCTTTTCTTGAGCGGATTTGCATTGAAGAAGTGGTCGTTTTTCAGAGTTATTGCTAGGATCATTGTGAAGCATTCCACCCTTTTGCTATATTGGCAAGTGAGGGTATAATTTCAGCACAAATAAATACAGTGTGATTGGACACCCAAAAACTACCGTATGAGCCAATTTAAATACCGATAAATAAATAATTAAATGCCATCTACTAGTTTCAAGAATTTTGTAATTATACAAAAAACAGATTTTTAAGCAATGCTTAAAATCGATAATATTCTTTTTGGAGTACCTAATAAGATTTATACACTGCACTACAGCCATAGTGAGCATTATTAGTCTAGACAGCTATACTGGATGAAAATAAATTCCTAGAACGGAAAGAGTTTAATTTTTTACATCTTCCATTGAGTTAAGGAGAATAAAGACTCTCTACAAGACAGTGGATAGTCACTATACACTTTCTTGTTAAAGCAAAAATAAAAGGTATGTGGCAAGCACAAAAATGCACCATGACCCTTGTGTATTCTTTTGAAAATCTGGTTAGATTTTACAAAACCATTGCTTTGCAATATCTCCCAAAGTAGCAACTCACACGGCATTTAAAGTTTTCTGCCATCTTTTCATTCTTTGGTTTGAAGTGCACCGAAATATAACACACCTGTCTTGAGAGATTGAAGGCAAGAGAAGCAGTCCTCACTAGAAGACAGTAACTTTTTTCTTCTTATGAATTTTAACAGCATATGAGACATCTCATGTTAGTGCAGTTGACTGTGTTTTGTGGAAATTACTGCTGTATCTACAAGGTTTATGAATTAAAAATAAGTCTCTTTTATGAGAACATGTTTGTGGCTATGTTTGACTACATGGCTGGAACAGAACTCTGTGGGTAGATGTGAAGTAGAAAAATTGAAAAGAAACCAAAGATTGAAGTTAGGTGTTTCAGCTAAGATACTTTAATTGTATGTTTAGAGTCCAGTTTAAAGCTCATTAAAGTAAAAAAATAAACTTTAAAATCTGCAGTCTAAGCCTGGGTCTTATCTTCTGTAGTGAATTCTGGCTGACCATAAGGTTCCGTACCAGCTCTCCTAAAAAAATAAAATAGAATGCAATGCTATGTTCACTATGACACTTGTTTTTTCTACCAAATGTGGCATTACATTTTTTTGTAAAATCAGGTAGTAATCAATGTTTGTAGGTTGATTAAGATAGTTGAAAAGCTGAATGAAATTCTTTGGTGAAGATGGTGGAATTTTGGTGCTTTTTTTGGTGAGCTTACATATTTCTAATTATTGTTAGCCTCTTTAGCTTCACTTCTGCATCTCACTTTCTTTTTCTTAACTGGAGTTAAGTGGTTTTGGCAGCTGTTTTCCGACTAAGGAAATCTCCTTACAATCTCCTCAGGTAAAGGGCAACTTGTGTGAAGGCCATTACAGTGCTTTAAAACTTTCTTAGAGGATTTAAACATCTACGTTACGTAGATATGAATGTCCTGCCTTAAGCTCTGTGGGATTGTAAGGTTCTGTTGATGTGGACTTCACTGGTAGGTGTGGGGTCTGTAGTTTAAAATCGTAGGTTCACAGAATGTTTTGGATTGGAAAGGACCTCGAAGACCTCTAGACCCCCTGCCAAGGGCTGGGACACCTTCCACTAGACCAGGTTGCTCAGAGCCTCATCCAACCTGGCCTTGAACACTTCCAGGGATGGGGCATCCACAGCTTTTCTGGGCAATGTTTAGCTCAGTGCAGCACTAATAAACCACAATGCACTAACTGGGGGAAAGGTCAGCCAAGAAATAGAATAAAATATTGAGAGGGTAATAGGAATTAAAATTTTAAATTAATGAGGGGGTATTAGGAATTAAGAATCCAATATATTTAATAGTGGTTTATGCACATTAGCCCAGCTACTCCTAAGTGGCCAGTATTTTGGATGCTGTATTTTTGAGAGCTCATCAAAGGCTTCTTTTTTAGTACCTGAATCATATTCTGACTCAAGATAGATCTGCAGGGGCTTAGCATCTTTAAACTCTGGTCTCAGACTATGCCAGCTGAGTACCCAAACTGATAAAATACGGCTTGGAAATTATGTCTATAAACTGATTGAGTACATAGGATGTTGCAATATATTTCAGACTTTCTTTTGGTTTTGTCAATTATTCTGGTAAATTTTAAAGGGATGGTTTTCTCTGTAGTTTCTTGCCCTTATAATTTTTCAGTGATCTTATTACTTGTTAACAGAGTTGATTTTCTGCTTTAGGTTCTAGTGAATTTGAGTAATTAATGTGATGGCCCCTTCATTTTGATTTCTTACCCTATGTTAGATTGAGGGGAGGGGTAAAAAAAACCCATGATCTGTTTTGTTTCTGGAGAACACTGTGAACATGTGAACTATCTGCAGCTGCCCTTGAAAAAGGGCAGTGATTTATTGAGGAAAACTGAATTGCAAAACCTTTTTCCTCCCCAAAATCAACAGCTTGACTGAGTTTAAATAACTGACTTTTCATATCCTTTCATCACACACAAAGACCTAATCCTGAGACTACTTGAGCCACCAATGTAGGCTGTGGCTGAGACCACCACTGAATGTGCCATTCCCTTCTCACTACACACAAAACACATTGACTGCAGCTTTATAAAGTGAAAATACTGAAGAAAAGGAAAATGTGAAGGAGGTGTCCACAGTCATTTCTTTAAAAAAAAGAGAGAAAGGGGGGAAAAAAAGCTGCTGCATCTGGATATTAGGAACAAAAAGTGCCTCAGACTGGAATAATAGCTTGGGTCACTTGCTTTCGTATGTGCACAAGAGTGGAACTGCCGTTCCTTGTTTCAGTACCACTGACCCCTGCATTTTATTGTGTGAGGATGTCAGGGAAAGTGTGTAGAAGGAATTCCAGGATCTTTTAGTTTAACAATGACGTTGTTATTTTGTGCTTTCTGTGAGAGGTGGGATTCCTGAGGAGTTTGTTGCGTTGTTTTTTCCAGTTTAGCTGAGTTTAGTCTGTATGCACGTGTGAGTTTTAAGAGGTATTTTTATTCATTAAAGAATAATTCTTTCTGTGTGTTTGCATGTGTGTATTCAAAATATGATCATAAGTATGTTGTAAGAAAATAACCAGTAGTGGGATCTGTATTAAATGTCAACATACTCTGTTGAGCCTGCTACATAGAGCAGACCTGTAGCTTGGATACCTTGGATACTTTTTGGCTTCCTATCTGCTGAATCATGGTAGTATTGCTGTGCTCAGGTTTAAATGAAAGATAAATAAATTAAAGGAAAACAAAGCAGTTGCCTGGTAAAACTTGACAGCTGAAACCTTACAGGACTTTTTCTTGCTGTACCTTCCCAAGATGCATATTACAGTGCATCTGGCTAGTGCACAATGAAAGACCAGTTAAAACCTGAAGAAAAATAATACAGGGGTATATATTTTTTCATTGGTAACTTTTGAGCTCTAATCTCAGCAAGGGTTAAAATGAACATTGCTGTAAGAGCCTAACTTTTGCTGTGGTCATGTGCTTTCAGTTTCGGTATTTTTTTAAAATAAACCCCACTGTCTTGTTAAAAACAAACAAGCAAACAAATATAAGGGGTGGGAGGTAGTGGAGGAAGAGGAGGCTTGGGTTGCATTTGTGTCTCCAAGACCAACATGCAGAAGCTGTGAGTTTAGCACAGACACTTGTCTAAATAATGCAGTTTTTTATTGACCTTTTCTTCCTCTGTCCTTGCATGTCTTGATTGTTAAATCTTGATTGTAGCCAATTAGTCTTGTTGATGGTGACCAGCAGTCTGAGATAATCTATGCCAAAGCTGTTGCTGTTCTTTATTTTGTACCTGTCATCACATTCCTTTGAATGGAAGGCTGAGTATCTTGCATCATACAGGCCTCATATTTACTCAGATTGGTAGTGTGTGTACAGGATAAAATGTGTAAAGTCTGGAGTCACTGCTAATGGGTGGATTCCTGTTTATATATGGACCTCGGTTTTCTAGGGAAGGCTGAGGGTCTGTTCTCACTATAGTGGCTATGTATACCCCAGCCTAAGCCTTTCCCTCAGCCTTCTTTTTTTTTCTTCTTTAAATTTTTTTTTCTATTTATGTTCATATGTAGAATTTTTATAAGAATAGGTATGCATGCAGTTCTCCACACATTAGTGTCAAGGCAGCAGAGATCACTACTGTAACAAAACTAATTTGTGTAGGAACATAATGTAACTACTTTAATATTTTATGGGGTTTATTTACTTAGTGTTAATAAAAATTTAAGATGCAACCCTTTATCTAACATGGGAAAGAAGGTAAAATAATACTGAAAATGTGATGTCATTACATTCTTGGCATCTCTTGCCTCCTTTACCGTTTTTCATGTTTTTTTAACTAATTTCCTTTTAGTTTTTGCACTTCTCCATTAATGTGGTTAAGTAGATCATAGTTTTGTACAGGGCTGCTTTCATTTTCTCATTGAAATGTGGAATACAGGTGGTTTGAATATGGTTTGAAAAATAAAGCCAGTTTTCAATTAGTGGAATTCTGACTTCTCTTTTTCTTTTTCTGGAGCGTATGAGCATTGTGAGGTGCAGTCTTCATCTTAATTTCTCTAATATTTGAGCAGATTGAGGTTTAATGGTAGTTGTTCTTGCAGTATTTTGATAGTTGGAACCTGTAAATAAAAAATTACAGTCAGCTTTAAATCATCTCTTCTCCAAATGGGCTTCTCTGTTTTCTTTTTCAGATTGCTTTCAATAAATTTTCAGATAATAGAAAGCAGAATAGTTGTATGGAAGTTCAGTGATGTGTCCCCTGTTCTGTATGCTTTGGAAATTTCCCCACTTTGGTTAGGGTGGTATTTGTAAAAGTTCCAAAAAGAGATTCTGCTCATTTGGGGCTGTTCGTATCTGTTGGAAGGTATTTTCTTGTTTGCTTTTCTTAGTGTGAAAGAGGACAAAGAAATACTCTGTAAGTGTATTTATGTATGTAAGTGAACTTACATTCTGTAGTTTTCTCCTTTTCTTTTTGGTCTTTCTTTGTGTATATACTACTGCTGTTTTTAGTGCCAGAGTGGGAATTTTTATTATTACTGTTTATAGGTATTTCCCTGACTTTTTAAGCATTATTGCAACCTATCATGTCTGTCTCTCAAACTGGTGATGAGTTTTAAGACTTCTGAAAATCATTAACATTTCTAACACTTTACAGTGGCTAGAAATATTTTAATTCTGCTGTCAGTCATAGAGTGTAACAATCCTGTTCCAAATGATGATAAGTACAAATCTTCTAGATTGCCTTAAACTACTGATATACTATAGATAGGACAATGTCTGCTTACAGACAAATTAAGATTTCACTGTTCAGCAAAAGGATTGCAGATTTCACTTTTGATTCAAGAAGGAAGGAGAAACTTGGAGGTGATTTGAATTACTTAGCCATGTAGCTGACATGTGTGTGTGTGTGTGTTAAATCATTATGCGTATTTATGCCCGAAACAAACATGTGGAGCAAGGAATTATCTTTAGCAAAAGAAAAAGACTGGCTCTCACAGAAATGTGCTGCCAGGGTTATGTGTGCATCTGCACAATGTAAGAACTTTTCTCTTGCTGAAGCTGATACTGTGGCTGCCTGGTAAACTCTGATTTGAAAATTCCAGATGAGTTTGTTCATCAAAAGGTAGAGGAGACCGCAGTGTGGGCGGTTCTCTATGACAAAAGACGAGAGTTCAGGTGGTAACTAAATGTCATATGTCTTTTTGTTACATCCTTCTATTACATCTACATTACAGGACATTTTTGTATTGTTTAAAAAAAAATCGATTCATTTGGATTGTACTCCTGAAATACAAAAGTCTGTGTATTTAGAAAGGCTCTTTCAAGGGCTTAATAGTATCTGTTCCTGCACAGTGGAAGAATAGGATGCTGGGCAATTTCATTTTCTTCCACAATCACATCCCCAAATCTTCTTCTTAATGGTTTTTGAAATCAGTCTAAGGTTTAAATAAGCAGAGCTCTCTTGCTATGAACGTCACTCGTATGCTAAAATAAAGGGCTTAGATCTTCTTATAAAACTGCTGGGTTTGGAACTTGATTCAGTTGTCCACCCTTCTGTCAAACACAACGTAACACTTAGAAAAATAATTTTTCAATTTTCTCACTAATAGAAAGTCTGGATTTTGGGATCAGACCTGGTATCAGTTACTTACTTCAGTAAGCGTGCCTTTGTTGATGGTTTGTGATAAATAAAGCTTCTGAAAAGTCTTCCGGTTGGTTTGCTGCATATTAGTAACACATGAAGAATGAGTACACGCTTGCAACAGTAAATAATGTTTATTCTCTGCCAAGGAGTTTTTTCTTTACTCACTGGCTTCTGGACATGCATAGAACAGCTGAACTGGGTGAAACCTGCTGGTGGTGGAGTGAGGCTGCTGCTGACTAGTTTAAATATGGTTGCTGAAAGTATCAGACCACTGTTAAGCTTCCTGGAGCTGAGTGATCACTAGACATCATGTAGTACTGAAAAATTATGAGTCAGGAGTTTACTTTGGATAGGAAAGTAGTATTTTATAGCCCTATCAAAGTGGCAAAGCTCTGGGGAAGTTAAGGGAAAGAAACATCAGGGACAGGTTAAAGGCATTTTTGCATATCCGCTCTGAAAGAGTGTGACCAGAAGGAAACAGAAAGTAGTTTTTTTCTTAGGATAGCTGATGCTGTAGTCCTTAATATTTTTCATAGTTTTCATGTAACTGGGGCAGAGAGGCTGTTATGGTGTTTACAGAAATATGAGTAGTTCTTCGTTCCACCTAAAAATAAATACATGAATAGTGTATTTCTAAATAGCAAGAACAACAATAAAATGCTTAAAAGCTTGTAGTTGCTGTAAGGCTGAAGAGCTGTGTTACTGAGGAATTGATACTCTCTTTAACAGAAGATCCCACAGTTTAAATGTAGCACAAAGCTTTTAAAGTTGTTGAAAGACCCAGAATTGACTTCTGGTGAAAGTTAGACTTGGCTGAGCAGAAAAGGTCATGCAGTTGAAAATGAGGTATTCTTGAGGAGAGTGCACAGCTGCTCTGGCATTATGGCCATGAGGGACAAGAGACTTGAGGCAGGAAAGTACAGAGCTCAAAGGCAGAATTTGCAAAACTGTGACGTGGGACGGCAGTGTCTGTGGTAAGCACAATTTTGCTAAACATTTTAAGGAACTGCGAAAAAAAAAGTGCACAGCATGGGTGAAAAGGTGATAACATTATCATTAGCTCAGAGGAGTTCCTCACAGGAAGAGTGCACAGTATTTCAGCAAGTAAGTTAATGGACTAGACCATAAGAACATGAACTAATGCCGGTAGTGGCCTGTCTAGGTCAGTGGTTTTTCTCCAGCAGTGGCAATAGGAGATGCTGTTTGTGGAGGGCATGAGCTACCTTCTGTGATCCTTTCCCTGCTTTGTACCCCAGCACTCACAGTTTTGTACTGGGGTTGTCAAGAGGCCTAACTTTTCCCAGCCTGACTTTTCCCAGTCCTTTTACTACGCGTTTTTTGCATCATTTTGTATTGGCCTGTAAGATCTGCCTCCTACATCCTAATAGCCTGAAAACAGTGAGCTATTGATTTTTTAGTTCTCATTCTGTGTATATGTTCTCCATAATTATCACTGAAATAAAATCTGCTTTCAAAAGGGTTTTAAGTGGGATAAAACTGCAACAAATATCAGTGAATCAGCCTCTGCTGGTAAAGTGCTAAACATATGGATAAAGAACAAAGTGGGAAATACACCACTTGTAGCAGTACTAAGGAGAAAAATACCCATTGTTGGTTGAATCAAATGTTTTGATTTCATAAGGCTCTGTGCTCACTGGGGCTGTCTTGAGCTTATGTAGCAGGGGAAACATTATGGAAATGACTTCTAAGAGGTAGGAGGGGAGCAGAAATTGTCAAGCCATTCTTTATTTTCCTTTAAAAATATCAGTTATTTGACAGCAGGGACTGATAGAGGAAATACAAAAATGCATTGTTCTGGGAATCTTGTAGGAAGTGGAACAGCCAACAAAGTGACCACACTTGGCAATGGTGGTGGATATTGGAGGCACAACCCCTCTAAATTAGTATGATGGAAAAGGGATGCTTTCTGCTACCTGAGGAGTAACTCTGGGAGTGTTGGGTGATGCCAGACATTTTTTCTGTAGTGTTTCAGGCAGGTTCTGGCAAGAGCTGTCAAGAAAGCAAAGCATGTGTGTGTGCATGTTCTGCACTCGCTGATTAATGCTGTTTCCTCAAGCTACCATGTAAAGTTGTGCTCAGCATCTGAGCTGTTCCACAAGATGATAAAACATATTTTTCATGGTACAAAGACCACTGTAGTTTATGGGAATAGTTCTTGTGTGTGCACCTCTTTTTCCTTGGGAAAACAACAGGATAAGAATGTAGCCAAGGGCTATTCACAGGAGGAGTGACAAGCAGCACCATTGAACAGCAAAACATATTAACTCTTTATATTATTCATACAAGGAGATCACAGTAAAGTTATAACAAACTCCTGTAACTTCAGGAGGAAGACTTCTCACTTTTCTATAGATCCTCGTTATAAAGTTGTGACTTGCTGCCCAAATCACTGAGAACACGTCTGTGCAGATGTGCTTAGGGGACACAAGATGCAATAAACGAGGAGCTCTTCAGAAAATCAAAGATCCTGCTCAAGATTTTACTGCTTCTAAATACAAAAAATACATTGTCCATGGCCCTTTACAAGAATGGCTATTGGCACTGTCATTTTGTGTATGACAGTATTGGATTCCATGTACAGTGGGTGTGAACAGGAGCTACATGCCTAAGTAGAGGCTGTAGCTTTGGCTCTGATAAAAGCTTGTTTTTCCATGGAAAGCCTGTATTAGCTGGAAGTGGCTTACTACCGTGGCCAAAGAGCCCTGGCAACAAACTTCTTCGATGAGTGAAGATAGTTCATTATTAGAAGGAAGATAACCTCTGTATGTTGTAGGAATGTAGTGCGGAGTTTGAGGGATGAGTATTTTAAGTGTCTGTCAGAATCACCAAGTCCAGAGCTTGATTATATGTCTGTTTCTAAAGCATCATATCTGGAAATCTCAGACAACATACAGACTGTGGTCTTTGAAAACTGCTGTTGCGATCAAGTTCTGCATGAGGCAGTTAAGCCTCCTGGCCCAGGGTGCCCAGAGAGCCCATTTCCTTCCCTTCTTGTAGGATAAGAGATTACTGATGAGGGGATGTTCTTCAAATATGAGAGTGGTAGCAGTGCCAATGTATTATAGAAGACACCCTTTTTATTATAAGGTCACTCGTTAAAGAACAATTGCACAGAGTTCGCCGTGACCTCAAACAAATATTAAGGCTTCTCACTTAATGACAAAATGCATGCCAAGTCAAATGAATGAGCATGTTGGTGGCACAGAAAACATTTGCCCTGAGGAGCTCAGTATATGCTTGTTCACTTGGAAAAACAGCGATGCAGAAGGACTGTCTTGTAGAGATGAGAACAAATAGGAGGTGCTAGCACTACGGATGTGATTGGAAATTTGAGTACATTTCTGTGGTGTATCTGGTAGATGTATTCAGGCCATTTGCAGTGACATATTGATTTAGTTAGGTAACCCCTTGTCGACTAATTGCAAATAGCAGGATTCAGAGGAGAAGAGAGCGTCTCACAGAAGATAAGATGAACTTGCTCTTTTTGAAGCTTTTAGAGCTGGCAGCATTTAGTTCTTACTTTCTTCATTCAATTTATCTGAAATTATCATTTTCATTTCTTCTCCAGCTGTGCCTTTTTTTTTCTCTTTCAGTGCATTGGTTGTCTTGGTCTTTAAATTCCAAATTTTCTCATGGATGCACATTTTCCTAAAACTGAATTAACGCTGATTGAGAGCTGTCATTCTTGTCAAAGATTGCTGTCCCTGGTTGCTTCAGAAAAGGACATTGTCTGAGATGCCTCTCAAATATTGTATGTCCCATGTGTTCTCCTGTACTCATAAATCTTCATTGCATTTTGGCTGAAGACAAATGTGTTCCTGACAGTTTGATGCAAGCAATAGTATAAACAACTATATATACTTATTTTTAACCTGTTCCAAAAGAAAGCCCATAAATTTTATTTAAAAAGTAGTTTGAAGACAAGACTGCTCATCTCAACTCAGCTGCTTTAAGTGAGTAAAACAAAGCAGAATTGTTTAGGTGCTAGTTTCTCTTTGGATGTTTCCTGTGGCTTTTTGTAATAAAGGGGAAAAATGCAGAAAATCTACACTGTGGTTCTGGGTGGAGCTGGCCTGAGTAAAGTGTTTATCACTCTGATCTTCTGATTGCAATGTCATCTTCCCAGGGAAACTTGTCTTCTGGTGTCCCAGTGTAACCAGCCACCTGTGCAGTTGTACTTTAACAGAGATGCAGGTCAGTCAGTCCAGACAGTCTGGTTTGAAAAAGTCTGTTTGGAAAAAAAAAGTATTCAAGGATAAAGAAAATGTCAGAACTGGATTAGGGATTGATTGTGTATGCAGTTATTTGGCAGAGTCAACAAGGAAATAATTTCAGTCAGGGGTAGGGGAGAAGGAGGAGGAAGGGTGATGCCAAGCAAGTATGAACAGAGTGGGGTTTTGTAGTTTCTTGACCTGGCTTTGCTTCAGACAGCACAGCCTGAGAGTGCCTGAAGTTAATGCAGTGAAGGTTCAAACTGAAATCGAGGACATGTGCCTTTGCTATTATTAAATTAGTGTGGCTTTGTGGCTGTTCCGTGGGCTAATATAATCCTTGGGAGTGTATATTGGGGTCCAGGGAGTAGTATTTAGGAATTGGGGCTGAGTCGGTGTATTTGGCTTCGCTTAAGTATTGGTGAAACCAGTCCTGGAATGCTGCAGTTCTTGCATTGGATTTGGCTGTAGATTCGGTCATCAAAATTTAGGCTTGGTGGGCTTTAGATGCTCACATTGCTGTAGTCAGAGGGCATCAAGGAAATACAGTTAGTGGATTGTAGAGAAATACTCAACCATAGAGTCATCAGGTATACACTTAAAGGTTAGATGAAGTTACCATCCTTGGCCAAGTTTAAAAGATGCATAGATGTGGTACTTAAGGACATGTTCTAGTGGTGGACCTGGCTGCATTAAGGGTTGGACTCTATGATGTTAGAAGTCTTTTCCAATCTAAACAATTTTACTATTCTGTTCATCACCTTTTAAACTTCTAAACTAGGACAGGAGTTTCACTATGTAGGCCACATCTAGACTCCCACAATCAGGTTTCCAAGTCTCAAGTCCCATCCCCTGGGCTCCTCTCGTTGATTAGAGATCCTACCAGGTCAGCAGCTGCAAGTCCGGGATAATGTGGTTCCTATGGTAGTAGGTCCTATGCCATGTTTTTCTGTTCTGTGGTTGTGGTGCAGAAATACCTGTTATTCCTAGGTCAAGACCTGTTTGAGATAGAAACTCCAGAATATCACTCTCAGCACCTGTAAGAATGATGGAGATGTAGGTCATCAGATGCTGAAGGGAAAGCATGTTTCACAAGTGAACGTGCTGATCAGAGCATTCATTTCCCCAGAGGGTTATGGTTGGGTATGCCTGCTGCAGTAGGAGAGGAGATTTTTAAGGAAAAGAAAGCCACAGTACATGGAGTGACTGACCAAAGCATGAGGGAAATCTTTTAGGACTCTTGTGAGCAAGAGGATGACTCCAACAACAACAACATGTGCTTTTCTGTACTCTAGGCGTAGACTGTATGCAGGCTGTGTGGGAGATTTATCTTTCTCCAGGGAAGTGGAAGCAACTTTGAAGGTGGACATTGGACACTCTGTCTCCATTTGGAAGCAGTGGTCTTTTCCTGAAGCTCTCCAGGTCTTTTTGGTCTTGGTAGTCAGTGCATCTGTTGGCTTTTGTGCAAGGTGGCCTTGTTTCAAATACGGTGCAGATAGCTGTAAAATACAATTCATCAGCTCCTGTGTGTTTCTTCTGGTTGCTTTTCTTCTTTTGTTTTGTTTTTTTTCTTTTTGTCTGTTATTTTCTACACAGTCATTGCATTTTGAACGCTATAATTAAGAAATACAGTAAATGGTGGTGGATTTGTAGGCCATATTTCTTTTATGTAGGAAAATCTTAGACTTTTGATACAACTTTCCATTGCAAGCTGATTCTGCCATGAGAAGTCTAGATACCCAGTCCTGAGCATTTCTTGCTGTTTGTCTCCAGAGAGGAGAGACACCAGACTACTCGTGTTATCATTATTGTCAGGCTGCTGATTATCTTGGGTCCTGCAGCTTGCATGCAGTGAATCTGGTAGAAGTTGGGGTTGTCTCCAGCTGCAAAGGTTGGTTGTCTCTTGTGAAATTCAGGAGCTGGAACCTTTGCCTTACCTCACGCAGTGACTACATGATTACAGTCTGCAAATGGTTGTGTCTGGCTTTCAGACTACTTCATTAAGAGTTAATTTATATGCAAGTTTGGTTTTCAAAAAAAACCAGCACACATGACTGATCCACCCTATCATAAATTTTTATAATGATAAGGTGGTGCAGGCTCATCTAAAATTCCTTCCAAAGGCGGTGTCAGATTTTTACTTTAGTCATCCTAACCATCTTTTCCTTCCCTGTATTTCTGCTGTAGCAAGGCTTTGTTTACATGAGCTGGATCTTAATAGTTTTACTCCCACTCCCACCCCCACTGGCACTTTGCAACATATTGTAGATTAACATCACTAAAACTTCAGTTTGGCTTCTTTATTTTTTATTAAGAAGCATTTGTTTTCCTCAGGATTCTTTTCCTTGAAGCAGCTCTCCTCAACATTTGACTTGAGATTTGCGGCTGATGTTACGAGGAGACCGTGTACTTCAGAAACAGCTTTTTTGTGACTGTCTAGGAAGTGACGGAGGGAGAAGGCAGCAGGTGTATAAAGCAGACTCAGGAGTGGGTTTGGAACAGGAAGGAAGGAACGGACTTCAGTCTCTGCTGATAAGGATGGAGGTGAGGGAGCCTTTAGAAACTAGCCAGCATGTGGATGGCTGGCAGGCTTGGCAGAGATAATGAGCATTACAGAGGAAAGTGGAGATCTAGACAGAAGAAAATTTGTAGGTGGTCAGGAATCTTTATTTCCTTTCTCCTCACCCCACGATAAAAAGGAAATGTGTTTACAGGGTTCTAAAGAATGCCAGAGAAGTAGAAGGTAGAGGAGGGCTGATGGCAGTGATGGTGAGGAGCCAGGGTGCTTTGTTTTACTTTGGGCTGACGTAGCCACGTGCATAATTGATGCAGGTGAAACACCGTGCACTCTCAGTGCCACCTTCCCTCCTCCTGATGAAATCTAGGTAAAATGTGTGCTGTCTGCTGTGTGTCTCTAGAAGGTCGAACAACATGATGCTGTCAACACCTTAACCCACAGATGAGCAGTGTAGTGGTAATGCAGCTTCCTCCAGAGCTCCTTTCCCATGCCTACCTTATAGCAATTTTCCTTAATAGAGTTACAAGACCCTAAAATGTGCTTTCAGGATCTATGAGGTGCGGGGCTATTCCACTTGATAAATCCTCTTTCATGAGCTAAGACCTCTAAGCCTAGAGCTGACTCATGCAGTCATAATGTGTAAGGTGTGTGGGTTTGCTCTTTGGTCAGGTCAAATTAGGGTAAAGTCAGAGAAGCCTGAAGAAAAAAAAAAGCAAATTTAGGAGTAAAGGTTGTGCTTGGTTTTGGCCTTAGTGCGCTACCAGAAGTGCAGCAGGAAATGCAATGTTTCACAGACACTTCCACTGAAAATGTTTGAAAACCCAGGTAGCTCTCTGGTATCCACCTCAGCTGATGTGTTGCTTATGTGTGCACTGAGTTGGAAAATGTAAAGGGATGGAAGCATTTTTGCTGCAAGACATGCATTTCTGGCACCCAGTGGTCACTAATACGTTTCTGGAATCTAAAAATCAGGCAGCCACAAAATTTAGCTGGAATCCACTTCTGTGTTGTATGTGATGATGAAGAAGGTGCCTGCTCTACAGTCCATGAAATGAAAAATTTTTTATAAAATATTGTCATTTCTAAGGAGTTTGTTAATGAGAATAATACAGGAATTTATCTTGAGCTAGGATTTCAGTTGTCTGTTTTTGGTACAATGTGGGTTTATTTTTGTATGGGTTGGGGGTTTTTTCCCTCTTTTAGGGAAAAAATGGGCACACCCTAATTACAGTATACCAAGACTCCTACCATACGTACTTTCATTCAGGCACAGCTAGGTTCTGAAAGAAGTCTGTGTGCAGATGATGATTTTGATTGTGTATTCAAACTGAAAGTTTGATGAAAGATGTGAAGGTGTCTAATAGTTTTCTTCTTTTTAATTCAGAAAGTTGGGCCAGGATCCTCTGTCCTAAGCAACAGTTTTCCTCATTATATCTAGTTTTCTAAGAGTAAAGTCAGGTTTACCTCAGCTGTTACGTCAAACTCTAGTAAACCTGGTAAAACCAGCCTTTTATGACACTTCCTGCAGTGTGTAACATTTTCTTCTTATTTGTAGCATTTCACAATGCAAACCTTTAAGAAGAGGAAGCCCACTTTCTCCTGTCCTGGGTTTTCTTTCTAAATGGACAATGTTGTGTTTAGGAAAACATTGCAAGCCTGTGTTGAAAGTCTCTCTTCCAAGTGTCAAATCTTTCAACTCAAGTTGAAAGCCAGTTTTTCACCAGTTTCTTTTTAGCAGGAGTGAAAAAACATATCCTTGGTTCACCAAATAACTCTGGTCCATTAAAGATCAGTTGTCTATTACATTGATCATCTATTACTTTGTTACAGCAGTGACAAAATAGTCTACAAAGAAAGACACTAATGTTCAGTCAACCAGCTTTGTAAAGACATTCTTAAAGAGCAAATAATGTGGAAGAAAGCCATAAACTGCAAAAATAGTCAGCTTAGGTATTACTGTAAATTTTCCAAGTTGCTTAAAAATAGATGTTGTTCATATGTTATACAATGCATCCGCTCTTAAATGTGGTAGTTATGTTTAAATATTTAAGTGTTTCAATAGTGTTAAATAGTTTTATACTTGTTCTAAATTAAATTCTTCTGGCAAAGAGTTTTTTATTTTGTTTCTATTGTGCTCCAGACTCTCCTACAGATTTTTGGTGTGGTGGCTGTGGCTGTGGCAGTGATTCCTTGGATACTCATCCCCTTAATTCCACTATTTATTCTTTTCATTTTCCTTCGACGATATTTCTTAGACACTTCAAGAGATATTAAACGTCTAGAATCCACAAGTATGTAGTTTGGCGGGACTTAATATTAGTTTGAACCCTGCTTATTATTTTGTGAAATGCTAGTTTTTTATAGACAGTCCATCAAAGATTTTTTTTTCTTTTGCTATGCAAATAACTTCCTTGTTGCCTTGGTTCTCAACTAGTGAATTACATGCTTAACTCCTGTTTTGCATAATGATAAACCTAGGGTATGTCAGTTTAACTATCTGTAAATAAAGCTAGTTAAGAACATGCTAAGCTGCTGGTGTTTGGGACCTTGCATGCATATACTAATGGTATTTCTGACCTTATCTGACTCTTGTGCCTGACTGTAGCTTGACTGTGAAATGGAATATTAAGCATTATGAATAACAAACATGGGTGCCTAATGTCATTAATAAAGCTCAAAGAGTTTCTTCAGTGACAGCTATTGTTAAAAATGTAAGACATTTTTGTATAAATCATCTGCCTGGCTGTCTGACTGATTCTAATTGAGTAAGAGGACATTAGTTAAAGATACTGCATATTTATTCTAAAAAGATGCAGTAGAGTAGTTTGTATGGTTAAATATAAAGTGGTAGGATTAAAGATTAGTGTGGTACAAAAAGAATTAAATGTTGTCCTTCAGCTATTGTTAAGTTAACTCTCATTTCCCTTTGTAGCTCGAAGTCCAGTGTTCTCCCACTTGTCGTCATCCCTCCAGGGGCTTTGGACTATTCGGGCTTTGAAAGCAGAGGAAAGATTTCAAAAATTATTTGATGCACACCAAGACCTCCACTCAGGTTTGTGATGAATTGATGTGAAAAATCAAATACTTTGCGCTGTAGGAGGGAAATATCTTATGCCCTCAGCGACATGTATATAATGTGCATTAAAATCAGTAGGAGCTGTGCATTTGTCTCTTCAGGGTAAAATTTCTGTATTAGAACAAAAACATTATCTGTCTAGATTTAGAGAGTTTACTTTGGGCTGTAATATAATTTAGAATATACATGCATATGTTTTAACAATGTATAAGATAAACATTTGAAAGTATGCCTGATAAGAATACTTAAAGAGTAACTTTTAATATTTTCCTAAATTCCATCTTTAAAAAAAGGAAGGGGGAGAGGGGGACAGAGAGAGATGTGGAGGAAACAAGCTATATTACAAAGCATTTGATACTAAGTAGTGCGCTAGGAATGGGCAGATATTATTGATATAAATAATCGTGGAAAAGTTTCATCAATCTAACTTATTATTGACTTTGGGCAGCTTTCAGGGCTTAAATCTAATATATGGAATTGACATTATTGGAAGGTGTGAAGTATTGGTATTGTCCAAGCATAAGTAATATACTTCAGGTTTGCACTGTGATCCTTTAACTTCTGTTATTTAAGTATTCTCTATTACAATGTTTTTCAAGATACAGCAGAATGCAGGTGTTCAGTTCTGTATTTGTTAGGTAAGATTGTGAATTTCCTCTGTTGTAAGACATACAAGTATATTCGATGGCTGTTCTGTAATTTGTAGATTCACAGGGTTTCAGGTGAGACCAGCTGATGCTTTCTGAAGTACAGTTTATCACAGGTTGTAGCATCCTGCACACTGACCTTGTTGAGCCCAGTGGCTTGTGATGGGTGTAGTGTATCTTCCAGGGAGGCGCCTCTACCTTGGAATTTTCCATTTCTTAATATTTTAGAGTTGCTAGTTATCTGACCAAATCAATGTTACAGTAGCTGGTAGCAAGGGAAGACAAAGTTATGTTTTAGCTTTATATTGAAAGACATCTTTAGTCAATAAACAACATATAGAAGTTTCACTATACAAAGAGGACCGTGACATTTAAAAGAAATATTTTCCTATGTTTTAAGGTCAGATCTCGGGTTCATTTTTCAGTCAGTTTTGTGGATCTCCCTAACAAAACTATCAATATACCCTTCCTGGGCAGATCAGGAACCTGTTTTCGAGGGCAAGCTAAAATGCTTATAGTCACACTCTTCTGTATACCTACACACTTCATCTTGGTGTCTTTCCCAGCAGAGTCTTTGGAGTACACCAGCTGGCTTAAAGTGTGTATGGCTTTTGGTCCTCACAGAGAATATGTGCCTGGACAGCAAAGGAGGCCAACACCATCTGGGCTGTATTAACAGGAGCACAGCCAGGGGAAGGAGGGAAGTGATTATCCCCCGCCACACTTGTTAGCCCACAGTGGGAGTACTGCATCAAGTTTTGGACCCCAGATACGGGAAACACTCTGACAAACTGGAGTGAGCTCCCTGGAGGGGCCACTAAGATGGTTAGGGTATTAACAGGAGAGGTTTCCTTGTGGGAGGAGGTAACTGGGCTTGTTCAGCTCACAGAATACAGAGGATTTAATAGCTGCCTTCCAGTACCTGCAAGGATGTGTCCATAAATACAGGCTCCTCACCATGGTACATCATGGTAGGAGCAACGACATGGGTATAGGTTGTAACAAGAGAGGTTTAACCTGAATTCAAGGAAAAACAATTTCAATGTGTGCACAGTCAAGCAGAAGAAAAGATTGCCCAGTGGTACAGGCTTGATCTGTGTCAATTTTCAGGACTCAGACTGTATAAAGCATGGAGCAACATGGTCTGACCTCCGAGCTGACTGTGCTTGAGCAAGAGGCTGAACTAGAGATTTCCTGAAGTTGTTTTCACCCTGGGTAGTTGTTTGATAGTAAATGCGAGCAAGCAGTAGCTGATGGAAGAGAATACCTTTCGTACCAGCTCACAAAGTTGGAGTCCTGGGTTTTTAAGTCTTGTAAAGAGTTTTAAATTCTTTCCTGCATTGCAGAAGGCTCTCCCAACCAGCAGTGGTTTTGTTTAGCACTTTTGGTTGGACTAGTGTCTTTCTCTCTATTTAGCCCTGAGCCTAGGACTCAGGGCACTTGCTTTGAACCCCTTTGAGGGATGCCTATGAATGGAGTATTAATAAATTTTAGCTAAAAACATCTAAAAGGCATGCTGAGATTTGACCTAACCCAAGTTTCCTTCCTGCCAGTGACCGTCCCTATAAGCAAGCCCATGAGTCATCAGACCATGATGAGTCTTTATTAGTTCCTGTGACTGTCTGATTCCTTCCTTTATGCACAGTGACCCCTGTTACATAGGGAGGTTGCAAAATGACCCATCTCAAGCTGGCAGTTTAACGTGCCTCCCTGGACAATTAGGATCAATGGAGCAAAAGCTTGGAGATGGAAAATCTACTGTCCAAGTGTCCCACTTCCTGATCTTACAAGTACATTATTGCACTAAAAATTAACTTTAATATCTCCAGGAAGCTGCTGTAGGTTGTTTCTAGGGCCACTTGGTTTCTGGATTTCAGAGGGGTATCTAAATTATCATGGTGAATTCAGTGTCTGGAGCTAGGTGTCTGAATTGTTGCAGCACTTCCTTCTGTGTATGTCATTCCGTGTGTCCACGCGTATGACCATATCAAATCTCTTGTTTAATGCAACCATTAATGCTGAATGTGTGGTCAGCCATATGCAGTCAGGGTTGATGTAAATGGGACTAAGAAGTTAGCAGTTCTGTACCTTACCTGGATGCTGTTGTCATCCTCAATCTTACCCTCTGCTGCTCTCCAGAAGTTATGTGGAGGTTTCTGTTAGCTGAATTGATGTATTTGATCACTCCATAATCTGGCTATCCAGGATGATCAGGCTTAAACCTAGACTTAACCTCCTCTCTATCTTACAAAAGGGAGAATTTTTTTAGTCTGAATTCTCCCCAACACTGGGCTAAGGAACACTGAACAGTTGAAACTGCATTGATCTTTAGCAGGGACTAATGGCAAGCAAAGCAGAAGGGGTTGGAACGGTAACCTTCTGCTGTGACTTGGTGGCAGCTGGAACAATTCCTCTGACCGCAGCCATGCTTTATTATGGCTACTTTGTTTCTGGTTTTGGCCCTGAATTCAAACACTGCCTTCTGTATTGCAGTGTCTTTCCCTGCTGTCTCTTGTGTCTTGTACTGTAGCATATCTGTCTGGGGTGGAACTTAGCACCAAATTGTCAGCACCTGAATGCGAGTGCAGAGTGGAGATGTCCACCTGTGAGCTTCCCCAGAAGTAAATACGTGCATCTAATCATCTGAATAGCTCTGTATAGCTTCACTGGCTGTATTGAGTAGCTCCTACAGGAGCTTCACCAGCTGCAGCTGCCTTCTAAAGACTTGGCTCTGGCAGTTGTGTTGTGGTATGCTCTAGCTAAAAGACTGTAGACTCTAGTCCAGCTACAGTAAATGCAGTTGTACTTTTGCTTTTTGTATAAGACTCTTGAGTCCACTAGAAGAGAAGAGGTTTCCATTTTAAATAAACGGACCATGCTTCAAGCCTTGACTGTTTTTCTTTCTCTTCCTGTTACTGTATGTTATACTAGCTGTGGTTGCTGTTGGTTTGAAAACTAAATTCGACAATTTCAGGAAAACTGGTCAATATTCTGATCATCATCAGTCCATGCAGACATGCACTTGAAGATGGCAGCATTGGGGTTTTTTGACAGCTTGTATTATTAGCATGAATTAATTTAGTAATAATTATACAGCTTAGTTTTCTAATAGTCCACTGTTTTTGTCTTTGTAAAATACACTTCAGAGGCCTGGTTTCTCTTTTTGACGACCTCAAGGTGGTTTGCTGTGCGTCTGGATGCCATCTGTGCCGTTTTTGTTATAGTCGTTGCTTTTGGTTCCCTGCTTCTCGCCAAGAGTAAGTACAGATGTTAGAAAAAGTTCACCCAGTAATTACCATGTATAGTAATGTCTAATTCTTTTTCATACGTTGCTGTTTCTAATTGTTTAAAGGCTGTAATTAAGTTAAATGTTTCTTTCTAGATCATGATCTCTTCCTTAGTCTAGGGCATCGGGGCTGCTTTCCTGCAGATACTGGAGGCAGTTCAGACATCTTCCGGGCTGAGGAATGCGTCTGTCATCATCCCGAAGTGTGCAAACAAACGTGCACCTCTGTTGTCTTCACTTTTGAGATTCTGGCTTTCAGAGCAAAAACAAGAAATAAATCTTCTTTTTCCCTACCTTTGTCTTTCTCTTTTGGGCCTACAGGGCTTTGCTTTTCACACTGAAACACCCACGGAGCTGCCTCTTAACAATGTTTTTCCTTTCTGCACGTGGCACAATAGGTCAAAAGGCAAGCTAAAGTTCCTAGGGATACTCTTCTCATATCTTGGATCACTGGGATAGGCCAGTTCCAGAAAGAAAATTGCCTCATAATAATACATTTTATGTTCACTGTCACTCATGGACTGTCATTAGTGTATGCATCATCCAGGATGTAATTGGGTTAGATGTACTAGAATGAGATAATAATCTAAAACATGAAGGAAGAAGTAATTATCTTGGACATGAAAATTAGTGCTAATTTGCTGGTTTTGTTTCTTTTCTTTTTTTCTTTGGATAAGTTTTGTATGTGCATGTGTATTTTAAAATTTGAACACTGTGCTGCACAACTCTGCAAATTTTGAGCTAGGTTTGATGTTAGTAGAATGCAAAAAGACAAGTCAAAACAATGGTCCTGAATCTTTCCTTGCCTCTGGATAAATAGTTCTCTTGAAGTCAATAGGACTATGTTAGGGTAAAGTTCAAGTAAGTCAGAGGACAGCCATACTTAATATTGGGGCCAACAAAATTTTGTGAGAGTAGACCCGCTGAACACAGTAAATGCTTTTATAAACAGGGAAAGAAATAATCTGTCCTGTTACTTTATCTGATTGCTTATAAGAGTACAAAGTTGATGTAAATGTTCATAACTAATTTTGAAATAATTTTATGCAAATTTTTTGCTTAGGTTTAGGGCCTTATCTAATTTCCTTAGAATAAGAGAGAAGAGTTAACTAATGCTCAGCCAGAGAGGGATGACCCTAAAAATCTATGTAAGTATGGTCTTGAGACTGAACCTTAGTTTTTAGATAAACACCAGGCCAAAGAGAATTGGGATTATCTTTTCAAAATGTTTTCAAAATGTACCCAAAAGGTGCAGCAAGTAGCTGTTCTGCCTGTAGCTACTCATTGCACAGATAGCAAGTAGCATGTAACCAAGTAAAATTCTGGCTGTGATGCTTCCCTCATGTAAGTAACCTCATGAAAGCGAACTGAAGTAAGATTTTGTGTAATTACAGTGTACCTATTTGAGTCTCATTTTCCTTTTCTCTGCAGCTCTGAATGCAGGGCAGGTTGGTTTGGCACTCTCCTATGCAATCACCCTCATGGGAACATTCCAGTGGGGTGTTCGACAAAGTGCTGAAGTTGAAAACCTGGTAATGTTTATTTCTTCCTTTTCCCTTCTTGGTTCCTTTCATGCTTGTGACATGAGGCCTTAAGGATGAGATTCTTCTTAATTAACTTGGGATATTAATACCTTAGCAAGCAATTGAGGCACCCCTCTGCAGTCATAAAGAAAAATAACTTCTTTAATGTTATAATTTGTCTGACTGATTCTGAACGTTTTTTGAGATGAATTGTGTCCAGGGACTGTCTTCCATTCATAGTAAGGGAGGTTTTACAATCTCCCTTTACAGCAGAAGGGAGACTGTCTAGTTACAGTGTAGACAATTGCATTGCAACTTGCTAAAGTTGCAGTAAGTGAATCCCTTTCCATAAGGAAGATTTTAAATTATGTTTTTATATTTGGTATTTATAATTTATTGTTATTTATTATTGCATTTTAAAATTTTATTTATATTCCTCACGGCATTTTTAGAGTCCTGTTATTCCATTGCAAAGGCTTATAACTTTTTAATTCATTCCAAGTTAACACAAATGTGAAAGTGTTTGTTTATATTCAGCTGAGAAGGTTGTGTATTTTCCAAAATATATAATATAAAATGCCTTTGACCAGTTCACTGTATTTACTACCATGTTCTAATTTTCCTGTTTACTTTCTTAAGATAATACATAAGAAAAACAGGCTGTAAAAAAAAAACATGCTGAACATAAACCTGGGATTTTTTTGTTGTGTTGACAACTGAAGTTACTTGTAATTACAGTTTTACTGTAGTCTGGGAAATATGTGTAGTCCTTTAGTAGAAGTTACAAAGGCATGCTTAATTAATAAATAATAATAATAATAATGATAATGACGAAGTTAGAATTATTTTTTTTTTGCTACCACATTGCTTCTTTGGTGCATTTTTCACGCACCAGTAAACTGATGGTGACAGATTTTCTGAGAAATGAGAAGAAAACTTTCCGGTTTTTATAAATCGTTGGGGCCATTTTGGAAGTGTCTGTGGGAGTGTCACGTGTACTGAGCTGCTTTCTTGGAGGCTGTGACTCAGAAATACCTTGGAAGAGAAAGGCCATTCACTAACCTGACTTCGATGTGAAATGCTGATCATTTTATGGAACTATGATTAGCATCAACTGCTTTGATAGGTGGACATCCACCATTTCCTCCCTATTCTGTTGCTAGCTGGTCAAGGGAAGTGATGGTCGCACTCTACTCAGTGGTGGTGCACCCTTGTTTTGAGTCTTGTGTGCAGTTTTGGGCAGCACAATACAAAATGAAGCTGTTGGAGAGTGTCCAGAGGAGGGCCATGAGGATGGTGAAGGATCCGGAGGGGAAGCCTTACGAGGAGTGGCCAAGGTCACTTGGGCTGTTCAGCCTGGAGGAGACTAAGGGGAGGCCTCATCGTGGTCTTCAACTCCCTCGTGAGGGAAAGGAGAGGGGCAGACACTGATCTCTTCTCTCTGGTGACCAGTGACAGGACCCGAGGGAATGGCCTGAAGTTGTGTCAGGGGAGGTTTAACCCGGATATTAGAAAAAGGTTCTTCACCCACAGGGTTGATGGGCACTTGAACAGGCTCCTCAGGGAAGTGGGCATGGCATCAAGTCTGCCAGAGTTCAAGAAGCATTTGGACAATGCTCTCAGGCACATGGTGTGATTTTTTTGGGGGTTGTCCTGTGCAGGGTGAGGAGTCGAACTCATTCATGTGTCTGCCTGTAGTTCATTTGGCAGTTTCATTTCTAGCTTTGTCTTTCCAACACACAATGGATTAGTGTCATCTTAGTCGAGACTTTCAGACAACTCCCAGAGCTTAAGTTTCTTAATACTTATGCATGTATTTAGATTTGTAATTAATCCTACTGATGAAAAATACTTATGTATGGCTTTATGTATCGTGATAGATTCGGATCTGTAGTTGGACATGAGATGCATTCTTTCCACTTTTTTAGTTGTATAAAGAAAGCCTAGAATGGCACCAAATACTCTTATCTGTGTTTAAAAGAAAAACCACTGGGTAATTTGCATTGAATCTCTATAGTAAAAACACACACACATATTTATATGCATGCAGTATTTGCAGTGTATGCAGTAGGATGAAGTTTATGTATCTCTTCTTTCTTCCCCTTAGATGATATCAGTAGAAAGAGTAATGGAATACACAGAACTTGAAAAAGAAGCTCCTTGGGAGACCAACAAACATCCACCACCAGATTGGCCTAATCAAGGAATGATAGCATTTGAAAATGTTAACTTCACTTACAGTCTAGATGGACCACTGGTTTTAAGACATTTGTCTGTTTTAATTAAACCAAAAGAAAAGGTATGTGTGTACAGCTGTCTTTGGATATTCGCAGAAATTAAGCAAAGTTGGTAAGTTAACAAGAAGCTGCATGCTAGAAATACATTATAAAATACGTGGGTGTTAGGCAAATAGTAGGTGTTCTTTTAAAAAATAAGCTTTAGTTATATTTAATAACAGAAGTTATAGCCTATTTATTTCCTGTAAGTGTAGCATAGATTTGTCTGGGAACAGGATATTTCAGTCTGTCAAAACAAAGGATTAAACATGTCCAATAATTTCCTTAAAAAATCTGAGATTCTTCAGAAAGTGGCAGACATTGAAAATACCAGCCAAGCCCAGAATGTTTGTTCAAATCCAAAGCAAATGGAGCTGCGTATTAGGAAATTGGGGATTCAACAGAGGGAACATAATTGGAATCAAGTATGTCAACAAGACAAGGTGAGCAAAACCAATAGAAAATAAGGAATGTATATGCCCTTGCACTGAGCCCCAAATGCAAGAGAAAAGAAACACAGATCAGTTGCGTAACTTTGGAATTTGGGGTTTTTTTTCATTTCCTTTTGGCTAGCAATCCAATTAACTCCTGTCATTAATTAGATTGGTAGCCAAAAGAAACATAGAAATAAAACTCTTCCTCCTCTGCAAATTTGACTCCTCCTCCCCAATATTGACGCTATCCCTGTTGAAAGAGTGCTGGGGGGAAGGTCTCCCCCGCAGACAACATTAAATTAGATCCCTGAAGTGTTAATTTGTGCTTTGCTACATTTCAAGTGCAGGTGTACTTTTTTGATTAGCAGTTATTCCCTCGGAGGCTGGTTCAAGTGTACAATCCTTGCCCTTGCCTCCTTTTTAACATGCTTTTCCATGCAGTTCCAAACCTGTTCCTTCCACAAGTGGAACATTTTAATAACATTCATTTTACAAAAAGTCAACCAGACTTTGCTACGTTGAGGTGATCTCCTGGAATTAGGTGTGAATGAGTTGAAAATGGTATCTTGAGAAGAGGAGCCATGTGGGCCGTCCCTTAGCTGTTACATGTCTCTCCGATACAGACAGGGAGTTCTCCATTTCTCATGAGAGGCAGGAATAGAATTAAAAACGGAAGCAAGAGATACTAGCAATGCATGACTCAGTCCTCGGTGGGGGCAGGAGAGGGAGGGATGACTGGGGGTATTTATTTTTGCTGCACAGTTATGCTGTGGTTTCGTCATCCTGGGTTTGCCCAGCTTGAAATTACTGCCAAGAACTTGGTGTTTGCTTTCTATGATGTTTTGCACAATACTGCAGTAGGCTGCCACTGTGTAAAATAAACCTCCCAAGCATCTCTCCTCCTTATATTGGTTTTAATTATGGAGAAGCATCTTCTTCAGAACCAGGTTTCTAGATCTGTTGGGGATTCTGCCCATACTACTGTCAGTGAGAGCTCTTATGCCTGTTCAGGCCCCTGACTTATGGAGACTTCTGGTGGCTGCAGTGCCTCTGGCAGCAGGAATGAGTTTAAGCTTCTGCTGTGCTTGTAGTTTTTCTTGTAGCCACCCCAGGGCCCAGCTGTGGGGAAGCTGTGGGTACAGTAAGAATGAACGAGGTGATTGCTAGCAAATCACTCATGGGTTAAGGTCTCTTTTGATCTGTTTGCCTCAGCATTCAGTATTTTCCTAGAGTCAAAGCAAGCTAGGAAGGACCCTGTGTTTTAAAGATCCTTGCTAAAGTAGTGTGGTCTGACAGAGACAGACCAGGGAGATGCAAACTGCTGTGCCAGCAGCTGGCAGTGATTAACCTCCTCTGCTACTGTAGCTGCAGCAGGGGAAGGTTCGCATGAGTACCGCTGGGTTTTACACACCTCTATCTTTGTTTCAGGGAGCTCATGAATGCTTATTGGCTGGCATATTGTTAAATGCACCTTTTCCTGACAGCTCCTGGATCTGCGGGCTACGTGGAAAAGTTAAGGTGCGGATGTAGATTTACGGCATGGCAGCTGTGCTCTCACAACATACCACGAAAGGGAGGTTGCCTAAGGGATAACAAAGACTTGGGCAGTTTCAGTGGAGTAGCTGACATGCTGTAAATCTCACATTTTTTGTACAGCTCTGCTGTGAAGTACAAGTGACACTTGAGTAATGATGAGCCCAGCGTAGCAGGTGTACTGCTGTGTGTGCACATGGTTTATATCAGGCAGCACAATCCTGGCCTTGTGATTCCTGATAGGTGGCTGGCACTTCCATTTGCAGACTGGTGCTGTGTTTGCACTGGCTGTGAGTGTGGGCCTCTGAAGAATAAAATGTATTTAAAAAATGGATAATGTGTATACTGAGAGCTGATTCAAATTCCTGTCAATTTTCAGCAGCCTGTAGTCAGTTGGACCAAAGATACAAATAGATTCTTGTAAATGTTGAAGAGCATAGTCCTTTCATTTGATGCCAAACTGAAAGTGGGATTTTGACAATATGCAGAGCAGCTGCATTTTTATTTTAAGTATCAATGTATTTTTTTATGTTTTTTTCTTTATATCCTTGATACAATACTTTATATTGACATTTGCAGAGGAACAATTGAACTTTTGTTTTCACAACTCTGGTTGTCTGTGTTCTCTATTCAGCATTTTCTTTCTGAGCTGTACTTTATCGGTTCAGAACTATTTTTCCATTGTTGAACTGATACAATTTAGACTACTAGACTTTTTATCATTTATTGTAACAGATTTGCTTAAATTAGTCTGTTTAATAATAAGCACTGTAGAAATGTTAGTTTATATACAACAGTACAATAGTGAATGGTTGGATGAAATTGTTGAATCAGAATGTAGAAGTAGAAAATACCTTGTAGATTATGCAGTATAAGTTGCTCCTTGAAGTGTGTTTTTTAGCATGTTGTGTGTTTTTTATCAAATGTGGGCACTGCTGTTTTGTCTGAACTTAATGTCTCTGACTGAAAGTTTCTCCTTGCACTTTGATGCAGTTTCCTGTGCTGAATTTCATTTCAGCAGTCATTGCTGCATACATGTGAGTCTCAGGCAGTGGGTAATTGCCCTCTGGTGTCTGTACGTATACTCATGAAGGTTTTCATCTTTCTTCCTCCTTTCTGCACCCCAATCACTTTGCCAGGCTATATTATACATGTTTAATCCTCATAAATCCATCCCCATCGAATCAGTATGTCCAACCCATATTAATTTTGTGTTGCACTGCTCTGAACTTTTTCCAGTGTGATGATTTTTTTTTTTTTTTGAATGTAGGGATTAGAACAGAATGCAGGAAATAACAAATTCTGCCAGATCAGATCTGTGTAGAGGGTTACACCCATTATCTTCTCTGATACAGTTGATTACTGTACATTGTTTTTTCTCTAAGAATCCTTTACCCAAATACAACATCAAAAAAATTTAAAAAAAGAAGAAATATTTGTAGATCTTAGCCCCTTTGTCATTAAAGTTATCAGTCCCATATTTTGCATTGTCTCTTTTTTCTGAAAGCTTTATTTTTTTTCACACTGCGTATGTCTTCCAGTTTTTCTTTGAGAACAAAGAGAACCCTGAATCTCTGTGATTTTATTATTCACTGTTTCTTCTGTTTGAAAAGGAATTTCAGCTTGCTGTCATGGCCTTGTGGTTTCAATACTTGTTGAAGATGTCTGAAATATGGATACAGTTTATAATTGTGCTACTTTAAAGTACTTCACCTTAACCATACTAACCAAAATCAGTCTCAATTATTTAAATTGAGAATACATTGTTCCCAGAGTGCTTTATGGGAGTCCTTTTGGGGAGTCGAGTAGTAGATGCATGCCTGAAATGATTTGCCTAACATCACCCAGCAAACCAGGTTTAGTATAAAAATTAGCAGCCTTGAATCGCATTACTGTGTGCATTGGGCCACTTTATCTTGTTTGCACAATAAGACACCACACATTGAGGGGAAATCGTTCACCTTTGAATATGATCCAAGAAATTGTCGTGTGTACGAATGTCACCTGAATCCAAACTGATTTAAGGGGAGAGGATTTTTCCTCTTCGAAGAATGTTGATTACAAAGAAGTTTTATTTGGTGCATGTTCTACTGTAAATCCTGTGATGCTGTAAAAATGTTGCTTGACGTATTAATTTGTCCTGAAAAGCTCACAGTTTAATTGTACAGGCTTGGCTTGCTCCGTAGGTTGGAATAGTGGGAAGAACCGGAGCTGGGAAAAGCTCTCTGATAGCAGCCCTCTTTCGCTTGGCGGAACCTGAAGGAAGGATTTGGATTGATAAGTACTTGACATCAGAGCTAGGACTCCATGACTTGCGGAAGAAAATTTCAATTATACCTCAGGTAAGAGAGTGACTTGGTTTGCCACGGATATTTTGAATATAATACCGTAGTGTTTAAAGTGCTTTGCTGGGATATGTTCCCCTTGCACCCCTGCATGCAGTAGACACAGGAACTGTAGCAAGGCGTTATTCTTGCTTGAGTATGGTCTTGATGATTTTAAGATAAACAGAATCAATTTTGGGGACTGGAGCATTTTCTTCCTAGTTTTGTACCCAGTCTGTTCCTCTGGAATATCTGTGTGTTATCTGTATGCTGTCCTCCCAATAGTCTGGGGAAGAGCAGAGAAAATGTGGTAAGCATATACCAATCTTCAGCAGTCCTCTGAAGTCACTTGATCCTTTGGCAGCAATTCCTGCCTGATGCTTTGCCTGAAGCTTCCTTAGTAAGGGACTTTGAAGGACCACTTTCACTTCTCTAGTCACCTCTGTACAAACTGACTGGCGCTAGGTTTAGAAAGAGCAAATGTGCCATCAAGAAGTGAGCTGTCAGTTTTTGTGTTATTTGCAGAAGGTTGGACAGGAGAAGACCAGGGGAACGGACAAAAGAGTAGGTTGTTATGACCCATAATAAATAAAACTTGATGAATTTTAGAAGCTGAATGCAAGAAAGGCCGCAGTACAGGGCAAAAACCCCACCTAACACAGTGTTGGAAATAGCCTCATCTCTCATGCTGGAAGAAGAAAGGCTGTTCAAAGAAGTCCAGTAGGTCACAGGTCTTCTTAGAGTCTTACTTTGATGAGATATTGAATCAGAGAAGGATTATGTATGACCTTAAAACTTAGAAGACAAAGTCTGTGCATGTTACAGTTTAATGAGAGCTCTGGTCTCTTCTGTGGGCATTTGCGCTCCACTGAAGAGGGAGGAGGAGTGAAAAGCTCATATGATGCAAATGTGAAGTCATATTTTGGAAAGTAGTTCATCTGCGCTGTTGTAGCAGGTAGAGTGAAAAGTAAACTAGAGGATTTTTTTTTTGCCATGTTTAGTGTTATTTCTCAGATCTCTGTATTTTATTACAGAATCTGCATTTAGAGTTATGTCTGAATGTGTACTCGTCTCTTGGCAGGGTGGCAGTCAGAGTGTATTACTTTCTTTAAGTTGAGAATCTAATGCAAATGGTAATGAGGCTTCTTTTTCTCAAAGAATAGGAGTCAAAGGAAAGAAATAGGTATGCTGTTGAAAAAAAATTAAAAAATAGGTACTTCCCCAACAGTTGGATTGTTGCCTAATGCAGGATGTCTTTTGTTTCTGCATGCTGCAGGCTTTGTTATTGCAGTACTCACTGGAACTAGTCATCTTTTGTATGTAAAGAGGACTATATATGATTTAAATTCAATTTTTTTGTTTGTGTGATGCGTTCCTTTCTTGTGAAAGCAGATGATCATCAGTTCATTCAAGGTCTACAGCTTTTTGGAAGCCTTGCCCATAGCTATTGTGGGTGATTTTTACATTTTGGAGAATTCAACCCAGTGGAACAAAATAGGATACTAAGACAGGAAAACTGCAGGTCAAATATACTTTCTGCATGTTGAATGATACAGATGCTCAAATTTCACTGCATTCAATTATATGTGTGAGTTTTTTTCATACACAGGTCTATTGACATAGTTCTAAAACTGTTTTAATCCCGTGGAACTCTATGATTTTTGTCAAGTTTATATAAGGTTTTCATCATAGTCCCAAAAGTTTTGAGTGTCCAAAGGCTAGCAGGTAGCATTTTTTTTTTATGTAAGGGAAGACTGTTTCTGCTAAAAATATGCAAAACTATCAAGCGGTGGTATGAAGAAGAGGAGGAAGGAGCGTTTGGAATCAGGTTTCTGCTATGTAAACTGTATTATAGATACTGTCTTGTACTGTGCTAATAGTAGTGTCAATAATAAGAACAGCAGTGTAACATCAGGTAGTTATTTTGCAGCAAATATCTTCATAATTATGTGGGCAGCTGAAAAACCAGAGAGAGAGATGCTTATTAGAATTGCAACATAAAACATGCTAAACAGAGCCATTCCTAGAGAGTGATGAGGCAAGACTGAAGTTTTCTTGTGTGTGAGTTTAAATACCTACCTGGAGAAATAAAAATGTGCTTAGGCTTCTAATTGCTTGCTTGGATGGAGCTGTGTAAAGGTTGTGTTTGTAAATCTTTTCTATGCAAATGTTGTCTGCCTCTCTGACTGCAAGCATTTTTACAACAATTATTTACAGGTTAGTCTTATTGCTTTCCTCTCATAAACCAGACTGTTTTAAATAATAATCTCTGTCAGAAATGGTAATTAAAAAATATCCTTATCTTCTGTTGCAGTGCATGTCTGTTGTTAGGACTTTTATAATAGTTATGAACACTTTATAGGTTCAGCCTCTTCTTTTGCCAACCTATAAAAATGGATTGAAAAGGAAAATAAATGTAACAATACCTTCAAAATACGCCAAATGGTGTATTAAAATGTGTATTGTTAAACAAATTACTTTCTAGGTGTTTTTGAAGAAAACTGATTTTTGGCCAGGAAATGTTTTGTGTTAAACCCTTTTGCTCATTCAACAGGTTTTTAATGACATTGCTATTGCAGGAGATATTTTCAAATAATTGGCATGTTACGTCGAGAAGTGTATATCTTCTTTTACATCGCTTATGGCATGTTCTGTCTTTTTGAATTCTTTTATAGCACTCAGATAGTTTAGAAATTAAAAGACAATAAAAGGGTTAAGGTCTGAATTCTGTTCTGATTTGCTGCAGCCCTTTGGAGCTGGGCATCACTAGGGTTAGATGGGGAGTAAGTCATGACAGGTTAATCTCAGAGTAAGCTGAAGTTACCCAGTGTAAGTTAGATTTTATTTCCTAGGGGAGAAAGAAAAAACAAAGAAAGCATTTTGCCTAAAATTTCCCCAATTTAAAGAAGACTGACAACATGATGAATGGTCTCCATTTATGATTAGCACTGTTACAGCTTTTGACTTGTTTTTGTCTTTATGTGTGGTATTAAGATGAGTTTAGCCCTGAAGTCGTGTCCGTGCATGACTCTCAGGTCTGGCAACTCACATTACTGAGTACTGATCTGTTGCTTAAGGAGTTCTGAACCAAAAGTCCTCTTCCCACTTCTTAAATACTGCATTTTTCAGTGTGATTTGATTTGTGCCAGTTTGATTAATTATCTGTTATTGCTCTGACTGGGAACTGAAGTAGAACAAAACTTGCTTCGACCACAGGTAGACCCACGTTGGTACCTGAATGGGAGAAGGTACTGATTTGATTCCCTGGTGTATTTTGAATGAGAGCTTTGCCCAGCAGTGCTCCAGTTCTAAGTAAGTTTGCTTTGGTGCTGTGGCAGTATAGATTAACTTCGATGTGTTTAGGTTTTAAATGGTGAAAGCTGTTCCTGCTTAGCCCTGATGGTAAAATGGAAGGGCTTTTATGGTGTGAAATGAAAAAAAACAAACCCACAGCCAAACACAGAAGGAAAACCAGAAAGGCATTGTGAGCTCTTTGATTCCTCTCTGGTTTATGTACTTCACAAACAGGTTTTCAAAACTGCCCAAAAGTAATTTAGGAGTGCGAGCTCATTGACAGTGCTAGTTGTTGGTTTTCATTAACAATACCATGAGGATAGCAGTGATTTCATATAAGTATATATATAGCTTGTGGCATCAGAGCAGTGGCATGTAAATGCCCATTTAAGTGCCGACATAACTGTGTACAGCAATTTGCAAACAGACCTGTCCTGTTTGGTAAATTATCTTCATACAGAGTAGTTGAACACTTGCCTCCCCCCCCACATCCCCCTTAAGCATACAGTTGTAATATACACCTTTGCATTTAAAAATGATAGCTTGTTGTTGGATATTTCTGTGCTACTGTTGATATAGGTTAGCTGTGATTATCATTAAATGACCTATTACATTATAAAACCTGTATTTATAATGGAATGCTGATTTTACTGGGTTTCAGGAGCCTGTTTTATTCACTGGAACTATGAGGAAAAACTTAGATCCTTTCAATGAATACACTGATGAAGAGCTGTGGAATGCCTTGGAAGAGGTGACTTACTAAATCTAATAATGTACATCTGGTATTTAAAATCCGCATAACAATGACATTGCAGTGCTTGTGTGTGTTAGGTTTTAGCTGTTTTCATCAGGTTTGATAAAGGTCTAGCTGTTGATGGAAAAAGGTAGACTATCATATATGCATTTGTGTATGTGTGTGCAGACATGTATATTGTTATATAAGTCTTCTATGAAAAAAATATCCTTTGGGATGATGCCTTGGTTATATTTTGATTCATATCTTGGTTTTAATGAACATTAATAGATTCTTAACAACGTGCTTTAATGTTTTTAGAATTCTAATAACTGACACACTCTGTAATCCAACTTGGCAGTTACTCATTTTGTGTCAGAATATGAAAGGCAAACCTTGCATACTTATTGTTGTGTCATCAGACACACAATAGCTGATTTAAAAGAGAGTTACTCATCCTACAATATGTTGACATGTCAACAGGTGCAACTGAAGGAGGTTGTGGAAGATCTACCCAACAAATTGGAGACACAGCTGGCAGAATCTGGATCTAATTTTAGTGTTGGTCAGAGACAGCTGGTGTGTCTTGCCAGAGCAGTTCTAAAAAAAAATCGTATTCTTATCATTGATGAAGCAACAGCAAATGTGGACCCAAGGTAAAAACAAAATTTGTCATATTAAAATGAGCTGGTGTCTCTTCTAATATGTTCATCTTTGCTGTAGAGATGAACTTAAATGCTTTATATTTCATGTAGTTTGTATTGCTGTTTTATGTTTTTGATGATACGATCGTATTTGTCTATTCAAAATGGGGCGATTGAGCTTTGGCAATGGAGCAGATGATATAAACTAAGCACTCAAAAGATCCCTAATTTCAGTGCATTCCATAGAGAGGGAAATTAATATTGGAAGTTTATTTGTCCTGCAGCCATAGATTAGAAGACAAGAATGTTCTTGAAAATGCATCTCTGTAACATCAGAATAGCCATGAAACAAGTTGAATTCTGTTGACTTCTGGAAGAAATGTTTGTTGGAAATAAATAAATACAAAAGATTTAATTCATCTTGCTCCCAAAGCCCCCTAAAACTAGAAAGGTGAAAAATGGCTTTAAGCAAAACCAGATACTTCTGGTTATGAGATGCTGTCCTTTCAGATGGCTCAGATGCTGTTGTGGTAAGTTAGAGGTAAAGTTGGGGCAGGGGCAGAAGGTAAACTGTCCTAAACACCACAGGAATTGCAAAACAGATTTGGAGATGTTTAAATCTACAGGATAGACTCACTTATTCATTGTTTTGTC
Source organism: Melanocharis versteri (assembly GCA_013397845.1). Lineage (NCBI taxonomy): Eukaryota > Metazoa > Chordata > Aves > Passeriformes > Melanocharitidae > Melanocharis > Melanocharis versteri. The sequence continues at coordinate 165,831 of VZTG01005917.1, read as the reverse complement.
TTGTATAATTCAGGCCAGCAGAACTTTCCTGAATTCATTCCTGTTTGAACTAGAGTGTACTTCTAGAAGAGCATCCAACCTCAATAGCAAAAAAAATTCAATGACAACCCTTGTTAAATTGTTCCAATAGCTAAGTACCCCCACTGTTAATTTTTGAAACATTTGAAGCACTGGTGGAAATATTTTGGAAACAATACTGCAAACGTACTGCATCAATTAGTCTGAGCTGAATATATAGTTCCAACAAACTATGGCTTGAGGGAGAACTCAAAGTCCAAAGAGGACAATAACACAGCAAGTCCCTCAAACAGATGCATTAAGGATTTTGTATGTCATCTGGGCGTGACTCATTTTTCTAACATCTTCTTGGGGGAGAAGTGGTGCCACTGGGGTAGCTTTACAGTTCAGCTGACAGTGTATTTCTAAAACCTTTAGAGAAGTGCATTCCCTTCCCAGAGGTTCTAATTTTTTCTTTTTTTTTCTTTTTTTACTCTTAGTTTATTTTTGGTTGAGCTCTGATAGATTAACTGTGATTAATTATAGGTGTGGAAATTTAATACCATCTTACTCATCCTCCCTATTTTGGCATCTCAAATGTGTCTTCTCAACTTGCACTATCCATTTATTTGATCTTGATTAATGTGTGCTGCAATATATATTATAATAAGGTAAATGTTTGTTTGTATCAACTCTAGGCATAACAATACAAATAATAACTTGGAACTTCTTCTTTGAATTCAGTTTGCATTACAGTCATTATTACCTTTTCCTTAATGTGTTGGTATAACTAGAGCCAAGTATTTTTTAGCTGTGCAATCTGATAGGATGATCATCAGGAAATGCTGATGTGGGTTGCTTAACTGAGCAGTTAGGGAGGCATTTTTGGCATGTAAGGAAAACCTCCTCCTCTTCTGATGCACAACCCCCATACCTGGCACCCTTGTCTCTCTCCTGGCGGCAAGCACACATCATATCAAGCACCTGAGATGGGAGACCATGGCGAGATGCCGCCGGCCCTGGAGATACTTCTCTTTTTTTTGTTTGTTTTTCTGGCTCTTGATCTCTCTCCCTCAGCAGCCTCAACTGCTGCTGCCACCATGTCCCTTCTGCAGTTCAACCTGGAAGCAGGTGTGAGAAGGCAGGGTTTGGGGGTGGCAGGAAGAGAAGGAAGGGTGAGGTCACGTGAGGCAGTGGATACAGGGTGAGAGATGGGCACTGTACCTTCCCCGGGGGACTAGGGGACCCCCCACCACATTTCTTCAGCTCAGCTAGATTATTCTTATCTGCTGCTGGAAGTGAAGGGAAGGAGTTCGAAGTTCATCCTGCTCCCTCCTTCTCGTATGTTCTGGCTCCCATATGTACCCTTGTTTCCCCCCTTGCTCCTCACAGATGCCGCCTGCTCTGCATGTGGCAGGGGTGTGAGTGCTTTTGTGGGGGGGAGGAGGAGCTTGCCATAAAGAAGGTTGGCCTAAGTCAGACTACCTGCATGATTTATGTGATGGCTGACGACATTTAATTTGATTTTATCTTCTTGGTCCATTTTCACCCTGAAGAATAGAGTCTGGTTTTAAAGCAGGTGAACTGTTCTGGAAAGTTGTGTGAGATCTGGAACAGAAGAGCTGAAAATCTTCATGCGGTTGCTTTGGTGATATACTGAAACAAAATCATTAGTAACTGAGACTTTTTAAAAATACTGACTTTGTTTTAATTTACTAAGCTTTTTGCTCATTGACTACAGTATTGTGTGTTAACTTGTATTTTTGCTTATAGAGGACAAAACTTTTGGCGAGCAAACCACTGCCACCTTTTTACATTGGTTGTTCATTGAGTCTGGTAAAAACAGCCATTGCACATAGTTCAGTTCATTAGCCATCTTAACCTTGTAAGGTTTAACCTTTTATTACATCTAACTGCTATCTGTAACTCTTTCTCTTTTGGAGAAATTATCTAAGCCTCTCAGGAATTGTGTAGTGTGAGATATGCTTCCAGGACAATCCCAGGAGGACTTTAGACAGAAGATAATGACTTACGCAGTTTTCCTTTCAGCAGCTTGGTTGATTCTCATTCAGATCGTATTTATTCTTCCTCTTTAGATAGTTTTCTTTTTGCACAGTCAACTAATTCCGGTTACGCCAGATCTTGCGTTGCTTGGAAACTTGGTGTTAGATCCTCAACTTGTGGTGCCTGTGGGACAGCTATACCACCATTTTGTGCTTTCTCATTGTATTGTTCCTTGCAGTAGGGAGTATCGTGGTTCCCATTTCTATATAATCAGATTAGGATTGAGTTTTTGTCATCCAGCAGCCCTGGTTTTGGTATTCAGGTTGCATCTTTGTTTTTTAATGTGCCTGAAAGATGATGGGGTTTGATCTACTGAAATGGGTGATGAAATCTCTTGGCATTTGCCTAGATACTTGCTCAGTGTGGGTAGACACCACTAAGAGGCCATTTATGCTCTGGAAAAGAGACAGAAATTATGCTTCTTTTGGTACTTTTCTAGCTCTAAGTGGTATATGAAACAGTCTCTACACTCTGTCAGCACATAATTCTGTATACAGATGCTTTTCTTGATCTTTTTAGATTTTCTTGCTTTCCCTACCTTCTTCCTGAGATTCTCCTGGAGGTTACTGATGGTGCTTCTGCCTGCTGTCCCAAAGACTATGCTCCAAGATCTACCACGAGCCTTGGAGAGGATCAAGCCAAGTGTCAGTCAGCGGACATGTCTGCATGAGATCTTGTACTGTGATATTTGAAGATGGAGCTATCGAGTCTGTTCCTGATTACTCTGTAGTCTCATTTTAGAACATTCGTCACACCCACAATATGGACAGCAGTTTCTTGTTAGTGATAAGCTTATGTTCAAGAAATACCTGCTTAAGATAATAGTTTGATAGTATCTCTAAGAATGAGAGGTTTTTTTGTTGTAAGTGTAGGAAGAGGTAGTGCTATAAAGAAAACATGTAATAAAAGAAGATACAATAAAGGAATGCAGAGGACAGGGATGTTCAAGGCTGAGGCATTCTCCAAAAACAGTGGGAATAAACCTGCGTTACAAATTATTTTGAGCCCTTTGTAAAGTTGTTCTCAAAGTTCTGAGCTATGATTCTCTGTGTTCTGTAGTAAGTCTGCAAGAAACTTCACCTTGAGCTTGACTGTAAGGAAAGAAAAAGGCTCTCTTTACACAGTTCTAGGGAGTATTAAATATTGAATATTCTGTTTCTATTTTGCTATTTCAACCATTGCAGAGAACAAACACATCCTGCCGTCTCTATAAGGCTCTTCCATAGTGAGTCTTTTCATGGATGTCCCTGCTTTTTTTTTCCTTTTGGAGGTAAGAGTAGTCAGGTTATTGAGGCGTTGCTGAGAAGAGAGCAAAAAATATACATGCATTAACACTGGGGTCGAAGGACTGGTATTGCTGTGATGTGGAACATGATGAACAACTTCCCTTTCTTAAGGAGATAACACAGAACTAAAGGGCCTGGACCTGTCCTGACTTCTCCTCCTGTCTCTTTTCCTGATTGCATACTGGCCTTGGTTGAAAAGGAGTTGAGGAACACCTGCTTCCCACTTTGTTTTTGAGCTTCTTTTAGGAAGTAGGAGCAGAAGGACCAAGCCTCTCCGACTGTGGTCCAGAACCCAGTTCTCTTAAGCTCATGGCAGAACTTCAATGTTTCTGTCCCCAGATGAAGGTAACAGTTAGAATGCATGGAATTCTTACTTAACTGTTTATGTCTTCCTTCTCTGTGATGATTCTTCCTGTCATCAGCAAGGATCTGTCTTCTCCTTTGTCATGCTGATTGCTTCAACTTAGCTTGGAACAGAAGCTATGTTCCTCCTTCGGAGCATGAGCTCCTACTTTCTGCTGTGGAAACTTAATGGTTACTTCGTTCCTCTAAGTCATCCTGTTCTTCCAAAGTTGTCTGTCCACTTTTTATTGCTGGTGCCTCCTGACGTGGTGGCATCAGAACAATTCTCTTTGCATAATTTATGAAGTGATACCAGATATTCATCGTGTGCAGACAGATTCAGTGTGGAGTACTACTTCTGTCTAAAAAAATACTACTTAATCAGACGAAGATGTGTTTTATGAATCTTTTATGTATTTTATTTTAGTTTCCCATTACTTTTAAACATTTGAAGAATTAAGGCTTTGCCAGTAACTGATTGCAGCCAACATGTCTGCCTAAATATTCTAGTTTATTCAGATATTTCCTTTGTCTTTTTTTTAACCTAATCTGCAGCATTTTATTATTCTCCAGTCATCATATATATAAAAGAACAAATTCATGTTTTAATGGAAATCCTGGAAATGAGGCCCACGCCTTCAAGTGCCTGACTTCTAGGCTGGAGCTTCCTTGGTTCAACTAACCCCAGTATATTTTGAATTCTTTGTGTCATCCTTCTATCTTGTGTGAGAATTTTGGTTTCTGTGGTTTCTGTTCCTTTTTCTCCATTGTTGCCNTTTTTTTTTTTTTTTGGAGGCTGGTGGGCAATATGTGAGTATTCACAAGGCCTGGCTGATGGGACCCAAGGCTACCTGTGCAGTGTGGACTGCCAGGTGCCTCTAGAGGGCATTCATCATCGGATGGCTGCCTGGTTCAGGTTCTCGGATTCGCCTTCCAGCCATGCCTCTCCCCTGTCACTGACTAAAGAGAGGACTGGAGCGATCTCCACATATAAGCGTGACTGGTGTCCTCTGAGTTAGGTGGTGTCAATGCTTCTCTTGTACAGCTGGTTACTTCCATAAGCTCCAGTTCTATGAGTATTGCCCATCTTTTGCCTTAATGCTTGTTTATATGGCTAAAGAACATTCGAGTGTCTTAACTACCTTTAAGTATAGTTTTACTTCCTTTTCACAGTTCTCAGCTTTATTTGGGACAGTTTTCACTTCAGCTCTGTACTTCTGTGTCAGTGCTCTAGCTTAGTTTTCATTCTTTACAAGTCTTATGTTTCCTTCTGCTGTCCTTTTCTTAGGTGGTTAATTCATATGGTAGGCTCACTCTTAACTTGAAATTTTCTGTCTTTCCTTGGGTTGTGCATTTCAGTTAATGCTTTTGATTTACAGAGTATGCCAAGTTTTGGGTTTTTTCAGTATTCAAGTTCTTGAGCTATTCCAGTACTATTTTAGTTTACCAACCATCTCCTTTAATTAATCTTCTTTTGCATTTGAAATCAAGAACCTTAGTTCTAGGCTGTCTTGTGTTTGTTCTTCAGATGATTTGCAATGAAGGGTATTTACTTTCACCAAATTTTCTTCACTGCTTGCATGAACTAATCTTGAAAGAGAATAACAGTGGTTTTTTGGTGTAGAAATCAGTAGGACTGTCTGAATCTACAGGATTTTCCCTTTTCTGTAATCAAAGTCTGGGAAATTAGTCTCCTGAAATGAAGCCTATTGCTCTACTTAAAAGAAGACTTTCCTCTTTCCTCATCAGGTATTGAAGGGTAGATTTTGGAGTATGTTTCGTGATACGCCTCCAAGTCATCTGATATAGCAAGAGGAAGAAGTGCTGTAATAACTTTATAAGCATATTTCCTTCTATCCAGTCATGTTTGATGAAGTCATAAAACCTGCCTGCCATTCAGTTATCCATACAAACATCTTATTTTTGTCTGCATTGCTCTTGCTGTGTTTCAGAACAGATGAGTTCATTCAAAAGACGATCCGTGAAACCTTTGCTCACTGCACAGTGCTGACCATTGCGCACCGCTTGAACACCATTATTGACAGTGATAGGATTATGGTAAGACAGTTAACTGCTTCATTTTCTTGTTTTCCTTCCTGAAGAAGAATTATATTATTGACTCTTCTTAATTTTGATCCAAAAATGGGTAGGAGTGTAAGTCATATGTTAGGCTTGTCCAAGTTAACCTCATTATCCTAGCTGCTGTGACTCACAGCTCACGAAACTGTAGATGTAACGACCTGGAAAGAATTCTTGCTTTCTCTGGCCCTGTGCTTTCCATATCGCAAGGCACAAACCCACTGCAGGTGAGGAGCAGCAGGAGACCTGAGCAAACAAACTCTGCCAGTACTGGGAGCCTGTGAAGTCACACTCATGAGGTTCTGGACAGTCAGCTGGGTTCAGTCAGGTGTATTCGTGCAGTCTTGGTGGGCCGGGGGAGGCAGTGACAATAGTTGGTGTGGGATGTGTGAGGAGGAAGTGGTGGAGGTTCTGGGGCAGGAGACATGGAGGTAAGGAGACAGCAGCTACCCTGGGGCAAAGGTAGTGATGGGAGAAGTGGAACTAGACCGGTGAGGCAATGAACATGGCCAGCTTTCTAAAGCGAGGTTCAAACAGAGAAGATGAAGTGCTACCAATGCAGCAGCTTCTGCCATCTTTGTTCCCAGTAGAGGAACGTTATACCCTCTCTCCCACCTTGTCTGCCCCACACTGCATTACACGTGCATAGAAATTAGGAAATACTTGCTGATTATTTTCGTAAAGGCAGTGGCGTTCCGTGGGCTCTCAGGAAATCCACCTGGTTTGTGTCCTTGACATGGTGTGCAGCCTGCAGTTTTACAGTTTTCTGCAGTAAGAACATGCACCCTTTGCAAACATCTTCACAGCCAGTTAATGAAATAACTGGCATAGAGGGCAAACTGTGTTCATAAGTGGAACTCAAATTTGGCTGGGCTTCAAGCAGAAATTAACCTTCACCTCTCGGTGGTAACCTTAAAAAATACATCTCAACTTCTGTTTCATGAAAGTGAAACATGATAATTCTTTCCATTTTTGTTTTACTGGATGCTCAAAACATTTTCAAATCTTTGATTGAGTTACAGTGGTTGCCTGAAGTACACAAAATTAAACAATGGCATCTACTGAGGTGAGTGGTGTTCTGAGGAGTAGAATAGAATGTGAGCTCAGTGATTATAGTTTACTTACAAAGAGAGAAACCAGCAGAACTGCCATAAGTAGTCATGTAATTGCAAGCATTTAACGTATAATAAATAAATATTTTCTTCTCTGGTAAATACCTCCCCACAGGTCTAATGGGTATGTTGGTGTTTTCTACAACTGAAATGAACAAAAGATTTGTAAGGAAACAACTGTGACCTAATTAATAGCTATGTGTGTTTGTTAGCTGTCCAAAGGGATTTCTGTGGGTTTTGGTTCGTTAACTACCATTAATGTGTTAGGCACAGAATGCTCTTTCCACAAAGATGTTTTCTTAGTTTTACCTTTAATGTTGTGAAGTTGCAATGAAAACTAAATGTTTTATTTACTTTTTTTGCCAAAAATCGTTGGAGCAAAGCATAAAAATTGCCCTTTTCCCCAGACTACTCAGGATAATTGCCAGCTATATAGCTACTCTATTGAATTTTAAGTGTCTGTGCATTATTCTTACCCTTATGTTTTTTCAGTTTAGTCACTATGAAGATTTCTGGCTTCCTAATTGTCTAGTAGTCTTTAATGCTTTTGGCCTCTTTAGAGTATTAAGAAAGAGATTTGCAGGAAGATGTGTCTTTGAGTCTGCAGTCAGTAGTAACTTTTAAATATTTTTCGTCTTTTTGCATTGCTCCATTTTGATCTTACAGATTTCTGTAAACTGGGGGAGAGAGGAGGGTGAGAAGCATGACTGAGAAAAGGACGAAGCTGACATGTAACTTCGTAACAATCCTGTTTTGCTTGACATCCTTACTCAGTTATTGATTCTCTTTATGGGCAAATCAGAATTTTCATCTCATATTTAGAACGATCAGAGTTATGACAGGTGTGCTTCTGTAACACTTTAATTACTTGGTTTACTTGGGCATGTAACTGTTAGTGGGAATAAAGCGGAATTTTGGAAGAAAAACATGTTAAAAATGCCAAGAAAAAGAATATTCCTCTAGAAGACTAACTATTAATTAATAAGGGCTATTAGCAAAAAATTAGCATTCATGAAAAGTTAATTGTTTACTTCAATATTACAAAAATTGAGAAGACTTAGCTAAAGAAAGCTTTTAGTGTGTTCTATAATTTGGTTAGTCAATGGTATGTTTTTGTAATTCACAAATTTAACTTAATGCAGATTCTTTTTTAAGAGTCAGAAATGCACAAAGTGCATTGTTATTTGTGTTTCCAGTATTATTGAAAATTCTGGTTTTGTTTCTGCTTTAACTGAGACCTCTAGATGCAATAATGCCTTATTTATACAAAGAACCTGGCAGTCAAGATATTAACAATTGTCATTTGAGAAATAATGAGTAAGTTATTTTTCAAACAAATTTTGGGCTACCTTGTTCAGCTCTCTTATATCAATCATGAATGTTCGATTCCTGAACAAGTGAACATCACTTAGGGCTTTCCTCCCTTCCCATTGAATCAGATTGAAAGGAACCTCCTGCTCAAAGCAGGGTCAGCACTGATTTCACATCAGGTTGCTCAGGACTTTTTCCATTTGAGTCTTGAAAACTTTGAGAAATGGAGATTGCACAGTCTCTGGTCTACCTGCTCCAATGCTTAATTATCTGCTGTGAAATCTTTTTTTTTCCTTATATCCAGTGAAAGCCTTTCTTCCATTTATGGCAATTGTTTTTCCACTGTGTATCTCACTAAAGAGCCTTCTGCCTTCTCAGTAACTTCTTTGTAGATATGGGAATGTTGCTGTTAAGTCCCCTGAAGCCATCAGTTCTCCAGGGTGAACATGCCCTGCTCCATCAGCCTCTCCCCATAGGTGCTCCAGTTCACTGACCACCCTGGTAACCCTATTTCAAGCTTGCTCAAATTTACCTTCCTTTTTCTTGTACTGATGGGTCAAAACTGGTCATCATTTCTTGAGTGTGTTGGCTGCAGTCTCCAGCTTGGCATTGTCTGTGAGTTTTTGATTTAATTCAGTTTAATTACTGGTTAAAGCGGAACTTTTCCAAAAAGAAACTGTTCACCTTTAGGGTTAATCCAAACATTAAAAAAAAGAAAATGAGAACAGAAAATAATTTTGAGAAAGTGATGAGAAAATGTCAAGTTGGATGAGTATGGAAATAGGAACTGAACGTGAACTGTTGCATGTCTGCTCACACCCATCGTAATAACCGGTTCTATTTTGGAAGAGAAGAAAAGCCTACTCAAGGAGGGGAAAAAGGAAGAACAGAATATATTTTATACAACTGTAGACAAATCTGGCCTCAGGAGTTGTTTTAATTCTCGTTTGTTCCATTCCCAAAACCATACCTCTGCTTTCATAATCCAGGTCACGCCTTAGGAGTATTTCCATTATATCTGTCTTAGTGATAAACACATTTTATCAGAACTTCAAACGCTTAAAATCATTGAGGGAAGAGCTGTATTGTGTAACGTGATACTCTCTAACCCAGTCGCCTCAATGAGTAATACTACATTGCACTTGCATAGGACCTTTCATCTGGAAATTGTAACGCTCTTTATAAACATTAATTAATTAAACTTCAAACACCTGGGTGAGATAGGGAAGTATCCATACAATCTTTGGAACCAGAGTTGGAAAGACTTGTTAAGTCAGCCCATCAAATAATACTACCATAAAATTATAATCCAGCGGTTTTCAGGCTCCTTTTTTTTTTCTTCCCTCTGTGCTGCTCCGGCATCTAATAGGACACTTTCTCATTCCTTTTCCTCCATTACTTTGAGAAGCCAAGTTGTAGCTCTTCCCATCAGGTGTTAGCAGTACCTGTTTTAGCTCTTTGGCCCAGGCAGGCACTCAGCTGCCTGGCAGAAGGGGGGGGTAGGATGAAAGCTGCAGTTGCCTCTTCTGCCATGGCAAATCCTGGCAGAAGCTCAGCTCAGGCTTGCTTCACTGGCCCCTCATTCCCTGTAGCTTCCCCACCAGCTCGGCAGCTGCTTCCCTGTCCTGTCCGCACTGTAGAGGGCAAAGGCCTTTTATATAAGCTGCATCTGCAGCTTGTGGCAGCCATTGGGCACCACTCCCAAGACTTTCAGGGGAATCTTATAAAATCCTCGTCACCCATTCCTCCCCGTCCTCTCTGCTTCCTTCTCCAGGTTGAGAAATGCTTTTTAGAAACTCTGTTTTCACAGAGGGGAAAACAGAAGCATACAGAAATTGAGTCTCACCCAGGGACACAGTGGTTCAGTAGCGAATAAAAGTATATGCATCTGGCAAGAACCTGATGGAGTTGTTTGCTGTATATACTATGCTGTGGCCTCTCCAGAGGAAAGCCACAGAGTCAAAACTTGTGCATTTTCCAGTGACAAGGATGTTTCTCCAGAGAGTTTTCATATCACTGCAATACTTCTTTGAAATGGAAGCTCTTTATGCAAGCAGAACTTGATCTAGTAATTAAAAACTGTCATTCAAATAGGAAGTTTTTGATGAGAGAATCATGAGAAGAGATTTGATTTATTTATGGGAAAACCTGTTGTGGTTACATCCTGAAATGACTAATATTCAGGGTAACAATACAATGCACTTCACAGCCAGACCTGAGTTGTTTTTTTTGGTCAATGGAAAACGACTTCCCACGTCCTTCCGATAAGCCTCCCTACTTCCCACGTCTTTCCGGTACGCCTCCCTCATTCAGTTATTCTCATTTTTCTGATGTTGTGTTTGCCATGGTGGCACATCTGGGCCTCATAAATCAGGCACTGTGTTTCCTGCACTGTCTAACTTCAGCAGAGCAATCAGTCCACCAAGAGTAAGTATAAACATCTTGGAATCAAAGAGAGAGAGATCCAGGCAGTCTGTGTGGTGAAAAGGGAGTCACCTACGGCTAGACAGAAAATGCTACACAGCAGACAAGGCCTGAGCGTTTGTCTCTCTCTGGAGTTCCGATAGCTGACCCAGAATTCCACATTAATATCCTTCATCCATCCAGATGGAGATGAGACAGTGGTGATAGACATCTAAGTGAACATGATAGTGATGGCCATGCTGCCCTTCCTTACCATGGGCATGACAGGGTTCTTCCAGGGAGTGCAGCCATCTGTGCTCTGTCTGAAGAGGTCTGGATGCAATGCTCCTCATTCCCAGAAAAACATATCCTCTGTGTACCCAGGGCAGTCAGGTTAAGCCCTTCCTTTTGAAGCATTGCCTTGCCAGAAGTGCAAGAGTCATCAGAGGATAACATGAGAGAGTCTGGATCTGCAGCCCAGTGAGAGGCAGAACTCTTGTAGCAGTGGGGAAGCCCCATCTGTCCTGCTGATACCTTCATGTGAGCTTTCACTGCAGTGGCCCAGCTTCACATGGAGATGTGGAGAACGTAGGAAAGTAGTGGTGGTACACTTAAATAAGTAATACTGAGTTAAAGTCAGAAATGCTGTGGTCTGTTGACTCTTCTTTTGGTGGCTTTCTTTTCCACTTATTTAAATACCACTGGTGGAAAACGAATGTGTTTTACAGTAAATCTTGACGTTCTGTTTAGGGGGGATTATGTTAAGTCACAAGACACAGAACATGCAATCCTAGTTGTAGAACACTTCTTTGGGAAAGCTGTGTCCCACCACTGGTGCTGACTCTCTGGTCTTCAGTATGTCCATATTGGAGTGTTTCCTTGGTGGAGAGCTGCCTGCTGTCAGACCCTGGCCCTCAAGTGCTTGGGATGTCTAAGAGAGGTCAGTTGATGAGACCATAAATATTCCTGGAGCCTGGGATGATAGAATATGAAAATTTATGTAAATAAGAATTAATTAGGACTACATTCAAAACTATTGTTCAGTCCTTCAAAATTCTAAAGCAAGACAACTGCATGGATTTAAAATGGGTATTTTTTTTTTGTTCTGTAACAGAAGGCTAAAAGGGAGTTTGAGCTTTTATTTGTCCAGTATCTGGAGTGTGGTGAAATATTATATTATGTTTGTGCTATTGAAGTCTACTCTGTTAAAGAATGTAAAAGGAGCTTAATGGATTAGTGGCTAGACTAAATGCCGAATTTTTGCAACTAAGCATCTAATTTTTCATAAAAACCTTAAAGTATCTTGTGGGTCTGAATCCAGTAATCCACAGTAAAATTGCTACATTCATACTGGTGCACCTGCTGTCATTATTCAAAAGGAACAAACACTAATAAAACTCCTGTTTTTGACTCAGCCTCTGCCTTGAAAATATGGACTAAGGAATATTAGAACTAAATTTATTCTTGCTTTTATTCAGCCTAAGAAGGATCCCCACTGAGTTCTGGGACCAAAGTCTCTTGCGTAAGGAAATGTGAAGATAAGAATATGAGGGATACTCATAGAAGGGGACCTGCATGGAGAGCAGAGGGCTTGGAAACCATTAGGTTTCTCTTTTCTTTTGTTAACTCAAGACTTCCAGAGCTTCTGCAAGAGCTGAGCATTTAGCAGATGATTTTTCAGGAAAGGTCAGTTTTGTTTTGATTCTAAACAAAGGCAGTTTCCACTGTTCCCAGATCTTCTGAAGCTGGGTTGATGTTTATCAAACCAGAAGAGAAAACAAGATCCTTCCATTTTCTTTCTTGGAATTTAATTGAATTCCACACATATCAACAGTGAAGACATTGCTTTCAAAACTGAATAATATATGCATCTTCACCATTGAGACAGGATTCTGTATTGGTGTTTAGGCCAGGTTTTGCATAAGATGCTGAGCTACGTGCCATGGTCTTGTATCAGAGTGAGTCTTGTCAGCTGAAACAGAGTATCTGTGACAGTTGTAAATGGCCTATCTGCCTCTAAAATCAAGTCAAGATCCCAAAGAGCTTGAAAACACACTAGAGCTCTTGTTTCTCTTTGCCAGTTTTAAGCCACACTTCTCTAAAATATTGGCATCTTTGAGTTCTTAAAAGCTGCTCCCCATTCAAGAGGGCTGCCCAACAAGATTCTTCTTTTGCCTAAATAAAATGACTAATTATTGAGGCAGTACTTCAACTGGAAGCATTCAAACGAAGACTTTGAATTTGAATTTCTGCCGGAAGTGGAGCCAATGTTTGATGAACTTTGATCTGTCATTCTGTCAGGCATTTGTGTGTGAATGTGTTTCCGTCAGTGTAAGAACAGGATGGTCATATCATGTTTCTTTAAAGACAGTGGTATGGAATCTAGACTGTACTACAAGTACTAACACTTGTTTAGAGAACTATTTTTGCTTGCTCAGAAATACTGTATTACTGTTTAAAAGCAAATTAGCACAGGTCATGCTGGTGGCTGATGCCCTGAGCAGAGAGTTTCTGATAAGGTGAAACTCTGTACATGGCAGCTGAGCCACAAGTTCGTTGTCATCAGAAACTGATAAAACCAGGAGACATGCTCAGTCATCTGCAACAATATTCCTTAACCTCTTAAAAAGTATCATGTCCTTGTAGCTTATCTACCTTTCTAAGACCCTCAAAAGCCTTATTAAAGAGTGGGATTTCTTAAACTGAAGTATATCTCGTATCACTTGAGGGCCACATTTGAGCCATTCTGCAATCCCAGTTGAGAAATGTGGCTTTACAATGATGGGAGCAGTCATTAGTGATTGACCAAGGGAGAGTTTTGTCAGCACCTACATGTTTTTGTCAGCTGCTGGTAAGCACTGGCACGAGGCCCCTTCATACCCTGTGAGGCAAGGGTTGAACTTACAGTGGTATATCAGATGTTTGGAGGTGAGGAACTGTACAATACGAGAGACATTTGCAGTGTGTGGTTAACAGACTTCTTCAGCAAGACGCAGAAGGAGTTCGTATCGAGTGATCATCAGTAGAATAAGTCTCATTACTACATACGTAATTTGTTTTTTTTTTCCCCACGACATTCCATCTAGCTTACAGTGGCATGCCATCAGTTGGAGGAAAAGAAGGTAGATTTTTGAATCTCTGCAAGAAGCTTATAGAAAACCTGTGTGAAACAATTTACCAGGCAGTGCTGCATGCTCAGTTTCCCCTAAGTTACAGCCAAAGAATAATTTCAGTTTCAGGAAATCCACTATTTCTGATTACAGAACAAAATGTCTGAAGTTGCCTTTTCTGTGAAGCAAGGGTTAGGGGGGTACGTGTCAAATCCCAGTGACTAGTGGCAAGTTTGGCATTGTTACAGCTCTGCTGAGGTGAATTATTTGGAAAATCTGAAAATGATAATTCAGATTATAAGAGGGTAAATTCCCGGGTCTGCTCTGCTCTGTTCATGTACATGATACATGAAATATACATTATTTGACACCAAATTTGTCTGAAGTTACTGGTAGAATAATTTGTATAGGAGCCCTGAAGGAGCATGGGGAATGATTTGAATAAACCTGAAGGCTTAAGAAAAATCAAAACAAAAAACCAAAAAAGAATCAACCAAAGCTCCATCACCAAAAATTAAAAAAAAAAAAAAAAAGAGGACAGTTTCAAAAGAAAAGAAAATTAAAAAACCCTTTAAAATGTTTTCTGAGTTATATTTGCAGCCTTCCCAATGTGCTTCGATGTTCACAAACATGTTTAGATAGGTTGTTATTTATAAATGATTCTCCAGAGAAGTATGTGCATGTTTCTGATGTGTTTTGACAAACCATGATGAAGCAGAAGAGATAGAACATGCTTGCATCTGAACTTAGTGCCAACTGGAGTACAGGCTGTTGACTCTTTCCCACAAAGCTATGTATTGTCTTGGGTAAATATATTTCTTATAATATGATGTAACCAGAAGTATCTCCTGAATATTCTCCTCTTCCCAGGACTTTATTGAAGATCATCTTGATGTATGCTCTCTGAGGAAAACATTGTTCAAAGTTGTACTCCTAGCAGAGTTTTGAACTTTAATAATGATTTTGTTGTTTGGTGATGTCTTCGCCAAGTCTAAATTAAATCAGATGTATTCCCAAGGAGATAATTTCCTTGAATTATTTTCCTTTTGAATAGGAAATAAAAACATTTATGATCAACTCTTAAATGTCCCATTTCCCCTCTGGCTTTATGGTGAATGTGAACGTGAATAAGAATACTAGTAATTCCTCAATAATAATTGAAATAAATTCTCATGCCCCCCTCCTCTGTTGCTGAACACTTCCAACCTTGGACTGTTTTTTTCTCAGAATGTTTTATAACTATTGTTCTCTTGGTTTGTCTGCTTTTGTTGCTGAAAGTTAGAAAACACAGGATTTAGAACTTTCTTTTTTGTGTCTATGGATAGCTGTAAGTACATGGTATTTGTTACAGCGTTTTAAAAGGCTCTTGTTCTTACTCTGTGGCTAATGACACTTCTTTTACATATATTAATCCACAAAGAAGATTGTAAAATTCACTTAGAAAATGAATGTTGGCTTCTCCAAAGTCCTGTGCAACAGAACGATATGGATTATTTGAAGAATCATCAAGGAGGAAGGGTGTCTCCTGGCTCTGCTGCCTAGGTCTCTGCTGGAAACTCAACTATCTTGACGTAGTATCCTCGTTGTTTGTTGTTTTGTTTCTCTCTTTTCATGGTGAAATGGATTTCCTGATTTTTTTTTCACCATTTTATGTTTTACTTTTTGTCTTCCTTCCCCTGCTTTTTTGTCTTGGTTAATACATTAAATTATGAAGCTACGGAGTGGAAATACTGCAAAGCTTGGGGTTTTAGGGAGGGACCTAGGCAAAGTGGGGATAGATATCTTACAGCTGAGGCAAAATGTAATTCTCAAATCTTACCCAAATTTAGTTCAGCAGCATTTTTGTGGTGTAGGCAAATACTCCTGTGCTAGTTAGAGTTAACATAAACAACACATTTAAATGGCTAATAATGTTCTCATGTTTGATATTGCAGGTCAAGATCAAATACTTCTTTTCTGTTTCTCCATCCTTCCCTGCCATATTTTAATCGTACTCTTTCTTTGTTATTCTGTGCCTCAAATATCAAACAAAGTGCTGTTCAAAACTATGTTGTCTTCTACCCAACATGGTTCCTAACCTTCTGGAAAGATCGCAACTCAGATGAGCAGTCACTGCTCCAGACTATTCAACCAGGATGAAACATCAGATGGAATAGAATTAGGTGGCATGCGAGAATTTTACTCAAGAGAATACATCATTTGAGTCCTGTTTGAACTTGACATGTCTCTGTATTGCTGCTTGAGTAATGCTGATTTGGATAGCTGTAAGTAAAGATGTTTTCACCATACTCAGGGAGGTGAGGAAATTCCATTGAAAAGCAATTTTCCTGCATGCTTTCTTTTGTGTGATTGCCAGCAGCGAGTTTTGTAAATTTTGTACTGTTAGAATTACTCTTTCATAAGAGAAAATCCTGTTGAAGTCATAAAGGTGGTACTACGAAGACAAGAACGGTGCAAGCAAGGTGAAAGAAGCTGCCGGTGCAAGAGGGTGGAGAATCTGGCCCTGGTTTACATATGACCACTTTGGGTTTATATTACTCTTTTGTGTTTGTTTTTGTTTTACTCTGGGCTGTCGGAGTATTTCACAGGCAGTTATCTCCCACAGAATGATCAAGTCTTTATTTTGGGTATTTGACAAAGAGTCAGAGCGAGGAGCTGAAAAGTTGAGTGATTTGCACAAAACCTCTCTCTCTCAATATCTGCACTGAAGTCTGTGATGAAATTCCAGTCTGATTCAGAGTCAAGTGCTCCTGTGTGTGTCCTCCACAATCTCCCTGCCGATCTGATTTCGCCAGCTACAAGCTTCTCTGGCTCTTCTGTATCAAGTTCCACTGGTACAACTGCCTTGGAACGCATCTGGGTTCGATTCTCTTGTATTGTGCAGTGATAAGCGTTGCAAGTTGATCGGAAAATACGTGGCTGGTAAACACCAGATTCCACCTTTCCTGAATGATTAGCTAGCTTTTTGAAGTCCTAATGATTTTAATTTGGCTTGGAGTCAGTGAGTAAGAGTATGCAAAGCCTTAGCCAAAGTACCTATTTATTTATGTAAATCTTATCAGCACACATTTCTTCAAAGAAGAGTACCTATCTCTTTGTCTAAGAGCTTTTTAATAAATACATAAATATATACATGTATAACTACCAAGTAAATCAGCTTAAATATTCTCCATTGTCTCATAGATGACAGCAGTTAGTAGAAAGTGCTTTTCTTTGGTGAACAGGATTTATAGTGTTCCTGACTTGTAGGAATTATATTGTCTGTTCAGTTTCATTCTTTATTTTTCATTTCAGATTTTTTTTTAAAAGTAACACAGCTTGTTTTTCCTATGGTTGTTCTGTCTATCTTCATAACACAAGTTTGTGTTTTATTCCCAAAGAAAGGCTACGAATAGGTTGATTTGTTTAAAATGTGCATGGAGTTTCTCCAGACAGAAATTGCTCACTCTATCCACTCATCTTCTGGACTTGACTATTAGAAGCTTGCCAAGGAAGAATAATTTTTTCCCTTTCCCCAGGTTCTCTGGAGGGGAAAGATTGTCTGTGTTTGTGGTTGTTTCAGATACTTGCAAAATTAATGTTAAAATTGCAATACTGCAGTAATACAGTTTTTTTTAAACCCTCTACTTGTCATTGCAGTTCTTTACTAGTAAGAGACACATTTAATGAAGATGGTTTTTGTTTCCTTTCTTAAGGAGTGCTTGCATAATCTAGTGTTATGCTGAAAAAAGCTTTACTTAAAGGCAACAGAGATGTTCTATGCTGTGGCACTCTGATTTAAATGTTGAATTGTATACGATAATTTATTGCATTTTAAGGAAGCTGTCATTAACTGTGACATACTGTGGCTTAAAAAAGATTGTGATAAAAATTACATTTATCATTAAATATTCAGAGTAAATGGGATAGGACTAAGTGCACTGAAAAGTATGTGTGCAATATACTTCTACAGGTGAAATACTGCATCTATTAAATAACTGTATGTTGTGCTGTGCAATATTACTAATATTTAAGATTTTTCCATGAGCACTTCCTTCAGCTGCAATTCCAAACAATACTGGAAATCACTTGCAAAGGAAATTCATAATATAGGCTGGGTTCTCCAAGTTAAGAGCTTTTGAAAGTACTAAATATCTTCTCGTAGGTTTCTGTGCATCAGTTCATAAAATTAGATGTAATTATGCTGCTGTTTGTTGTCTGAGTTATTTTCCATTCAAATGCCATGCACTTAATTGAAGAGGATGGGAGGGAGTGGGTCCCTTTTCCCTGGTGCTGGGTCTCTGGTGTCAAACAAGTCGACAGCGATCTTGGCAGTGCGGTATTTTCACACCGGTGCAGGCAAAAGGATCAGCTCAGCTGTGCCACTTCCCTTTGGGGTTTGTCATTTACGGGGGTCCAGGCCACTTGGAGATCTGGCAGGCCCTTGGCCATCAGGATGTTTGGTTTTATGGAGCTGCACAGGCAAAGGACACATTTGAAAATTTCCTCACATTTTCACTCTGAATTTATCTCCAAACTCGTTGGAGGTTCTTCTTTCAAACAGAAGTTTGCACGCTATTTTTGTTACTTTGGAAGTTGTCCTCATAATACCTTTTATTCATTTCTTTCCTGAAATCAACAGCTCCATTTTTTCAGATCTTTCTTTTTTTCTCACAAGTATGTACACCACAATTATGGCTTGAGTTATGAGTCCTTGAAGTCCTTTTGTTGTGGCAATATCTTTGTCAATAGCATGCCATGTGTATTCACTTTTTTATTTATATAAGAACAAAAATATTTTCTGAATTGCTTTCTCACATAAATTCTTTCCCTTTTTTTTTAAACTCCATTGCTCCTACTCATGGCGTAAAGTACTGAACTTGTAGACTAATACCCAAGTCTCTTTCTTGAGTCAATACCATTAATTTATAAGCCAGTTAAGTATTTGAGTGCATTGCATTTGTCAATATTGACTTTTCCCTGCTATTGTGTTTCTTATTCTCTTAGGTTAGTTAGGTGTATCTGAACCTCTGATCTAGACTTACCTGCACATTTTTGTGTCATTTGCAGGTTTGTCACTTCTCTGACACCTCCTTATTCTGATGGCTAACATAAGTAGCTACCACCTATGCCAGAACGATGTGGTTCCCACCAGTTCCTACCTGTTGAGCTTTCTACAAAGAAAACTGCACTCTTTAATTCAAATATCTTGTTTTCTGTCCAGGTTTTTGAAAAGCTTTGTTCTTTGTAGCACGGTTATTTAGTTACACCAGATACCTTTCTGCAAATCCATATAAACCATTTTTCCTTTAGTTTTCTTCTGGTGCATTAAAAATTGTGTCGGATTTGTGATTGCTAAAACTGTGGAGAATGAATTCTACCTGTGATCTGTGTGTCTTCTTTTGTTTTAATGACTGTTTCACTTAAATTGCTGTCTTATCTCAAAATATACATGCTAGTCTAAAATTTCCTTGAATTAATCCTGTAGAGGCTTTTAAAAATGTAAGTTCAATATTTGCTGCCATACAGTCCTTAAATGAAGTTACTAGTCTGAGAATATTTTCTTAGAGGTTCAGTCAGCTTATTCTTAATTTTTTTCTATATTTTTGACTGTGTATATCTTCTTTGGCTTATTGACTTAATGCTTATTTAATTTCTCTGTTGTTCTTTCCTTCTCCCTTCCTCTCTTTTTGGATACCTGTGTCCATGGTGGCATCTCATCTTTTCTTTATGTGGAAAGAATAGGGTCGGGTTTAAATATCTTTCTAATATATAGTTGGCAAAAACTGATGCAAGAAATGGTTTATCTTTTCAGCAACACCCTCATTTTCTTTCATTACATCTTCACCTCTAATTCAAAAGACCTACTTATTCTCCCTTAACCATCTTGGTGGTTATTGCGTGGTTTTTACCCACAGGTGTTTACTTCAGAGCCCATTTTGGACCTCTTTGTTTCCTTCTTACACAATGAATCTTGTAATCTGCTTTGTTGGCTTCACAAACATTGTATTTCCATATTCTGCATAACTTTACGTTGGATTCCTATAGGTGGAATGGCTGTAGGGCACTCTAAAATTGTACAACAGGTCTCTAAACTGAGAAAGTGCTATACTAGTTTGAAGAGGACAGAACTCATTTTCAGGGTGCAAAATTCATCTTAGCACTAAAAATGCATACATTTCCCCCTTGCCTTTAGTCGCCTACATTTGGTTCCTAGTATCTAACATTTAGTTTTTAATTTTCTTATGTTAATACGTTGGTTTCTGCTGATTTAACAGGTTTTAGATGCGGGAAGGCTGAAAGAATATGGTGAACCTTACATTTTGCTGCAAGAGCAAGACAGCTTGTTTTACAAAATGGTGCAACAAGTGGGCAAGACGGAAGCAGCTTCTCTGATTGAAACAGCAAAACGGGTAATTTTAGAAGAAGAGATAATTAAGTTTGCCTCTGCAGTTTGTTTATCTCAAGTTAGCATATTCAGTGTTACAGTAAGCCTTCCACTAAAGGATCTGTCAGTTTTGCAAGGCAAAGCCATAATTTTCAGTGGGATATACACAGACTTCCAAATGATATGTGTATTTATATACCCCGAGTTGAAAGACTGGATTTGTTGCATCCTTTTGTGTGTACAGAAAACAGTAAGTGTAAATAATATCGGACATACTCAGTTGTGCTGGGCATTGGTCTTAACTTGCCGTAAAAAACACGTTAGGGCTGCAGAATCAAGCATTTATCTGTTACGTCTATATTTTTAAAAGGGTCCATCAGATTTTAGTTGAGGCTCAGTGCCTGTGACCATACCGTGGTCCCTGAGGGTTTAATCACATTCCTCCTGTTGTGAATTCCCTTACTTTGTTCTTGTACCCTGGCTCTCTGTTCTACGCGCAAGATGAGCAGGGCTCAGTTCAGAAACAGCTGTTGCATGTTTTGTCGCCTCCTTGTTCCCTACAAGGCTCTGTGCCTGATTTACTGCTAACTATTCAAATCCTACTCGGAGTACAGAATTATTAATGTAATTGTGGGCATTCCTCTGGCAATCAAAGTGTTTAAGAGACATCAATGGATTCGTTTTCATAATATGCCTGTGAGGTGAGGCTGTATCGTCTCCGCTTCTCAGATGGAAAGCTGAAGCAGAGATAAGAAGATAAAAAAGAATGACCTGTAATTGAGGAACTCTTTGACTAGCTTTGGCTTGCTTTCTTTTTTCTTGAAAATTTACCTCACAGGATGTCCAGAGCAAGATTTTAATTCTCTCAGTGCCAACGAAGTTTCAGCATTGCTTCAGCTGAGACTGGCAGTGCTCAGTTTGGCAGCAGCTTGCTTGGAACTCGTTTAACTGTGCTTTCAGCATGCAAGTAAGGCACTGGTATTAAGCAGGTATCAACCTAAGAGAGCCTTTTACAGGCAAGAGGCAAAGCTCTTTATGCTTTCCTTTCTTCAAGCTGCTGGATGTGTGGAGCAGAGCTATGGGAACACAAAGTCTAAACTGTTACCTGGGGAAACAAAAGACCAATAAACAGGGAACAACACATAAAGACAGGAAACAAAATGGCATGTGCCTGACTATTTTCCAGTAAAAAAATAGATGCATTTCCAGCAAGTTGGAAAAGAATTAGAAGTTGTGTTGTCATGGAGGCTGTGTGCTCATGTCTGGATGCTATTTTACTGGACTTTTGGAAGATTAGGGAAGAGATTTCTGTGTCTGTTCATGTTCTCAGATTTTATTTTTTAAAGAGTTTTTCAAGTAAAGCATTGTAGCTAGGAGCATACGCTATAAATTGTTGTGTGGCACAAATTTCAGAACAGGAAACAGCTTTGTCTTGAACTAAGGTGTGTTACGAGTTCTGCTGTCCTCTTCCATTGCTGCAGTGTAGCTTCATTTATTTTCTTATTAGAAAGGAATGGGTTAGCCATGTTTTCTGTGGTATGTGCATGACAATCTGGAGGTTATATAAATGATATTTAAAAGGGTAGCTTCAAATTCATGTGACCATTGTTTGTCTGTAAAGTGAAGGCCAGCTTCCTAAGGCTTGCTCCTTGGAAAGGCAAGAGGTGAGGCTGTCCAGCTGTCATCTGTAGAAATTTAGCTATGTCATGCTGTCATTCCTTCCTTCCCCGGAGCCCTCCCCAGTTGCACAATTGCATTCAAAGATGATTCAAAATGTATAAAAATAATTGCCTGATGTTACTTGCCCATATAGTCATCTGCAGTTACCACATCAATGTTATGTGATTTTGTACAGGAAGGGAAGGGATCCAGGAACCAGTCTCTGCTGAAATGTGGTTTGATGAAAAAGTTTGCTAACTCCCAGGCTAGAAGGCAGATACAAGCTTTAGCATCTGCCAAGAATGCAAAGCATGGTGCTTATCCACACTCGGCCCGAAAATATGGGAATCAAGAGACTGTATCTCCAGTCAGCAGCTACCCAGAAGCAGAGTTACAGTTCTTTCTGTTTGAAGGACTTGGACAATTCAGGGGTTTTGTTATTGCTGTCCCTTGTGCTTCATGCATACTTTCAGAGAAGTTGCTTAGTCAGAAGAGCTGATTCCAATGGCTTTTCTTTTTACACTGCTAAGTCTGTTGCATGTATTGCTGCTGGTTTCCCACATTCCTACTGTGGTTACTAAGAACTGTTTTTATGAAGAACAGCTTTCTTTCTGTTTTTGGAAAACAGCATGCTGCACATAAAAAGAAATGGTAACATGACATATATACCTACTTTTCAAAAGGCGTTACTGTGGGTTGCTAACTAAAATGGTTTGGAATGTGGCTATGCTTTGGCAATGATTATTTGATTTATTGTATTTTGGACCTGAATCTTGATTTATTTCAGTTTGGACCTGTACAACACAAACTTGCTGTCAGATACCAAGAACTTCTTTCAGTGAGCAGAAATTTTAAATGCATTTTCTGGAAAAGTATTGATTCTGCATATATCCTTTAAGTGCAAATTAAAAGGTACTACACATCCTAAATTGGGAAGACTAACTTGGACATCTTTAAGAAACATAATTAAAAAAAAAATCTCATGGGCCTCTTAGCAAAGCATTGCAAGACTAAGCTCTTGCTGGAACCTTTGCTCAGGCTTCCAGATTGATCCATGTTGCTATTGTATGGCTGACTTGGTCACTCACTATCCCCATTTTTTGTGCAAATGTCAAAGAAAACAACACGGGCACGACTCAAATTGGAGACCGCTGAGTATGTGTTAAACAGCCCGTGAGCCTGATGGCAACTGAGTTATGCTTGACATCGTGAGACTGTTTTTATCTTTGCTCAGTTTACAAGAAGCTGCTGGGAGAAAATCCTATGGGAAAGTGAGAAGTAGTCATCAAGCAGTGAAAAAAGAAAAAAATAAAAGTGCTCAATTATTCAGATAAACAGAAGTTGGTGTGTTCTCCCTGCTCTTGGCAGTGTTGAGAGAGGCTTTTCTGCAGGCTTTGGTGGCATCAGGATAGGGATGGGTTTCTGTCAATCAGGTTTGAGTACTTTGAGGGAAAAATAAGGGTTGTTTTATTTTACTTTAAAGCTATGACAGATGTGTAAATATTAAAATACTAGGTGTTATCTCACCTCAGTGATTACTTTTAAAAAGGTTGCAGCTCTGTTGGCAGTGGAAGAAACTTGTATAAAGACTTGGGCATTTAATATCTTGAGGGATTGGGCTCAGGGGAAGAATTGCAATGAGACAGTTGAAAAGCAGCTGCCATTTCATTACATCTCTAGTAATGTGCCAAGGTTTTCTATTAGCTTTCTATTAAAAAAAATCACATTCAAAAGCTGCATTAAAAGTATGCCAAAGTTTTACGTTTTAAAACAGCAACGGGATGGGAATACTGAGGCTGCCGTCTGCAGCGTGTGTGCAGTCAGCAGCCTCATTAACTTTCCTCTGTTGCATCCGATTGTGACTGGTTACTGAGGAATGCCTCAGTAAAGAATAGGACTCCCAATTCTTTTGTTGATTCAAATCAGACTTTAATATTCTTTGAAACTTGTAAAGATGCATATACCCTGCGTTAGTGAGCGTGCACAAAAGATGACAGGTGTACTTACAGGAACATTTTTGTAGAATGACTCTTTCTTTTTTATCCCGTGTGTCTTATACATGTATTCATGTATATGAAAAGGACATTATTATCAAACAAACTGAACTTTGTTGACAACACTCTTAAATATAAATTACAGAAATGTTTCATAAGCTGTACTCAAAGCAGTCTGACTATGAGACCTAACTCGTGACACGTGTCAGCTTCAGAAAGATAGTGTATTTTCTGTTTTTAAAGACTCAAACAAAACTTTTCACATTCTTCTTTGAAAAAAAATTGCATTTGAAGTCCTTTTTCACCCAAACACATTTTTAGATAAGAGCACACAAGTCTTGACATTATTTCATTTTGTTATGCGCATCTGTCAAGGAACAGAGATATGATACAGCTGCTAAAAACTGATGATTGTGGAACAGTGAGACTTGACAGCATTTCATTTCCTTTATGTTCTGATTATACATTTATCAGGAAACCTGTATCTCTTCTAGTTGAGCTAGAAATTGGTAGAATTCAGGAACTCAAAGGCTTGGCAAAGAACTGTCCTATTATTTGGTATCATCTTACGTTTTAGAGAAGTTGCTTGGTTGAGTCATTGTTAAAGCTTTTGCTTCTTCTTTCATTATTGTGGTTCACTATCCAGAGATCACATTTCTATAGGCCCTATAACTGCTCTGCAGCACAAATTAAACGCTGGGATATTTCATACATATACTTCGAAGTTTCAATGGTTGTCAATCACAGTTTGTAAAATATAGGGATTACAACCTGATTTTAACATCCAAATCCATTGTGTTCATTTTATGTGTGAAAATGAGAAACCCTTGTGCAGACGCAAGATTTCACAGCTTCTTTGTCATCCTGTTTTTAATTTATCTCCATGTTTTGAGCTAGTAAAATGATTTTACTTATCAGTTTAATGTAAAGCGATAAAACATATCTGTTCATCTGAATTAACAAAATTTGAGGGGATCTACAGGTTGTGTGGGATTTTTCTCACATTTTGTTATAATGTAAGTTCATATAGTAATTTTTTACTAATTTTTCAGTGACATTCATTTACTTCATGCCACTAACCTGAAGTTCCCATTGGGATTCCTTAAGGATATGTATTTCTCTCTACTGTATTTATCTCCAGAAATATTGTTTGAAGCTAAATGGACTTTGGTGCATAATTACTCACATAATCTAATATTTTTCCTAGGTATACTTCAGTAAGAATTACCCAGAAGTTGTTCAGAATGGTCAGCTTGCCACAGACTCCTCCTTGGATCCTTCCTCAGGATTATGCATAACTGAAACTGCACTGTGATTCCTCATTGCCTTAACTGTTTTCTGTAGAATGTAAACCTGAGATCCTCTAAACTCAGCGACAACATTTGCAAGTGTCAACAGGAGAGGAAAGGGAGGGGGGGCGATTCTTTGCACTGGACATCCTTCCTATTTAATACTGAGAAGAAAATTTTTACTGTCCCTGTTTCTTTAATTTCAGTGCAATATGTTTTTCTTTCCAACAAATTATGTTTGTATTGCTAAGGAAATTAGGCAGATTCAGTTTTTATTTGAAAGTTATGTGGTAGAGATCTCTTTTATTTAAACAGGTGCAGGACACCTAACAGGTCTAGTGTGCGTATTTGGAGCTTAGTAAAATAATTAGAATGTCCTTTTTTTTCTTTCAGAAATATTTTGAGAGCAAGCAAAACCAAATTTTTTTCAGTGTCACTTTAGCATGACAACTCTGTCTGAACACCTGATTTGGTAGTGTGCAACTTACTTGTCTAGAGCCACTGTCTTTCTACCTGTCACAAGTACCTGTGCAGGCTGGTAGGAAAAAAACTTGAAGAAGCCAAAAACACTTTTTCCTTTTTGATAGAAAAGTACTATATACTTATTTTTTTTATAAACAGTTCAAATAATGCTGTTCAAGATGAATGTAAATATTAGTTTTATTTTGCTAAAATCCAAATGCTGAAAAATCAATCTCAATCTTCTGTACTTTAGAAGAAAATTACCACATTTGCACCGAAGAAATATTTAAATAATTTAACATACATTCCTCTTTTTACCCAGGTTATCAAAGAAAAAAAGGTATTAAAATAACTTGAGGAAATGTTTGAATGACATGTCATTATACCTAAATACTGTGTAGTACAAAGTTATCTTCAACACAACACATTGAAATGTATACATTATTTGCATTTATTGTGCCTTAATATTTGTGCCTTCAAGTCAAAGCTGTAACTGCAGGGTACACAACAAATTCATTAGATATATGTTAAAAATGTGTAACTTTAGTATGTTTAAAGTTTTGCACCAGGGGTTCTGTTGAACTTCAGCTGTTTGAAGCTACATCCTGCCAGAATAGGTTGGAAAATACAACCTGTAGTCTCGAATGGCTGTTGCTGATAGAGAGGAATGCAGAGAAAGAGGGGTTCAATATTCGTAAGTTATGTCCTGGTTCAGCAAAGCACTTTAACACAAAGACACTATTCCCATGTTTTAAAAATAAGCAAGTGCTGTGCTGCTTCAGACTTTTTCAAATTTAGTGAGCTATTTTTTGAGGTCCAGTAGAAAATACATCTATTCATCTTGCTATTTAAAGGGCACAGGAGAAACTAAAAGGCAACAGGTTTCTTCAGGACATGGAAAATTTTGTGCTTTTTAAAAAATACTGAAGATGCTTGCTATTACCTTTGTAATGCCAAATAAGTGTTACTTCCCCAATGTTCGTCCAGTGGTCTAAAAGCAAGGCAAACACGAATGTTTCTCATTTCAAGCAGTTCTACCAGAACATAATTGAGTCAGATACAAAGTTACTTCTTACTGCGAAGTAAATTGAGGCCAAAGCCTGTGCCTCAGCACAACCACTCATCTTGGATGTTTTCCTGCTCAGAGCCAGCTCAATGGTGAGAGGCAGAATGCTTGTTCCCCTGTTGCAGCATCCTCTCTGCACTGGGGCTTGCTGTGCTGCTGTGAGATCCCAGGAGACAGGGGATTGTGTCTGCAGTGCCACCAGCCAGCTTTCTGAGGGACGGGGGTGTTTGGAGCTTGTGGAACAAACATCAGGCATCTGTGTTTGCTGGTGACATCTTCTTACATGGTTAGAAATCATTAGAGAGGAGTTACAAAATGAGATGCTTTTGCCCCTAGCCTTTTTTTGGCACTTCTCCTGCAGTGTGTAGCACCTTACACTGTAGCAAGTTCCACTGAGATTGGTGGAACTGAGCTTCACACAGTGGTGTGCAGCAGGAGCGTTGTGCTACATCTGCTGACAAAATATCAGCCAGCCAGGGGCAGCTACCAGCCACCAAGCCACGTGGCACAGGTGTGCTCTTGTGAGCAGTGCTTAGGGCAGATCCTTCTGAGAACACACCAGCCACATCCCCTTTTTGTATTGCTTGGCCCTTCTCTGAGCTCCTGCAGTCCTCTTCCACAGTGTCCTAGCACACAGTTATCATCCTGTGTGTTCTGTGGCTGTTTTCTTTTCCGTTAAAGCTGTCTGAAAGAAGGATAGGGCTGTTCTGCAGCTGAGTGAGAGTAGTGGCTGCATTGCACAGGTATGTAAAGGTGTGAGGTTTAAATGTGTAAAATCATGTTGGATAATGCTGGGGGACTGTGTAGCATGAAGAAAGTTCAACCTCATGGCCTTGTCTGTAACTGCCTTTTTGGCAAGGATCCACGGATCCATGCATAAACTCTGCTCAAGCTTTGCCATGGAAAGGCCTGGTTGGAGTGGTGCAAAACAGAGCTGGGGTGAGCTGACCAGTAAGGCAGTGCACTTCATGGAGTTGGGAGTTTGAACTCCTTTGTTTGTCTTCTTTTTTTGAGCAGTGTGAATATATTCAGAGTCTGTGTTCTACAATATGGAATTCTTATTATTTCTAAACAGTTAGCTCCTATAAAAGAGGAAGTGTGATGTATAATACAGAGACTTCTAAATACTCTAAGAGAATAGTAAGTTCTCCTGGCCATACATACCTTGAGTTTATATTTTTTTATCAGACCCAAGGAGATCTGCTTGCGTAAACCAGGGTATAATTACAGTTTTAGTTCATTTCAGCTCTGAAATGAATCTATGGTAAGTTATATTTCAGAGCAGAACTCCAAAACGCTGGCTGCTGCAGACTCACTGGTATGAGACCCTGACAGATCTAGCTATCAGTCTGTAAGCTAGAATTAATTTGATCCTGTAGCTTTTTGAATGTGCACAAAAATGTTAGGTATCTCTGAAAATGCTGATTCTGCTTCTTCACATGTTTTGGCAGGACACTACTTGCTGTAGGTATCAAGTATCAATATAAGACAAAACGAATTTTTTACCAAATCACACTTGAAACCCATAAATTGCTGAGTAGAACAGCTGATATCAAGTCATTCATGTCTGCAATGACATTATTTCATCTTTTTGGTTTAAAACAACAAAAATATTTTATTCAGGAAATTGGTTTTTAGATTCTTTTGTTGGTATTGTTGGTGGCTGTTTTGTTCAGATGTTAGGACCGACTGACTCATTTCATTTTAGTTGGGTAAAAAAGGTGCAGTGTACCTGAATGGCGGAACTCAGATCAGAGGAAGAAAAAGGCCTTCATGTGGTGAAAGTCTTGGTTTGTTAAATGAATACATTATCTTTCCAACAAGGCGTTTTATGTTTCCTTATAAAGAAAAATTTAAGTAGTTTTAAACTTCCACTTTGAAAAGTGTTGTGCTTTATTTGGAAATAGCAAGCAGGTTACTCTAAGTTGCATTCCTTACTGGGGATCTTGGAAAAATAACTCAGTCTCCTGAGTTATTCAAGCCTTTAAAATATTTCTTCGCTGTGAGGTGCCTTAAAGTATTCCAGAGTCTTACTTCTAATAAATATAATTTTATACAGTAATACTGAAAATCATCAGTTTCAGAACTGTTGTTTCTTTGGTGTAAAAATCTAGGAACAGCCTCTACTTCTGATCTCAAGAATTATTTTTCATACATTTGTTTTGGTATGTCTTTGCTCCACCCCTTCTCATAAGACCACTGTGAGCCAATGAAGCGTGTTGGCATTTTCAAAGCCACAGTTTGCCAGGATAGGCTATCTCATGTTTTGCTTATTTGCTTGTTTTAAGGGCAAAAATTTTCTTTAGTGAACTGCACCATTTGCCAGGTGGGCATAATCTTCTGTGATACCATTTGTACTGCCCTTTGGAAGAGGAGGACTTTCTGACCAGCCTCAGTAATGCTGGTTGCTTAAGTAATGTTCATGGTTTCTTTTAGCCTTCCCAATACATATGTGAAATAAGATTGCAAAAAGAATCAGAAGAAATGCTGCTTTTTTTTGTTAAACTGACCGTTTGAAATATCTCACTTCAAAGTTTGCCTCGTTCTTTTTGGAGGGGGGAAGAAACAGTTGAAATCACTTCTTTCCTGTGATGGTGATGAGCATGACAGTTTTGCAGAAGATGTGGCTTTCTGTGTATGTTTTACATTGTGTAACAGCGCGCTGCTTTTTCATCATTTTAACTCTGGTTTTGTTTTGGCTTGGTTCTTGCATTTGTTGTAATAATTTGATTTTGGTATTGCTATGGAATGATTTGTTTTGTGGACACTCATGTCATACAATAAAAGACATTTCTCAGAAGCCTGCCTGAGTCTGTTGTCATTGCAAATGTGTGGCTGAATGCAGAAGTTATGGGCTGAGCTAAGTCAGGACATGTCTGACGTCTCCAAACACCTCTCAGTGGCATTGGTAGCCCCAAGAGCTGAAAATACTCCACTTGGACATACAAAACACAGTAATACATGCCAGCTTGGTTTCACCAGTTGTCTCCAGTCTAAGGTCTCTCAGATCACATTACTGAGATTTTTATTTTAATTGCTAAAAAGTATTGCAAATAGATTTTAAAAAATTGTGATGGAAGAACCACTAAAGTTACACCAGTGCAGATGGGGTATGGTCTCTGTCCAAAGCAGCTGGCAAGCTTGCTGGGCTGGACAGTGGAAATGTGGAACGTCAGTGGACAGAAGTGAGGTGGGTTAGCAGCATTACTCCAAAATCTGGTGTTGTTTTTCAGTCCTGTACTTCTGTCTGATGAGTTTGTTGGTTAATTCAGCAAGACACTCGAAAGCTGCTTTTTTTCTGAAAACCATGCAAAGTTCCTCTCTATGTCTTCCAACTGTCTCATTCTGCTATTTTGATGCAGGTTTTTTAGTACAGGATGAATTGTGCATTTATCAATAATCCGCCAGAGCAGCACGTTGCAGGACCTGGTGCAATATGAATTGTCATCTCTCCTTTTCTACCATGGAATATGTGTTAAGAATTTCTCATGTTTCTGCCAAAAGTCCACCTCACAACCACTGTGCAACTGTCTTAGTTGCCTCTAAGTGAATTTGGCTTGGGTTGTCACAGCACAAGTTACCTGTGGGATGTGCAATACCCACCTGGAGCTACATCTTCCCAAAGCAAGCACTTGCCAAATGCACATGCTCCCATGTTAATGCAGCAGTTCTCTTTTAGAAGTGGAAGAGGGAGATTTGTTCCCTTTCCTGAAAGAGAGCTGCTGAGAAGTAACAAAGCCAAAGATGCTTTTTAGGAATCTCCTCACAGAAAGAGCATGAATTTCATAAACTCAGCGTTTAAAGCTGGTTCATGGATTTGGAGCAATATTAATGTACAGAAAATCAGGGCCATACTGTGATGTATGAAATCGGGTTTCCACTGCCTGCACCTTGGCACCACTTAACTCCCAAATTGGCCTGGAATCAATAGCTTCATCTGTTTTGAGGTATGAAATTCCCTATGGATCTTAGCCATGGATCCAGCACATGTGGAAAAGTACAATAACCTTGAGGAGAAGCTGGAGATAATCCCACTGCCATTCAGGAGCCACGGCACATCCTACTTTTAATTTGCTGGGCTCAACACGGGTGCTGGGATCATACTTGCTTTCTTCAAACGTGTGGGTTAAAAGCTGTACCAGAGCTCTTGTCCCTCTCCTGCATGGGATACCCTGTTTTTTTAGAGCATACTTTTGGGTTTTGTAGGTTTTCCGTAGGCTGAGCTGCTTGGATCTTCCCATCTAGTGCATGACTGAAACAAGATACTGAGGATCTTTTTGATGGGAATTTTTGCCGTGAGTGAATGATGTAGGGGATTATTTACACCAGGACAAAGGAAAATCCTGGATTCAAGTCCAAGTTCCAGGGAGTACTCATGCATTTTATTCAATGACTGTCTGTAGAAACACCAGGAGAAGCTGGGGCTTCTACTCCGTTCTGTCAGCATAGCTGGGATGTCATTGGGCAGCAGGATCCATTTGCTTGTGTTCACTCCTGCTCTCTGGCCCCAGTGGGGCGGTGGTGGCCCAGGCTGCAGCTGCCACCACACAGGTCTGACAGGTCTGCTCTCTGCAGGCAGTGCTTCAGCTGTTGGGCAGCTCTACCAAAGCAAACGCGCTTCTCCTGCCTCCCCAAGGATGCTGTCGCCCCGAGTGCCATCCCTACCATGTGGAGCTCTGCTCCAGATGGGATGCTCTCTGTGCCCAGCTGTTCCTACTGCACCTGCTCCTCCTCCAATGTACGGGCAGTGAGTCTCCCTATAGACCAAGCTGTTCTTAGAATCAATAAAGCTCCTAACAGAAGGGCTCTGGAATACTAGCTGAAGTTTCTACATTCACTATATCCAGAGGAAAAGCTCCCAGTTTATGCAGTTTAAATCACTGTGTTGCAGCCAAAGGGGTGTGTATCACCTGCTCGCACTAACATCTGAACATGGTGCCTGCTGGTGGATTGTGTCAGGCGCATGAGACTTACAAAGAGCTATGGTGCTTTTTTCTTTTTTTTTTTCCTCTCTCTTTTTCTATTTTTCAGTTTTGGATATTTCCTATGGGGAATTGAAGTGAGGTGGAACAGTGAAAAATAGTTCCCTTTGTTTAATTCCAGTAAGCTTTGTACCTTGCAGTTCAAGCACAGATAGCAAATAAAGGAAGGAGTTGTTTATCCTGTGTATTCTGAAGAAAGTAAATCTTGCTAGTGTTCATGCCAGATGACCTTCTTCACGGAGCTCTCTGTTTTCCAGGAAAGGACCGTAATTATCTTACGGCATTAAATTGGGTTGGGTGGGAAATGCGGCCTCAGATTTATTAGTCAAAGTTTCACTGTCAACAAGAGCTTGTTCTTGAATATTACAGGCCTGGATTTTCTTTTCAATGTAAGTGCCAAGCATGAATAGGACAAGTGAGTGCCATTGAACTGTCTCTTGAAAACATTGCCAGGATACCAAAAAAGAGGATTTCTCCCCCTCCCTGCCCAGCTGAGAGGATTTTTCCTCATTCTGTACCAGCAGGAAGGCAGCATTGTACCAAGAATATGGACCGCTCTGTGTTTTGGTTGATTTAACATGTATGCACTTTTGCAGAGTAGTGATTTCCTTGAGTGGAGTTATGCAAGTAATTCACCGTGAGTCATTCATGCAGTGAATTAAGTGCCTCTTCCCACAACCAGGTCGTCTCCTGACAATCTTTTTTTTTTTTTTTTTTATGGAATTACTCAACAAATCCTTTTGCAATTACTTTTAAGCATTCTGTGTAGATCACACGTTTATGTATGTGGTTAATGTTTGTTGATTTTTTTAGTCATATTCATAATACATCAGAGAAAATACATAGTGTTTTCTCTGTATCGGTTGGTATAAATGTCCGTACCTGCAAATAATTTTGTTTTCATCTGGTTTCTGGTGAGCATGTGCCTGTTTATTTCTGTGTGTATCCCTGTCAATAAAACTAGATTTACTTGAATGGTGTGTCACATTGTGCATTCACATCAACACAGAAGGGAAGGGAATCGGGATTTTTCAAATAGTTTTATGGGAAAGTCTCTGCTGCTTTTTCTAGCAGCAAGTGATAGAGACCATCACGGGCTTGGGGGAACAGGAAGATGCCTCTGCATATGCCAGAAGAATGTAGAGAGCAGCAAGATGCCTGCAGCCCGCTGGGATGGAACAGGGCTGGCAGGAGTCTCCCTGCACAGGTTTTACCTGCCTAGGTTCTTTGTGCATTTCTGTGCGTGTAAGGAGTTGCAACAGACTCTGTGCAGAACCAGTTCAAGTTGCTGAAAGCGGAAAGTGAAAGGCCAGGTGCTGCTGGTGAGAAGGAGCAGGTGTTTATCCTGTGCCAGGCATGGCCAAAGCCTATTCTTCGCAGGTGTTGTCCATACAAGTGCACTGGCTGACTGTGCCTCTGCCCCATGGGAGTGATTTGGCTTGTTTTGGAGGAGGAGAAGCCCTCCAAAAGGGAGAAATTTTAGGGAGAGCTTCCTAGAGCATGAAGGATGCAACAGTGGGGTTTCCCTCAGAGGTCTCCATCTCGCAGGAAAAAAATGGTTCTTTTCTGCTTTTCAGGACGTGTGCTGGACCCTGCAAGGAAGATGTAGCAGCCCACAGTGCTTAGGAGGACCTCTTAATGGGCTGGTTAACTGGCTAATGGGGATGCCTTTGCTGCAGCCAAATGGATTACTCAATAGAGACGTGTAGATCTTTGGGAGATGACTGGGCTGCCAAAAGGAACGGGCAACAAACCAGTTGGAGCTGCTGATGCTGCTGTCACAGATTTACCAGAAAATCTACTTTCCCTTCCAGCTGCTTTTTTTTTTTTTCTAAAGAAGTGATTATCAGTTCAACCTTTCCCCAGAACTGATACTGAGGCAAACTTCTATCAGATATTGCTAAGTGTAATGTGCCTTTTCATGACTTCTTGTCTCGTGGTGGTGGCCAAGCTCACAGGATATTTTGGCCCTGTTACTGAAAGTGTGGCTACTGTTGTTCGTAGCTGTTCAGGACTTACATATGCCCATCCTGAGGGAACTGTGTGAAAGACTGTTCCCTTCTGTTAAACTGTTCGTATAATTCCTTTTTTCTTTTTTTTTTTTCTATTTTTCAACTGGGAAAGTTGATCTTAGACTGGAAAAAGTATCAGCAATGCTAGAGTTTTAACATGAAATCATCATATCTGAGTGATTCAAGATGAGTGAGTCCCTCTTCTCTCATCCATTGCCTTGAAGCTGAGGAAAGTGCTTGATTTCCCACTTTGATTTCTCTGGACGCCTCTTAAACCCAAATTTTAGTGAGGAGCTGATTTATTGTCTAGCATCAGGGAGGGGACATTAATTCCATCTGCCACCCAGTGTGCCTGCTTGGAAAGAAAGAAACCTCCTCTGCTGTAGGTAAGATCAAAACCAAAGGGTATAAACTGGGTTGAAATCCATGTGTTCAGGCAGCTTGTCTGGAAAACACAACTGTACTGCTCCATAACCCTGTAGCTGCCTGGAAACCCTTGAAACACCTGACTCTTTACCTTGAAACTCACCCAGGTGCTCAGAGCCACGCTCCTTGGGGTCTCCAGAGCTGCCAAAACTTGCAGCTTAGTGCCTCGTGCCTGCTGGAGCCTCCCTGGCGTGGAGAAAACAAGGATTTCACTCGTGTAGGGGCTTGGTGGGCCCTGGTAGCTGCGCCTGGCACCTCTCCGTGCAGCGCCATGGCAGCTCCAGCTCCAAAAGACGTGCGAGAACCCCCAGAGCAAGTGGGAGAGGGGCAAAGGAGGCCCCAGGAAAGTGCGCTCGGGGGCAAGGATGCAATGTCCCCTCGCTGAAAGCCTTTCCTAGAGTCATGATGCCGAGGAGAGAGGAGGAATTTGGATGCCAGAACCCGCAGTCAGCGTGAAAACCTCCCGGGATAACAGCTGCCGGGGCAGTGAGGAGGCAGCCCGGGGCTCCCACTCCCTGGGGACGGCCTCACAGTGAGGTTTCGGCACTAGGCACACGCTCGCTCCTTGCTCTCCCTCGCAGCCCCCTCCGCCCTCCCGAGTCTGAAATTCCTGGCTGCAGAGTGTGGCAGTTTCAAAGCAGGGTGGAGGAGGCTCCTCCGCCCAAGGTAGCCTCCAGCCTGGTTGT
Organism: Melanocharis versteri; assembly: GCA_013397845.1. NCBI lineage: Eukaryota > Metazoa > Chordata > Aves > Passeriformes > Melanocharitidae > Melanocharis > Melanocharis versteri. The sequence goes on along the minus strand of VZTG01005917.1, from coordinate 131,184 downwards.
TGGGGCACTCTCATGGGATGTGGGAGATGTGGGTTTGGGCCCCTCGGGCTGAGGCGGGAGAGGAACCCGGGCCTCCCACTTCCTCAGCATATACTTTGAATACCAAGGCATTATATAATAAAAGCTATCACCACCTTTTCTTCTTCCTGCTTTGTTTTTAAAAGACTGATCTATGTGGAGTCTTTTGAAAGAAAGGGCGTAGGTACCAATCTCCAGGAGAAGATTCCAGACAATGGATCCCAGGCACTCCAGCCTCAAGGGGCTTTTAGTGCAAGAGAGAATTGCAGATACACCCTTGTCCTCCCCTTTTCCTGTTGCTTCAATGTAAGCAGCTGCATGCTCCCTTCAAGATCCCACTGTATCCTGCCAGCTCTGTTGTGTTCAGGTCTTGAAGCACCCAAATTCTGCTGTCAACCACACAGGGATTCTGCATGTGGCTCATGAGATGCTGGAGGCCAGATCACCTAAAAGTCAGTGCCCAAACCTGGCCTGAATGTAACCCCAAATTCTCTACTTAAATCAGGCTGTCAAATCCAGATGAAATGACTTGCCTCTTTGAAAAAATACTGGGGTCAGAGGCTAAATCAAGAGGGACATGCTTATATAATTGCATAAGCAGGTAGGGCTATTTTTGTTGCTTTGAAAACTTTCGAAGACTTTAGACTAGAAATAAATATCCACAAGTAGCCTTAATCATTGCACTCAGTGAATACTCATTTGAAATAGTCTTGGCAATCAGTTCTGATGTAGCTCTTTGACTGGAAAAGCCCAGAGAGTCCCAGATGTCTCTTTGATGCAGGATCACAAAAAGATTCAAGTTTCTGTTGCTCCGATGAAGCAAGACGTCCCTTGCCCTAACTGAGGGGGAAGAAGTCCCTGTGTCCCAAAATACAAATGTGTTGCACATGGTGCCTATTAATCAATGGAGTCAAGTCTGGAGCAGCATCAACTCTTGTAACTTGTACTCAGTGGTGCGATTATACAAATCCATGTATCTCTTCATATATCCATATATCTTGATACTTGATCCATACACCATGATACTTGAAAAATCGTGGTAGCTGAGTGAAGTCCCTGGGGACTGGAAGAAGGGAAATACTGCACTCATTTTTAAAAAGGGTAGAGAGGAGCACCCTGGGAAGTACCAACCTGTCAGCCTCTGTGCCTGGGAAAGTCATATAGCAGATCCTCCTAGCTGTGCTAATGCACATGGAGGACAAGGAGATGATTCGAGACAGCAACCCCCAGGATAAATAGAGTCTGGGAGATAAAGAGATAGAGAGCAGCCCTGCCAAGAAGGACTTGGGGGTGCTGGCGGATGAGAGGCTGGACATGTCCTGGCAATGTGTGCTCACAGCCATGAAGGCCAACCATATCCTGCGCTGTATGCAAAGGAGCATGGACAGCAGGGTGAGGGAGGAGATTCCCTCCTTCTACTCCTCTTTGGTGAGACCCCACCTGGAGTATTGTGTCCAGCTCTGAGGCCTTCAATACAGGAAGGTCATGGACCTGCAGAAGTCCGCCCAGAGGAAGGCCACAAAAATGCTCAGTGGTCTGGAGCACTTCTTCTATGAAGAAGTTGGGGTTATTCCACTTGGAGAAGAGAAGGCCCCAGGGAGAACTTACTGTGATCTTTTGGTACTTCAATGAGGTTTATAGGAAAGATGAGGACAAACATTTTGGTAGGGTCTGTTGTGATAGGACAAGATGTAATGGTTTTAAACTGAAACCAGGTAGATATACACTAGACAGAAGGAAGACATTTTTTGCAATGAGAGTAGTGAAACACTGAAACAGGTCGTCCAGAGAGGGCAGTGGTGGATGCCCCATCCTTGGAAACATTCAAGGCCAGGTTGGATGGGTCTCTGAGTAACCTGAGCTGGTTGAAGATGTCCCTACTTCTTGCAGGGATGTTGAACTAGATGGGCTTTAATGGCCCCTTACTGTTCTATGATTGTGTGTAACCTGGTTTTGAAGAATTCCATCTATGGAACTCTTATTATTTCCCCTCTTTTTCTAGGCAAAAGCCTCACTTCAGAGGGACGAAGGCCAGCTCATCAGTAGGGTTTTCACGAAAGATGAAAATCTTTGGCTTATTGTGGTAGATACTACAAATCAAAGGAGATCAGCAACCAAAACGAAGAAAGGATGTCACTGTCCTTTCCACACTTGTATTGAGAGAATTCCCCAAAGGATGGCAAAGGTTCTCTGCAGCCCCTTGATTCACATCTTCATTACCATAAATTGCCAGTGGAGCAACCATTGCGAGGGACAGCAGCTCTGGTAGAGGGGATTGAGGCTTTGTCCACTCTTTGAGACAGTCAAGAAAGCTGAAAGGCATGAAATAGAAACATTCCCCAGGATGTTCTGAAAGTCTAAGTATACATTTGAGGAAGTCCAACCACAGGAGAAATGGCTGGTTACCCTGGGCCTGGACTGACTGGCCAGATATGATGCTTCATGGACCCTCAGGTAGTTTTCGCCAGGTGCTGTGATGAGATGCTGTTCTGATACCATCAGGAGATGCTCATGGCAGAGAAATAAAAGAAAGAAGGTACTATAGAGGATCATTTCAATACCTGACACTCTTACACTTGGCTAATTGTATTTGTTCATTAAGATAAGGATCAGCATTCAGCTTCTTCTACATTTAGGTCAGCCTTCCAGTACATTTGCACTTGCAAGAGAGAGCTGCTTTAATGAGGGATAATGAAACTTGCTACACATTGCATCATAACTTCTGTGTTAATATCATTTACACATGATAAAATGCAAATAGTATTGACTGTCAATGCACAATCATGCCTAATCCTCTAAGCCCACACACACGCATGTGCTAAAACTAATATCCCTAACAGTAAACAAAATATTAATCTGTGCCTCTCTCTGTCCTCCTGAGAACATTCATTTTCCCTAAACTACAATGTGCATCAGCTCTACCCACACAGCCAAACAAACAGACTGCCACTGGCTCCTGTAGGTACCCTTATTCCCTCTTTGCACTTCACAAAACCATGACAATGCAGTGAGACCTCACTGTAAACAACCCTGCCTTAAACAGACCCACACTCTGCATTACAGGCATTCAAAGGGCATTTCTAATGCAAAACTCCAGTCGACTCTCCCAATGCATTTTGGGCGTCCAAGGCCTGCTTGTCCATCTTCTGTAGGCACCCCAAATTTTGAAATAGGCATCTCAGCCAAATGATAGGTGGTAGAGATGCTCAAATTCTTCTTCATTTGGGATTTGTGCTGGTAGAAGGGTACCAGCATACTCTTTTACATCTGGGTTTTGGATTTGGAAGGTAGTACAAAAGGCAAGGTATTAAGCTGAAGTATGATCAGTTAGGGACTAGCCATCTTCAGCGAATAAATGTTCTCTGAAGGTTAAATGGGTCCACATGAACTTCAAGAAATGCTGATGAAGCACACAGTGAAAGTTAAATGTATTTAATTATAATTCTGTTGTGGGAAGTTCTGCTCATGCTGTCAGAATCACTAAACCACTTTCAGGTATCTTAATACCACACAGGTATTCGTATTTCAGAGAAAAACCTCTTCAAGTTGCACTACTGGTTGAGTGCTACCTCTGAACTCTATGATTTTAGGGGCATTCTGTATCTCTGGTTCCCTGAGAGTTGCAAAACTTTATCATCTTTTCTTACTCTTTGCATGTAAAAACTCACACTCGTTCACGACTGGTGAAGAATTTTCTTTGGAAATTTCTCACCTACCTTATGAAACACAGCATTGCAGCAACTGTTTGCTCTTTCTGTTTCTCAGTGCTATCGGCAAAGTGCTGTCTTGGGTTTTAATGATCCAGAAAAATGCAGCAGACAGCAGTTGTCTGGAGAAACCATAGATTTGTGCAGGACATGATCCCTGGGGAGGCGTCCCACTGGTGAGGAAACTCTGAGGAGCAGCTGAACAAGCTCAGTGCCTTTGAAAGGCACTCTTCTCCTTTGATTGCACAGGCTCTTACTTCAAGAGGGCTGCTTCATGAAGCTAGTAAAATTCAGCTTCACTATGCCTACTGGCCAAGTCTCGCCATGAACAAAGACTGAGGAAATGAGGTTTGCTCTCCAGAGAAGGGAAGTGTCCCAACCTTTGTCACCAGCTGAGCCTGACGTTCACAGAGCTGGTCAGAGAGCCCTCAGTGTTGAATACAGATGTGCCCTTCAGACACTTCTTGGCCCATTCAAAGCTTGGCCTACCTGAAATCCCATTGTATTCCCTCAGCAGCCATAAAGTCAAAACTATTTTTATTTAATACAGTTGAAGCAGATGTTATTCAACATTTCCTATGCTTTCAGTGCCTTAGCAGCTGGAAAGACAAGTGTGTGCCAGCAGTGTGTGCTAGAAAGCAGCCTGTATCTCCAAGGTACAAAAGAGTGCAAGTGCAGGGGCAGCATCTCCCCCGAGTAGACCAGGCCTCTGTGTCAGTCGAAGACCTCGAGACATGAGCTCCTCAGAGCAGCTGAATGCAGACTCCTCTCAACCGGACGTGCACTCAGTTTGAGGATTATGTATGTTAGATCCTTGCTTTGATACCTTCACTTACGCAAAGCCTTGGCTCTATTGGTTCCGGCATAGTCAAACTTGGGTGAATCAGCCTCCCTCAGACCACGCAGCCTGATTCACACGCTAGGAATCCAGCCTCTCCTTGCTGCAGAGGAACCAGTGGAAGCTCCAGCAGTGCAGCTGCATTTAGTATCAGCTCTGTGAGCATTTTTGTATGCAAACCTCAGGGGTTTCTTTGAACCCTGGCTGTCATGTGTGCCCTGGATTGCTCCAACTGACTGGATTTGTGAAAGTAAGGCTGTGTGCACAGAGGGTGAGCTTGTGCTCCTAAGGAAAAGAAGTGGAGGTTTTGTCTATACCAGTGAGTTAGAGGGTGTGAGCTCTGTGCTGCAACCAGCCACACTTTTTGGTGTGTGCGTTCCCCAGCATGGCTGTGGCCCATGAGGGTTAACATCCTCCTAGGTGCTGCAGGGTGTGGCACACATCAGACTGCTCTTCGGGCACCATACGGATGAGGCCAAGTGTTTTGGGGGGAAAAGTGTGTTTACTCATGCATCTGCAAGTTGTGCATGACATAAAAAGGATCTGCCACCTTGGTGCTAGAGACTTCTTTCACAGCTGGTCGTGAGTGTGCAAACATACACTAGACTGTGAGGTATGGACATGTGAGACATACGTGCATGTATAAACATAGACCTGTGCATTTATATACATCCACACACATACACTGCACTTGTATGCAATAACCAAGTTTGATGCTATAATTACCTATACTGCAGACTAAGAATCATGTCCTCTTGTTCGGTTTCTTTTTTGGAGAAGGTCAACCCATGCTAATTTTAGCAGGTCTCCCTTTCTAAGCATCAGTGGGCTTCAATGCCCCCAGCACAACACTGTGGTGAGCTGGTTTTTGTCCCTGAAGGAGGATGGAACTGGGTTGAATAATCATAGTGCTACAGCCCCTCTGTATTTTCTGCCCAGAATGATGTTGCCAAAGTCTAGCTCTGTCTTCCCTCCCGTCATTGTACCTTATGTCCGAGGCACCTCATTTTGTCACCTGCCTTTTGTGTAATTCTCTGGACTCCTCTACAGCCAAGACTCACTTACAGGCAAAGAATGCTAACATGCTATTTGCTGAAATTCTCATGGATGAGAAAATTAACATCCCCCCCCCGCCTTTTTGTTGTTGCCATGGTCACAGGAAAGGAATTAAAGCATCAAAGCCTTCCATTTCCCGATGATGGATTAAGGAAATTATTAATTTGTCTTATAAAAAGGCAGGCTGTGTCTCTGCAATTAATGTTAGAAGGCTCTTCATGAGGGGAATTTCAGCCTCCTGGGCGGAGAAAGCTAAAGCATCTGCTTGTTCACTAGCTTAGATAGATGGGAGGGCTATGGGGGTCTGTGCCATAATTCCTGTCTTTATTAGTCACTCCAGATAGTATTTGGCTGCCTAGGCAGTGGTTTCTTTGGGGCACAGTATTAAAAATTCAAGCCCCCTTACAAATTAAGTCCTCTCCTTTATCCATTTTTTTTGCGCTCCATCCATGATCGCTCAGGTTTTTTTCCATTGCAGGTTGAGGAAGAGAAAACCCAGGGAAAAAAACCTACTTGCACGTAATTGTCTTTGATATGTTCCTACTCATCTCCTGCCCTGCTTTTCTGGCTCCCTGCTGCCCAGTATCTACCTACTGGTGAGGCAGCTGTTTTTATGGGAACACTTTACAAGGACTGGCTTCACAGTGGGATGTGTTCTCCTGGGGAGCTGCAGGCTTGGCAATGGCCACCGTAATTGACCCAGCATGCAGCAGGAAGACTCAGTCCCATAAAGACTTTGTGATGGATTTGGGCGTCTTTTACCAGCTACATCTTGCGATGTTTCTTGGTGACCTGTCCTGGCTAGAGCTGCCTATGCCTGCAGGAAAAAATGGGGAGGAAAATATCTTACCCTGTCTGCTTCTGGTGTCAAAAATTTTTTCTTTTGCTCCACCTTTTCTTCTCCATTTCCATTTTTTACTCTAAACAATTGCAGAAAATACAGTTTTTAATAGCAGCATTTGTCTTCAAAGTTAGGAGAGAAAAAATACTAGCACCAAAGCATGGTAATTTTGATCTTGATACTCATCAAAATTCTCTTGGGTCCACAGAGAGTCATCTTGTCCCAGGCTTCTTTTCAGCAGTTTCTCTGAGCTTAAAGGTGCTGCTTTGGCCTCTCACTGCCAGCAGCGGTGTTGTCTGATGACAGAACCCAGCACGCCATGCAGACTCTTTTAAATTCATCCTTTCATATTTCTTCTTGGTGCTTTCAGGTAATTTGGCCTCTTTATTTACTTGATCCCCTTTTCTTCTTCCTGAAAGAGAGTGTCTTAGTGCTTCCCGTTGAAACCCATGGAAGTAAATTGTTGGAAGATAATACCTGGTGAGCAAGTGCCGCTGGGGCAGAGGTGGCGGAGCAGCACTTGTGACACGGAGCGGTGCCTCATGCTAACCTCGTGGCTCGTCCCTTTGATTTGGTGTCTGCCAGGCGCTGTGCTTTGCCTACCTTGCCGTGGGAAATGAGGGAACTTGTTTGTCACTTTTTCCTATGCTGACAGGGCACAAAGAGGGAAAGGATCTTTTCTCTGAGTGGTAAGCTCCTACTTCCCTTTGATCTGCTCTACGGGAGTACCTTTCCTCTATGAATGGAAAAAATGCCAGGACTACTTCTTGGAAATCTGAATGCAATTTGGAAACTCAACAGGAGTTTGCATACCTGCCATATTCCTATGAATAATACAGTGCTGCTCTCCCAGCGACCACATCCAGACCACACTCAGCTCAGATATCTTTCTTGAAGACACTGCTGCAGTCAGGAAGACTCCTTCAGCTGATTGAAAGATATGAAACCCTTGTTCCTGGGTCTGACGGGTCTGTAATTAAGAGCTTTAAAACCAATGTTGTAACACCATGAGGGACATTTCTTTGGTGTTAAACATGTCAAATGACCTACTGCTCTCAGATGCTGAGCTAGAACCCTTAAGGTTTCAGTTGTTGGGGAGAAAATCCATATTTACCTCTCTATTTGTGTGATAGTCACAGGGCTCGGTGATATTGGTGTCACAATAGCACTTTGACATGCAAATGGACTTATTTGCAAACACAACATAAACCTAAAAAGTCTAAAAAAGTAAAATGTTTTTCCATGTGTACCCTGGATATATTTATATACACTTCACTTTGAACTGCTCCATAGTGTACCAACACCATTTATTTTTCCTCTGGTCAACAACTGGGTATACAACGTGCAGGGTTTAAAGTAAGGTCCCAAATGAGTTTACCTTCTCCACAGATGGCCTTTGAGGGCTCAAAAACACAGGTGCCATCTTCTCTGCCATGCTTTTTCTCTCTGGCTGAGCTGAATAATTGAGCTGGTAGCCCAGGTGGCACCTCAACACCTCCACAGCCCTTGATACTGAGTTTCTTTTGGCCAGCCTGCAGCAAGTATGCATTGTGCTCTCCTGTTGATCCTTATTTTCTCTGTATTCAATACCAGAAAGCCATAATGCTCACCATAATCTCTCCTTATGCTGATGTGAGTGTCCAAATGTTGGTGGTCACCTGCAGATATATCTTGGTCTTCAACATCAGGGGTGTGGGGAGAGAAAGATTTATCTGCCTAAAGAGAGGGAAGACGGAGATGCAGACATCATGCAAAAACCCTTTACTCTCACCACAGTTTACATTCTGGTGAGAGAAGGAATTAAACTTACGTGTAAATCCCTTTAAACTGAAACATCCACTAATTCAGAAAGAAAAAATTTATAAATCTCATCTGTCTTCCTATTTCCGTCCTTCCAGACTCTACGGACACCCACCACAGGACCACAGGGGAAGTTTGCAAATGTATTCTGCTCTATGGCAGTCCTGCTGTTAGCAACACATGCTTTCCAGGGAACATGGAGGATGCTATGCAACAGATAAATTTTTCTTTCTCTCTCTTTTGCTTTCTCTCCTGAACTCCAGTGTGAAGATTTCCAGGTCATGCCGTGACAGCCTGCTCCACAAGATAAGTGAAGCTGAGGGCAGAGACTCCAGCTGTCTTTGACTCCTTAGGTGCTGCAGATGGAGGCACACAAACATTCAAGTATGCCTGTACAGACCTGGTAGTGCATTTCCAGAGGGATATATATCATCTTTTGTAAACATGTGGAAACCAGAAGGAGAGTTATGTTGCTAAAATTAGACTCAGTAAGACATGGGTTTCTTCCTCAAGTGCTATGAAAGGAAGTACTCAGGGTAGAAATTGTGACGAGACAGCCTTATTTCTAGGCAGCCAAAGGAGGAAATCAGCCCTGGGAGATGAAGACATGCATGCTCTTTGCTTTGGAGCTTGATGACCAGCCCACTTGGAAGGGTGAGGATTTATTCCATAGGAAGGAAGGAAGGAAGGAAGGAAGGAAGGAAGGAAGGAAGGAAGGAAGGAAGGAAGGAAGGAAGGAAAGCTTAGGTGCATGACTTTTCAATATAAATACTAGAAATTGGTTGGTTACATCAAGAGAAAGACAGATTACATGGGAAAAACCAGCTGGTATATTGAGAAAGGATGATTTCTTAATTTTGTAGACATAACAGCTAGAAATTTTTTTAAAAGCCCTCAGATAATACAAAAAGAAGTGTTTCACCCTGATTAAATGGGTTAAATATATTAGAAGAAAAAAATGCAATTTCCTGCTCAGTTTCCTGCCAAGAAGCCAGCTGACAAAATAATGGCAAAAACTATAAAACTCTGTAGAAAGACTTCCCGTGGCACATAGGATGTCACTACTGGGGCACGCTAGGCTTTCAGCAACAGGAGGGTGAGACTGATTCCTCTCCCACACCATGGCAACATGCAGGACATTATCAGAAAGCTGCTGTTTTTGTGATGGCTTGAGCAGGACGGGATGGAGGCAGAACTCATGTTTCATCAAGCTCCTGATGCTGCTGTTCCTGTGGAAAGGCAATGGGGCTGGTGGGAGGGTTTTGGCTCCACGCTGAGGCAGAAGGTATGTGCATAAAATAATCGTGGCAGCAAGAGGTGCACACGAGTTGTAAGCAGGCAGCAGCTGAGGGGAGCTCCCCCTTGTCCACCTACACAAAGATTTAAAGGTGAATATTTGAGGAAGCATAGTAGGAAAGGACACCTTCAGAGAGGTTGCTCCTTAGGGGAGGGTAAAGAAAAGTCATTCCTGAAGGATGGGAGACTGAATAAAAATATTCATGCTGCAGACAAAGATAGTGCTGCAGACTGTAAGACTGGGATAGCCAGTTTAGAAATATTCATCTTGCGCAAGATGGATAGAAATATAATCTGGTTAACACCCTGGGTAGTGGGGAGAAACTGAAGATGAAGCTGCATGTAGGATCATAACACAGTGGCTGTCATCCTGCTTTGGCAGTATTAAAAAATCCTTCCCTGACACTGCACTAATGCAGACACCAGTGTTGCTGAAGATTTAAAACTCCAGACAGATTGGAAAAGCTAGCACAGTGGCTGGGTATCTGTGTAGCACCAGGAGGAAGATATCAAGCACTGCAAGAACAGAAAAGCCAGTGCGATTTAGCTAGATTGAAGTTGGAGTAGCGCTGCCCTCCCTCTGCCCAGCACCTGAGTGTATGGCCCAGTTCAGGCCAGGTGCATGCCTATACTAGGACATTTCTTGAAGGAGTTTTTCTACCCCAGGTGCCTTTGGTGGGGAGAGAGCCAGGCACCTCAAGTTAGGCAGGTTGACTAGGGATTCAACTATGCAAAATATTCAAGGAGAGGATCGCTGGATCCCAAGGAACGTGAGTCACCCTTTCATATTTGGCACTCTAGGTCCCACCACAAGAGCGTGCTTCAGCACATAGCAGAGAAACTTTCATGTCTCGGGATGTGGCAGGGTGTTGCAAAAGACTGTCATGGATATTATCTCAATAGCAATTTCTGGCCACACCAAAGTGGTTGGTTTTTTGAAAATGGTTATGATAATAGTTTACCAGGTTACTAATTAGTCTATTAATTTTGGAATGGTTCAGAACAAGGTTGAAAAATGATGATTCGTATGTATTGTTTATCAAGAATTATTTCAGAGATGACAAGTACTTAATACAAGTATATCACATTATGAAATCAATAGAAGAAGAAAAAATTAAAAACCCTCAGAAAGTAATAAAAAACGTGAGGAACACCATTAATCTACCAGGATAAGAAAAAACAGATCCCAATATATGCTAAGAAAATTAATATGAATGATATGAAAATAAAGTACAGACATAGCATTCACTAAGCATTGTAAGAAGAAATAAACTTGTGCCTCTCATCTTCTGCTCTTACTATCAATTATGTTTCCTTCGTGTCCCGGTGTAAGAGTATACAAAATTGCCTTTAAAAAAGGGTCATCTCCCTGATTTTTTAGCCTCTAATCCTTGCCCTGTGTTCAGATATAATGTCATTTCTCAGTCAGATTTCTCAGTGATTAGAATCTCTCCCCAGAGACAAGTTCATTGACAAACTCCAGGAATTAGACTTCCACTTTGGTCCCAGTAACCTGTAGGAGTATTGCTGCTGGAAAGCTGCACTTGAGGCTCTTTTTACAGCTCCTGATGTACTTTTATGACAGAATCACAGAACGGGTCAGGTTGGAAGGGACCAGAGTGGGGTCATCTGGTCTGGCCTCCCTGCTCAAGCAGGATGTTCTTAGAACACACTGCACAGGATTGCATCAAGACATGATCACATTCGTGTTGCCCCTGTTGCTGGAAATTGCCTGCTTTGCTTGCCATGCAGAGCAGCAAGGGTGGACGCCCTCCCTGGCTGGAGAACCTGACTCCCAGCCCAGGTTTCCCTGCCTGGTATGTACACTCTAATTTACATTCCTCCCGAGTTAGTAAGCTCGAACCTAGCCTTGAATCCTTCTTGAAAATCCTGGACTGATTCATTTTCCCCCTGAAGAAGCTCCTCATAAACTCTGGCTCACCCCACATACATACATTTCATTTTAATTAAAAAATACCTTGCTGGCATGACAAGCTGTACAAGTTTCGCTAAAATATTAAATAATAAAAAAAACACCCCTCTGAACCCTCAGGTCTCTGTCACAGAGAGATACAATACATCAAACATCTGTCCAGAACAGAACCGAGGATAGTCATAGCATTTGGAGGTTTAACTTCTTTCCATTTATCATTGTGACGTGTTTCGGATTTGAAGGTAAGTTCCTTTGCAGCATGATCATAGGTCACTTTTTCTTTTCCCCCATAGCTGTACGAAAGTTTTCCTCAATTTTTTTTTTAATGGAAAGTCTTTTATTACTTTAAAATATTATTTTTTAAAAAAGAAAAACTCCTCCTCACATTTCCACCTGTTTTGGGCACAGAAATAGGATGCTTTTCTCCATTTCAATTCCTCTCCTATCACATTAGTTGTGCAGTGATTTCTTTTTAGTTCTGCACTGTGCTTTGCCTCTTCCAATTTCAACTCCTCGTTTACAGTCATTGATTCTTCATATGCTGAGGATCTACTCCAGGCTGGCACATTTCAGCCGGTGAAGCTATCCATTAGTCTCAAAGTGCTATTTAAAACTCTTCAGCAACTCCATCTTTGGGGCTTTAATATATCTGTGACAGTGACCTGTATATAGTTTTGCTCTAGGGTTAGGTCTGGGGATGGAGACATGCTCTTGCTCCACTTTCTCCAGAGTCCCAGGCTCCCTGTCCCAGTGCTGGGGGAGGAGATATAATCCACAGAAAGTTGTGTGATGCATTGAGAGCTGTGTAAGCCAGTCCATAGAAATAGAGAACGATGAGGTGGAGTGTAGGTGCCACCTCTGGTATGTGGGCAGGCACATCCAGCTGCTGGGGTTCTCGGCCAGCAGCTTTTTGGGGGGCTGGGAGAGAGCAACTGAGAGCAAGTAGTCAGGGAAAGGCACACTGTAATGTAAACCAGCACAGGGACACTGCTGAACGAGCACTACTGAGGTGCGTTGAGAGGTTGCTCCAGCTGGACAATTAGCCTGATGTTATAAGCCCTCTCTGAAGATGTTACTGGGACATCTTGGCATTGTGCTGTGCGAGCACTTCAGCTGCAGCCCACAGTCTGAGAGTTCAGGAACCCAGCAGAGCCATAAGGGACTGGGGTGGGAATTCCTAGTCACCTATTTCTGCTGCCTAGAGAGTACTTAATTGCGAGGTGCTGGGTGCACCTTGGGCTGAAGCACCTTCCTGCCTTCTCACATAAGGCGAGTTACTGTAGAGAAGCTGCCCAGTTGCGTGAGACCGGAGAGGTGGTGGGCAAATGCTGAAGGGAGCATATGCAGTGTGCAAGTCCTTGGTTTTTTCAGGTGTTGGAGTCCTACTTTCATTGTGTGGATCCTCAGTTGTGATGGTTTTCCCCTGCTGGTCCCAGGGCTCTGCTTGGCTGCACCACGTGTTGCAGCTGCTGGGGTGCTGGACATTCAGGGCTGAACCCAGGAGCAGCATCGTTAAATCAGCGCAAAGCTGAGCTTCAGCGACTCAGCTGCCCCTCTCAGCCCAGCCTTGCTGACAGAGCTATGCCGCTCTCAGCTCCACTACTGCTTTATTTTCTGCTTACATAAAGATCTTCCCACTGTATTTCAGTTCAAAGCTTAGGCATTCCTAGAGGTGTCCCCAGGGAATCTATCTTTGTACCAGGGTGCATGTTGATATAATTTCTTATAATCCAAACTAATGTTTTAATCTGTTTTTGAGTGTCTTTTCCAGTGCCAGTCCTCTGGAGTGCATTTCTTGGCCATATAAATTCCTTTCCTGTTCATCCATGCACTTAATTTCAAGAGCAAGCCACCTTCATGGCAGAGGCGTTCCACCTGCGAGCCATTTTTCTGAGGTTTCCAAAAGTGTGGTCTTGTAGATTTAGTATTTATTGTTATTTGTAGAGCATTTAATACTTATTTATTGCCTGTATAGTAATAAACGAAGCTCCCAGTAGCTCAAGAAAACAAAGACCAGCTAGACAGCACTAACAGACTGTGTACAAGAAGAGGAGGGTGCAAAGCAGCAAAGTAATATCACCAAACTGACATTTCTAATGTGTTTTTGTAGTGAAAAAAGCCTAGAAAGAGCAATCCCAGGTAGTCTTACCCGCTGTCTGAAATCCTGAGCAGCACAGTATACGGTGAAGTAGGTAAGAAATTACGTTGTGGAGAATTGCAGCATTAATTGCTAAGGGAAGTTTGCCCCTTAATCCTCATTGTTGAGTTAGAAAAATGGTGCGGGCTGTATGTGACTGACAGTGTGGCCATGACCTGCTTGGTTCCTCCCTTCTGCCCCAAGACCTCAGTTCGGCATGCCGTGCTCCCTCAGCCCTCTTCAATGACCTTGACCGTAAGTGCTCATCTGGAGACGTTTGGGTGCCTAGAGAGGAGGTGAGAGGGCAGGTTCTGGCAAAGCTGATGCCTCAGAGCAGAGCAGGCAGCTGCCAATCAGCCATCCAGAGGCACGAATCCATGTGGATGTGCTTGGCCCATGGCTCTGTGGAGAGCCTCTGCACCAGCACTCGCTGGGGTGTTGCTGTTGGAGGCAGCAGCCCTGGGTGCTCCTCACAGGCTTCTGCGACCACAAGACATGGACATAATGTAAAATAAAATTTTAGATAATTTCCTTGTACAACTAGTCTCTTTGTGTTGGAACGTATCCTGGATTTTATTCCAGCGAATGTATCATGATTCTCAATATCCATATAAACACTGGTCTGTTTTTAAATCCTCTTTTTCTAACCTCACTAGTATCTGTGGCTTAAGGTCCCACACATTAATTATATGTGGTGTAATAAAGCATTTCCTTAGCAACTCCTTAATTTATAAAGCAGAAAATATCTACCAGGTAGCATTTCATCTGCCTTGCCTGTGTTCCCTATTATTAATTTACTCTCAAAACTGGCATCCCAGTTTTCCCGTCAAGCATTTCTCTCCCTGTCAAGCATTCTCCCTCGTCGGTTTTGAAGTCAGAGAACATCCCTCAGCAGGACATCCCTTTCAGTGGGTGTTTCTACGTCATAGTTTCAACATTATTTCCTCAATAGTTTTGAAACAAGTTAACCTCGAGTTGCTTCAGAGTTTCCTGGGCTCCTGGTGTTCCTGCTCTCTGTCCCTCTCAAGGCCTCTCATGGACCTTCCTCTCCCCATCCCTCACAGGTATCCTATGCCCAATACTGTGCAGAAAGTCTTGCATTTTTCGTCTTCTGAGGCTGCTCCAATTGCTTCAAAAATTATGATTCTCTTTGAGACCCATAGTCTTGCCCATTTTTGGAGAAACTGACAGGAAAATCAGAGATCTCTCTGGAAAAGAGATGAAGCAAAGATTCAAAGAGGTTTATTGAGTAGTGGTTTCATCCCACTTTCTAAGCTCTGGGGTTTATGTAATGATGGAGAGTTTCAAAACTTTTGTGTCATTTCATTATTAGAAAAAACTTTTCAGAAGGGCAGTGGTAAACATGTTTGTCGCTTTTTTTCTAGGGGAGGTGCAAGGAATTTGCCCCATTTCCCACTCTGCACTCCTGCTCAGAGACAGAAAACTTTACACTATTATCAAATAAGTGGTAAGCAATGAGAGATACTGATAAACTTTTTAGGCTCAGAAGAGTCTCAGCACTGCACGTGTGGTGACATCCTCCTCCGCACTGCACAGGCTTGGCTGACAACGTGGCAGACCCAAGAGTTTAGCTACTTACATAGAGCTTTGCAAAAAATAGTCTAATGATGTTTTCTTCTGTGGTATGATTTTCATTCTTTTGCCTTTAAATGTCTCTAGATGTTCCCAAATAAGTAAATTTTGCAGGGTTAAGATAGCCATAAAAGTGTGCTAAGTCTGCAGATATTTCAGCTGTGAGGTTCCCATCCAGGTGGAATTTTTAAAAACGAAATTTTGTGCAACTTGCAGTGCAGGATTTTTATTTCTGAGTTTTCTTAGTGTTGAGAAGTTTGTGACTCTGTGTGTGTGTGTACACATGCATTTGTGGTCTCTGCTATTTCAAAAACTGTAATGTTGAGAAAGCATAACCTTTTTATAGACCAAAGTTCACACAGAGCATCTTTCTTTATCGCTCTATATCCATTTTATTTATATGTATGATTTTAATAGCTTCACCTCTAGCTGTAAATAAATAGATACATAAACAAGGAAATGCTGGGGTATAGCATGCTGGGAGGCGTGGACTGAAACTGGATTTGTGTGGCTGAGGATCTATGCACTGAGCTGAACATAATTGCCTCTAGTTCCTGTGCACAACATCTAATTTGTGGATTTAAAAGTCCATAAGTGCTCATTGGCATGATGGATCATAACAGCTTTTGAGGCAGTTTTTCAGCACCAACCTGGTAAAAGATATTAATTTAAAATTACTCTGCATACACACATTTTTCTGCATCTGTGACAGACCGTAAGTACTGACCCTTGTAATGAAGGGGGTCCATTATGGACTCTCCTGTGTTCCCAGAGGACAAATCATGAAGGACAAATAAAGGGAACTGTGTGCACACACAAACAAATTTTCCTATTGTGCTGATAGGCTTGAGCTGAAACAGGACAGAAATAAGGTAACCTAGTTCCTCTTTCAGGCAAAGAGGTTAAAGTGTGGGAGCTTAAACCCAAACTGGTGCTGTCTGCTATCTCCATCAGCCCTGTATCAGGCTGTGAGAGGCAGAGGTGCAGAGGGTTTTTGGGAGCCTGCCCTTATTCACCACATCGGTGCCTAGGTACTGCAGATAGTAGAAACTTCCATCAGGGGTCTCTGGCTAGCAGATGATCTTTTCACATCACGCCAGCGACACACGGAAATTCAGAGAAGTCTGAGGGAGGGCTTGAAGCTTTTCTGCTCTGTTTCTATGAGGGGCAAATCTGCCACGTGGGGACACAGGCCTTTGGCCACAGAGCAGATGTGTCAGCACAGTGAGCCCTTGCATGGACATCCCAACAACACCATAGTGCTGAGCTCCCTGAAATTATCCTGCATGTGTGTGCAGAGCATAAAAGAACCACTTAAAAAAAACCAGAACAACAAACCATCACAACGTGGTGTCTGGGGTTACACTTTCAGCCAAGCTGCTAAAAGTCACAGCTACCGGATGCTGTGAAAATTACAGGAGCATGTCTGGAAGAGACGTGAGGAGTGGCAGGTAGCCCCCTTCCCTGTGTCTCTTTTTATGGGGAGTGTGTGTGTAGGATTGAGAGGGTGACTGCTTTTGTGTTGGTGGGTGAGGGAGTTGGATACCAAAAAAGCACATGCAAAACTTCAGGCTGCTGCTGCTACTGGTAAGAGCTCCCAGTTTAAAAAGGGCTTTGCTCGGAGGATCTCAGCTGCCTCTTGACTAGATAAGCTTTGGTAAGTCAGATGAGGAACAGTTACACCTGAAAAGCACAAATCTCATATCTTGGGTTTGGGTTTGTTTTTCAGATTATGAAATGTGGCAGTGGGAGAGGTGAGGAAAGGGGTCCTGAGGAGGCACAAAATTCAAGTGACAAAAAGCCAAGCCCTGCTTCAAGGAAGATCTGTCTTCTGCTGCGCACAAGCACAAAGATCCATGAAGAGATGTGGTAGCTTGAGGGGACGGTTTAGCAACCTGCTTCTTTCTGCCAGAAATCAGGTCCTCTCCTCAGCTGGCAAAAGCTGCAGACAGCCCCCTCCTTGTCTGCGAGAGCATCATTTCTGTATAACCCGAAATGAGGGGGAGGGAGAACATAATTTTCTCTTCACAGCAATTATTTCAGCTTTTAATGAATACCCAGGGTATGTGTACAAAATACGTTCAATGTATGTAGTACTTGTTTAATGTATAATCATAAGTTACTGTGACACCGTGAGACAAAATAGGCAGATACAGCATATTTCTAGTATATGTCACACAGCTAAGTGTTTCTCTCTCATGGATACAGATGGTATATTATCTGTGCATTTACCGTGTTCATGCATGCTTACATACTTACATATTGATATTTTTCTGTAGAAAGACCGATTTTTAAAATTCTGCAACATAAATTATATAGTAAGTACAGGTCAGATGACTATTTTGATAATTTTATAGTTTTGGGGATTAAATTAGAAAAATGTAAATTGCCTAGACCCTGAGGAGCCTAAGTCTCATATTCAGAAGTAATTTAGGAAGAAAGTCTCCATCATATAAATGAACTTTGTACTGGCTTTTCTGAACTGACCTTGATTTTATATATATATAAAAGTATTTAAGTATTGCAAAATGCTTATATACGGTCTCTGTCTGAATGTAATGATTTGAATTTTTGAGACACACAGATAACAGCTCTAATGGGACCTTAGTCCCACTGTAAGAAAGTATTTTTTAAAAATACACTCTTGGCAACCATAGTACAAAACTGCTTAGAATTCAGCTTAAATCTTAAGTGTCATGTGCTTATGATTTTGTGAAAGTGACCGTGATGGGACAATAAGGCTGTTCAAGGCCTGTGTGCTGTCAGCCAGACCTGCAGTGTGCACAGGCTTCCAGTACGGCTGTGTTTCCACGAGATACTTTCTGTGTGGTGTCATTTTTTTCAATCACCCTTTGGGTCATGAGACATGGGTTAATGCATCCTTTCCCAAACAAGTGCCAGCAAAACCTTTATACTCTGCCCCAACATGGACTATTCCGTAAATGCTCCCTTTTATTAAAGAAATATTTTGGAACAATCGCAGAAGGTTTTTAATAACATTATTGGCACTCCAGCCTTCTGCCTGTAAAGCCAGATGGCTTGGGGCTCTGTAAACACTGGCAACACTTTCTGCATGTCAGTAGCCTTACTGGCTTCAACTCTGTACAGTACCTGTAGCAAAACCAGGAGTGCACCTCAACCACATGAATAGGGGTTTTTTCCCCCCTTTAAAACTTTTCACCGTACATCATTCTGTCATAATTTTATGTTATGGGGAAGCTCAGGAATTTCCAGGGTGATGAGCAAGCATGCCACAGGAAAGCAAAAATTCTCCTCTCACTTGGTGGAAATCTCTCCACTCTCAATTTACCTCACAACAAATCTTCAAGCTGGTCCCAAGCAAGCCCTACACTGAGCCTTGGCTAGTACAGTCCTACAGGAGTCAGTAGGTCTAAGGCAAGGATTGGGCAAGTTTCAGTGAAGTTTCAGTAGCTTTCTGTATAGGATTCCCAATCTAATGCCTGCTGCAGCCAGGAGGTGGACGTCATCTGGCGGCAGGAGACATGGTTGTGGTGCTGGTAGTGGTTGCCTCTTGGGCTAGCTGAGGACTTAAAACTACTGTGGCCCTATAACCACCTGCAGAATTAGGGATTTTGTGGAAAAGGAGGGTATTTTTACCTAGAGGGTTGAATTGAAAAAGATAAATAAATAAATAGGAGCTGGGTTTAGCTTTTTTTTTGCCTGGGAATAAGGAGAGCAAAGCCAACAGAAGGGTATGAGATGGGTCAGAAAATGCAGGTGACTGTGTCTGGAAGGCATAGAAAGGTAATTTAGTACGCACCTTTGTGATTTATCACATACCGACCCCCCTGCCTGTGTCGTGATGAGTGTGTGCAAAGGCAGAGGGCATGTGGATGCATGCGAACCCGCGAGCACACAGTGGGGGCACGAGGAACCTGCCGTGGCACCCTGAGTGCCACCACTGTCACCACCCCCACCGCCATCTCTTTGGGGCTGGAGGCAGCCAGATGCTCTGGGAGGTTTTACACCGGCACAGTGACAGGAGCAGTGCATTTTCCTGTGTGCCTGTCACCCAAGGAGTGCAGTGGGCACTGGCTTTTCCCGCTCCCTGGGGTGCAGGTGCTGTGGGAGCACACTACCCCCAAAATCTACCTCACTGCATCCAGCCCCCTCCGTGCAGCACTGGAGAGGCAGAGCCTATCCTTCCCCTTACTCAACATGCTGCTGCTGCTGTAGAGAAAAGAGATGCTGCCAGTCCCTCCGACCTGGCAGGGCTCCCTTGGCATCTCTGCAGCTCCATCTGAAAGCAGTGGGGCCATGTGGATTTGGGGGTGTCTGTGGAGGGATGGCAGGGCAACCGGCACCTTCTGGCGCATGACATGAAAAAAGCCCCTAGTCCCCACATGGTTTTGCCCAATCTGTTTTGCAGAGCAAGGGCCAAGACCAGGCCTGAAAGTGGGGGCTGCCTTCAAGCTTGTTGCTGTGGGTGTCCACAAAGCTTAGTGGGAAATGCATTTTGGAGCGTGCTGCTTTGCCCCTCCCCTGGCTGCACTGCGAGGGAGAGAGCATCCTGCATCCCACGTCCTGTACCCCACACCCCATATCCTGCATCCCTCATCCTGTGCTCCTATGTCTTGCATCTCACACCTGCACCCTGCATGCCACGTCCCATGTGGGAGCCAGTGGAGAGAGGACTGGGACCACTGCCTGTTAGCATTGGGTGCACACCCCTGGTGCTGGGAAAATGAGAGGGGTCCCAAGGTGCTTTAATATCAGGCTGCCCTGCATGAGCAGCAAAGTCACAACAAAAGGCATGGTCACCAGTGTCAAGGCAAAGACTCTGCGGTGGCGCTGGCCAGTTTTGAGCCAGCTCTGAGGAAAAAATCCTGACTGTGTGGAGAGGGCAGCACACACGGGAGTGCACCCTGCCTGACCCAGCGAGCCCAGGACTGTGAACAGGCGCCTGAGTGTGTGTCTGGCCTGAGTCAGCCCCTGGCTTCCCTCGCTGCCGCCACGGCTGCAGGAAATTCGGGCGGCAAAGCCTCTCCCAGGACTGCCAGTCTCTTTGTTGGGAGCTGGGAAGAAAACCGGTCAAAGTCGAGGAGGAGGAAAGGTGTGCCGAAAACTGAATTGCAAAGTAGAAAGGCAATTTCGACTTAGCCAAAGAGTCTTGACTTTCTTAGTCGGGAAAATAAAAAGCGCAGTGTGAATCTGCAGCTTAAGAGCCTTCCTAAAAGTGTCAATAATTTCCATATACAAAGAATTTATTTTAGCCTGGGATTTCAATGTAAAGTGATTCAACTACGGAAAGTAGGACCACTTTATTGCTGTTCACAAATTCACATGCATTTATTCTGCTGAAAATTTGATATAGGGCATTTTTTGTATTCCCATTTATCGCTTGCCAAGAAATAATTAAGAATAGGAGCTAGAAGATTAATTTTAAATAAAAAATCTTCTCAAATGAAAATGTCAGGTCATAAAAATTCCTTTTAAATCATAACAGCATATAAATCTTTGAAATTAACCATGTAATTACAATGTCTATCAACTTTTACCTTGAGCTTTGAGCCTCTCTTTTTAATCTCCCATTCTTTTTTAATGAATAGCTATTTTGAAATTAAAAAGTACTGTTCATTACACATGCCCCACTATAATAGGGTTTTTATCATATTTGCTCTATTTAAAAATACTTGCTACTTTGTAATTATTCACACGCCGATCCCTTCCTATATTGAGTAGAAAATAAAAAATGAAATAGAAGTCAAAGGTGCTTTAGAGCTGAATGATTTACACAATTCATTAAGGACGGTGATTTTTCAGTTAGCATCAGATTAAATGGTTACTTACTCTCAAATAGCCCTTGGGGAGTTGAATTGCTGGGTAGCAAACAGATTAAAGTTTGCATTGAAAGAAAAATTGAATTCAGAGGTAATCAATAGCATAATAGGGGCAGTGAGTGGTGCCTGCTGCCTGAAATGAAATTACCATATTTTTAATCTTAATTTTCCACTCTGTTTATCTGACAGTGTGGATGTGCAATCCAAACAGATAATGAGAGAGTGGGATATTGACACTGCTGTCCTCTGGAGTGCTTGTTTTCAGTGATTAAATGCTGTGATCTGTGATTACTTTGTGCAAGGATGTCAGAGCTGCTGGCCAGGACTATGGGAGGGACACTAGCTCAGCAGCTGTAGCTCTCTGGTCTCTCAGGTCCTAATGTCTGAAATTCATTTTCTGCCGGCTATATGGGGAGGGGGGGAAATTGCCTCTTTATGTATATACTTCTGCTGCACAAATTACAATAATTAATCCCATTACTATTGTTGTCCTGATTCAGAAACGTTTAATTAGATCAATATGTAGTGCACCCTCTCTGTAAGTGCTATATTAACGAGCCGCCAAACTTGTGAGGGATAGTAAGACATGAGTTATTATACAAAGCATGACTAGCGAAGTTTGGAGGTAAAGTGAATTATCTTTGTGGCAGAAGAAGACGGATAATGGAAAGCGTGATTGTACCAGAGATCCAGCAAAGCCAGTTGGTGCAGATATATGGAAATCTGAAATGTAAATAACACCCATTGTAAGTATAACATCCGCAGTCTTTTAAAATGCAAATGTAATGATAGAGATGTTTTTGTAAAAAACATAGAAGGACTTGGGAACAAAACATACTTTAAAAATTGTAATACATTAACATAGCTAACACAACTGGAATGCAGAAAAATATAATGATGCAACCCCTTTTTGACAAACAACCTCGAAGATTTCTCAATTCTATGAGTATGAAATCTCAAAATATTCCTGGTGTTTGTTGCTTAACCCAAATGCAGCGTAAGCCATTTGCATTTTGATTAGAACCAGTGAGATAGTATGTTCAGTATCAGGGCCTGATCCTGCCTGATAATGGGATTACTGGCATGTAGCAAGGTTGTTTGTGTTCCTCAGTCTTTCAGGGATCAGGCCCTGGAAAAAGAATTTAGGAAGCCTTGAAGTGTGTGCCTATGTGTGATGGATGGGTGGGTTACTTGAACCGGAGTATGTCAGGCCTTGGCAGTGTATTTATTGGCGACAGCTATCATGTTCTCTGGAGAATTAGCATCTCTCTAGAATACAATTTCCACGTTTGATTACAGTCTGAATTGAACTTCTCACTTTTCTGACATTGCCACTGGGAGACTCTCCTTGTGCGTCTTCCCAAACCTTTGTGTCAAAGATTACCTTGGTCTAAGAGAGGTTATTATTTCAACCAGTCATTAGATATTTAGCCATTTTCAGGTATTTTTAGGTTTTGCATTCTTTTTTAGGGTTTGTTTCTTTGGGTGGGTGGGTGAGTTTATGTTTTACTACAATGCAACACAGAAGGCAAGATTTTGTTTTCACAAGTGCTGGATTCTCACAGCTACTGTCGCAGTCATTAGTGTCTTGTCAGTCATTACAGTCATTACAATTTCATCTGAAAGATTTCACTCCTCCTGAGAATGAGGTGCAGTATGAAGAGCTGAAGGACTCCCGAGTGCAGCTCTGAGCCATAAGCACAAGACCCTCACTGTCTGAGTGTCTGTGTCTTTGCGGGGGTCATGTTTCTTGAGCAGAGGGTAAGGAGGATACACCTCACAGCAGGTAGTTCAGGAATGCCCAAAACTCGGATCCATCTTTGCTTGCATGTATGGATGTAAGAATGCACGTGCTAGATTGATTTCCATGGATGAAAGCTGTAGTCCACAAGCATACTCAAATTTTGCCCCTCTATAGTAATTTCTACAGGCTGGAGCAGGGACATGGTGCATGAGCTAAAGTACAGCTGCTGCCTGGTCAGGTGCTCTTCACCAGACAGGGCTGTCTTTGCCCTCTCCCTCCCAACTAATTCAAAGAGATGTCATAACATGCTGAGTCATTCTTAATTTTACCTTCCCCTCTCTTTGAACACAGTTTGGATGCTCAGGTGGAAACAATGCAAAAGAGCTTCTTTACCTAGAGAAACCAAATCTTGGGAACTCTGTAAGACCAAATCCCCGAAGGCTCAGAGAAAGCCCTGTGTTACTTATAGGGAGCAAAAATAGTAAAACAGCTGCCACTCCAAGAATTAATATAGAAAGTGGAAATTGCCACAGAAATACCACTCCATTATCAAAAACTGAAACACGGCAAAGTCAAAAATTTCCTCCATTGTCTTCCATAAAGAAGTATTTTACTCTTTGGTAAACTTTTGCCTACTTCAGAGAAACCAATAGTAAAAATTACTTCAGAGGGAAATGAAAAAGGAAGGTAAGTCAGAAAAATACTTTGGCACGTGTGTGTCCCCTGTATGGCGGCTGAATTGCACCCTGTGCAATGCCAAAGGGTGCAGATCTGGAATATTTCCGTGTAGTTTCTGCTTATGGTAAGAATTTAGAGGCTGATAGAAAGAAATATAATGTAGCAAAATGTAGCTCAATGCACGTTAAAAGAGATCTCTGCAGGTTTTTGTTAATCCCTGTTAATATTTTTCTCTCGGTAAATCATAACTGGCCATATATCTTGCATGGTGCTATTCCTTTTCCCTTACTTAATGTTTATGAGGATGAAGGTTCTGATGCAGCACTGTTGATATCTGTGGAAGTTTTGTCACTGACTCCTGTGAGAGTGAGACCAGGATCAAAATGCACATGGAGGTTTCCCCAGTCTTAATTCCCGGCTTGTGACTGACCTGATGAGAAGATGGGGCAGAACCATGAAACTGGTTACTTTTTTAAGGGCTCTTAATTTTTGTTGTTTTGTGTTTGTTGGGGTTTTTTTCCAATTTCAAACCTTGCTGTTGGTTCAAATGAAGTAATTATACAAGTATTTCTAGCACAAATTGTCATGAATGCTAAATTATAATGCCTTTTAAAAGGAATACTTAGATATATGACCTTGAAATTTGCTGCCTTTTTTTTTTTGTTTGTTTGGTTTTTTTGCAAGTGCTTATACCAGTAAATTTAAAATACCCTGCAGTGTTTGGAAAGTGAGTGTAAAAGGGGTGTGAGTGAGGCAGAAGCAAACCCAGTTAAATGTCTGATCAAACATTCATGACAGTATTCACCCACCTTTAGTAAGAAGACAGTATCCAAAATATTCACATAATTACAACCCATGCCTTCAGCAGACATTCAAGATGACATTATTCTCATATTAATCTTTGAACAGTGCATTGAGGTGATACTTTGTCACTTCCATACGGTCAATGACGTGAGTTCCCCTCAGAATTGCCAATATCTCACTGAGTCTCTTGCTTCACCATATTTCTTTGAAACTGTTTTCTCCTGAAATTACTGTATCTGCTGTGTTTGTCACATCCATTAATATAAAATACAATGAATTTATATTAGCAATATTTTTTTAAATTGCTAAAAAATCCTGACGTGAGAGACTCCTTTGATTCATGACGTGGGGCGCAGATTTGCTCTCCTTATTCCGCAAACTACTTTAGATAAAGATGACAGAAAGATAGGTGCTTTCCACAGTTATTCAGACTTTACAAACCTGCTGAAGTTGAGGAGTTTGCTTGGGCATAGTGAAGTAAAAAACCATCTAGAAGAGGTAGAAGCAATAGTGTTGCTGTTGTTTCCCATACATTAACACTCGGTTACCATTTATGGAAAATTATAAACTCAGATGCAAGCAAGACTTAGATCTCCAGCTTTCTTTTAAACAGGGACATCCATAGTCATTACCGCTCTTTGCATTGTGTTATCTGTGCGTGCATCAAACTCCTTATCAGCACTTTAAAATGCTGACCTCTGGGACTCACTCATATTGCTAATAAACACCCATTGAAATGGAAAGTGGCTAAAAAACTGTTTGAACTTCTTTCCTGTTGTCTGACTATAGAGGTATAGTCCCAGCAAATGCTGGGGTTTATAAGAGCACAAAGGCTTTCTTCTGCCCCTGTACCTGCAGTCACCACTCTAAGTATATTGAGCTTCAGAGCACACAAAAGAGAGGCAGAAAATCCAAACCAATCTCTTCCCTTTCACTCTTTAAATCCTGACATGCTCCATCACCTCTTCAAAATAGTGAGCTGCCCTTCCCCAAAATGGAGAAAAGAAACAAAATCAAATGCAAAACAATGAAGGAGGGATAATCTGATCTTTAAATAAGGAGACATGTTGCTTGGGGCTTAAGCAGGGTAAAGTTTCACAATGATGTCACCTTCTTCTGAGAACGTGACCCCCGTGAGAGGTGAAGGGTGAAATATAAATACCGCTAATCCATTGTGTTTGTATATCTCTTAAATATGTGCCAAGTTTGGCATGGCTGACTCCACCAACTGTCTGGCAAACTAGGAAGTCTTCACTACAGGCTTTGAAGGAGCAGTATTCATGGAAATCAAACGGCTGCTCTTTTTTTTTCTGACCAAAGTACACCTCATTGATGTATTTTCTTTAAAAATAGACCCATTTTTCTGTCTCGTTTCTGACAAAACTGTCTGATTTTTTCAGACAAAAGCAGGGGAGCCATTGCTTCTCATGCAGACAGCAATATCCTCCACATACAATGATTTCCACCATTCTAAGTTAGAAGTCATATGCGTGAAGTTCACTGTTTGCGTCTTTGTTTGTTTGTTTGTTTGTGTTAAAAATCTGCTCCAATCCAAACAGGAATGCATGCAGGAAAGTCACGCTGCCCGTGTGATAGAGGCTGTTGGAGTGGGTGACTGACAACGTGTCTCTCCTTGCCTGGTTGTCTATGTGTTGGTAGAGGTGGAAGGGAGCTACAACAGTAGAGATTTCTATTTTGAGGAGATGTTCATGAAATATATTGAGAACAGAAAAGTTTAAGATTTTTAAGGATGCCAGTGATTAACAGTTATTTGTTGTTGGGATGCCCTTGGAGAAATCCCAGGGTCAGTGTAGCGGAAGCAGAAACGGAAACTGATTGAGAAACCACTCTTCCAGCTCTTTTTATCATCCTTGTGATACCTGTCTACTTTTAAGACCAGCAACATAAGAAGCACAAACATAGATTGCATTTTAATAATAGTTTTATTTGAAAGCACAAATGTTTGTTGGCATGACAGCTGGTAAGAGGACCAGAAGCTGCTGCCTCATCTCAGAGAACAGGAGTAAAATCTGTGCACTACCACTTGGGCCATGGAATTTGTTTAATCCAACATTTCTCTGCCAAGAACTTTCCTGAGAGGAACACAAAGAGAAGGGGGATGAGGAAAAAAGGAAAAATATTTATTTTTGAGAGGAAAGAAAACTTTTGGCAAAAACATTGTATCCCAGAAGGCACAGCTTTTCCAGGTAGATCCTGCAAAATTCTTTTCTGTGAACTTGAGAAATGCTTTTTGCTCTGCTCTCGTTTAGCCAGGTCTGCAGGCATTTTTGTTTCTCTTTGACTCATTCTCTCCTTTTTACAGCACAAAAAATGTTTATTGTTTTCACTGGTAAGGGCTTTCACAACCTGTTGCCATCTAACCTTTCATCTTTATTTTAAGTAGCTCCCCACTGGTTTTGACAGGGCAAAATATTTGTCTTTTCCATGCTAAATTTGTACACAGGTACTCCTGGACTTTTTGCAGTGCCTCAAAGAGTTGTGTGTGATGATCTCAAGATTATCAATCAACACTGATTCCTTTTATTTCTCCGAGTTCTGCCTTCTCCTTGAGCAAATACATTGCTAGTTTCTGTGCTAGTCTGCACAGGACTGGTCATAACCAGGTCCTAACTCAAGGCTGAGGCTCCTGGTTGGTCCCATAGTACCAATTCAGTAATACCTAGAGCATGAAAGGCTGAATATTTGTACATCACTTTCATCCTGTTGCCATGTTCATGCACGCACCAGTCTGCACTGCTGAGACCCTGAAGGGCAAGAACTGTCTTTTATCATCCCTGTGTGCAGAGAGATGTATAAAATCACCTAGTGACTCTACTCAGGTGAGTCTACAGTGACTTCAGGTGTCTTAGAGGGTCAAAGACATCTGTGTGGGCTAGGAGGTATGACACAGGACTTACAGGACCTGGCCACGGGACCCACAGGAGAGGTCACGGAGGCCAAAGCAGGTAAGGTGACCCTGTGCACCTCTCAGCTAGTGCACCCCCCAGAGCGACTGTCCGTGAGCCGTGCTGGACGGCCGTGTCAGCCCGGAGGCTGTCTGTGCACGGGTAGCCCTCCGCACAGGCCAGGAAAGCTGCCAGCAAGCAACGAAAGTACTCGAGGAACATTAAAGTTTCAGCCTAACTTTCATTTAGCTGTTAATTAAGCCACTGGCTGTGTCTAGACGAGAGGACCTGGGCGTGCTGCCAAGCGCCCGTGCGTGGCGTGTACCCACCCTGCTGCATCCTGGCTCCAGCCTGGGGTGGGATGCCCATGTTTGCTGCCCACAAACACACACTCAGCGGCACACACTCAGCACCACTGGATTTGGGGGTCCGTGACCACCTCTGGGAGCCTCGCAATACACAGCCAAAGGTTAGCGAGGACATGGCCTCTGTCACCGAAATAGAAGATGACTTTATTTTCCAAATAAAGTCCCCTCAAATGCTAGGTTGAAAATGTTGAAAACCAGTCTTCCAGACATGCTAATGAAATGCTAATAAAATAATGCAGCCAAGTCCCACTAGCTTTGAGAAATTAAGCAGGCAGCTGAATGCAGCCCATGGTAAAATTAAGTGATATTTTTTGATTTTGGACAGACACCAATTATCTGCATTAGCAGAAGGAAAAGCTGAAAGTTGTTACCCTGTATGCTGAACCAAAGATGTGGACCAAGCAATCAAATGCATGGTCTTCTCATTAGGCAAAACGAAGAGGTTGGTTCACTACTTAAAAGTCAACAGTTTTCATTTGTTCACTCAAGCTACAGATCTCGCTTTGTACAAAAATAGTATTTTCAGTCTTGTTTTGGATCAGTATATATTTAAGGATATCTCCCAGGGTGGTGTCAACATCTGAGGTACACTCTAGATAACTTCATGGCATAGTTCACTGGACATGGACTAATACAAGAAAACTGTGAAGGAGAGAAAGGAAACCTTGTCTGGGAAGCAACAGGAAATACAAGAACTGGTAGCAGGATTTGATGGCAGTTTAAGGACAAGGACAGAGCAAGTGGCAAAAAGCAAGAAACTTGTGCTGCTTGAGAAAATCAGCTCATATCACGCACTTTTGCCAGGCTGGTGTATAGGTCACAATTTAGAAGTGGATGACAAAAACAGTGCATGTTCATAAGGCCAGAGTCACTTTTCTCTCTGGAACTTATGTTCCAGCTAGAGGTGGCATTTACCCAGGCACCAATGGGAAACAGGAATAATCTGTTTAAGAGATTTATCTAATCACAAAACAGACATCTGAATGAACATTTCTCTAAAAAGTGTGCATTTTTCTCCCTTGACTGAGATGAAATTACAAAGCAGTCATCTCATGTGCAGCCATCTACAGGTCGGGAAAGAGAAAGCTGGTGCAGATATTTGCTGCCAAGCAGAAGGAAGTTGTGCATAATCTTCTCCATCTTCTCCTCACATTCAGGTCTATGCACTGTGCAAAAGCCATGTACTACACCGAGCTCTGTGCTTCATGAGGACCTCCAAACAGGAACACTGCACCTGACACTTCTGTCTTAGCAGCAGGTCCAGAGACTGTGTTTGTTTTGAGGAACAGAGCCTGCCACGTGGCCAGAAAACCACGGAGATAGCATAGACAAAAGGATGTCCAGTCATTCTTTTGTGGTTAGTGGCGTGATAACATCAGCTTGGGGCTTTGCAGGGCAGCCTCCAGAGGAGACCGAATCAGCCACACCATCTCAAGGCGCTCCAAGCACAGCCCATCTGCCTCTGTTTATGGGTAGGCAAGAAAGTGTCTGTCTCTAAGAATTGCCACCTAATTTCCAGGGCTGAAGAGTAGCTGTACTTCAGAAATGGACCCTTTCAGAGATGAAAGGAGAAAGCAAATTCCCTTGCTGTTCATACAGCTGTTCTACCTAAACCTTGTATATGTATAATACAGTATTTACTGGTAAGACAGACTTTTTATATCCTGGAGTAAAATCTTGCTATCAATCTAAGAAAAACAATCTGTAACTGAGACACCTGCCATAATATTATTTTCATTTGATACTGTATTTCATTTGAGCTTTACTTTAAAAGGACATGTGTGCCTGGGTGTGTTAGAAAAACCATAGATTTAAGTGTGGAAAGTGGAGTCAGCAGTCATGAAAACTTTTACCATGTGACAAATATACAATCTCCCTGTAACACCAGACCATAATATATAATATATAGCTGGGAACTGAGCAGAAAGGAGAAAATCAGTCATTTACAAGTACTCCCTTGTGTCTTACCTTTATTGCAGAACAGCTTTGCATAAAGTCTGTCTTGCCAGCTTTTAGTGTGCCACTCCGCAAATGAAAGGGAGGAGGATTGCCAGGCAGAGGGCTTACTGGACACAGGTAATAATTTCTCTCCCTGTTAATGGTGTGTCCTGTGAAAAAGAATATTATTCACCCAGTGTGGGGCACATAACCTACTGCATGTATAGGTTAGCAGAGATATGGAGCCCTGATGATGGCAAATGAGGAGTTAGAACATTTAACCTGGATGGCTGTAGGTCTTACAGGTACCACTCACATTCAGATCAATACATAACAGCAGTTCACATACATTTACTGGACCAGGATCTGTAAAATTTTACTGACTATGGCTGCACAGATATAAGGGATAATTCTTCTAGGCACTAGCAGCAGTAGTAAATATTTGTATTTATGTAATGGTGGTGTCCAAAGGAACCAGTAGGGGACCATTATGCACAGAACTATATAAGAAAGAAAAGATATAATCCCTTCCCTGGGGAGTTAACCATCTAGGGGACACAAATAAAAGGTAGAAGAATGAGAATAAAATGTACATGCAAATGAGTATAGCAATGAATTGGGGCAGCTTTGTGGGTTGTATGACTGTTTTTATTATTCCTTTCAGGAAGAGAAAAACATACACAATGGTTGCTATCAAGTCACTGGGACATTCTAGGGGTCTGGTATTCATTTCTGTTTTAGAAAAGTGGGTTTATGAAAATTTACTTTTTGTTTAAATAGAGGAAGAGGAAAAAGGTAAATCAAAGTAATTTCTGTTTCTTTGGATGTGTAAACACTAGACCAGGATTTTATCAATTATACTACTCTTAGAAATGAGCCATAATTTGCAAGTCATGTGCATATACATTCAAGACACATGAGAGATCCAATTGCTGACCACTGTCACATCTGGTTTTAGTGTGGGTCTCACAGGAACAGCACAGCAGCAGCATCCACCCTTCTCCTCGTGGGGCTGTGTGGAAAGCAAACATCCCACAAGTGGGCATACACACCTGACGAGCAATTCCTGTTCCCTTTAAGAAAAAGAAATCAAAAACGCGAGGCTAAGTTATGCCTCTCGCCTTTCCAAACGCTGGTGGAAGAGAGGGAGGAGGAGGGTCACCGTGGGGAGGCTGTAGGGCTGACTGACATTGCTGCTGGACCAGAGCTGCCCCACTCCCAAACCTGTCCCTGCTGCCCGTGGGAGCAGCTCTGGCGGCAAGTGACCCTTAGTAGGAAAGAAAAGCATTCAGATTTGGTATTTAGCTCCTGAGTTTCTCTCCCTGAATTGTTGATTGTTTACCAGTTAAAGTGGAGTTCTTTGGGTGGATATTAGCAAAGAAGGAACTAATTAGGCAACTTCTGTAATCCTGTCAACACTGTTCTGGCTTGCTTGTACAGGCTGAGGCATTTTCACATTTTATGCTTCTTTATTCTAAGCATTTCCCAGGTAACAAGGAAGGTGAAGAAAATTATCACCCTTTAAAACTGCCTCCTTGTAACTTACCTTGACAGAGAGATGAAACTGCTTTTTCTCATGTTTTCCTGGCATAATTCTTTCCCTCTTTTATCCTTCATTTCATGGTGACCTGTAATCCTGGAACTGATCTAAAGAGGCCATGTTTTGCATGTATCTGTGCCTTATAAAATGTTTTCTTCATCACTCTTCATGAAAAAAAGTTGTCCTAGGACACAGGGAGCAAAGCAGGGCTTCAAGCGACACAGTTACAGTTTCATTGTTTAACTTAAATAATGAAGGCTTTGGGGTTCTGGTTTTTATTTTTAAGTGTTGGAAGTGAAATATGGTAGTGATGTTTGAGTTATGAACAATGTCACTTATTCTTTTACTGCTTCAGAATCAATATTATTGCAGTGTTCTGGGCTACAGTGCTCTTAGCTGTGGGCAACAGTCAGCTAGATTTGGGGCATAAATAGGTAGAAAAGAAGGATGGCAAGGAACACTAATGTTGGATTGTGTGCTACTTTCTGGAAAACTTGATTCTTGTTTATTGTAGTTTGTCCTTTTTCAACATGACAGGAGTAAGAGTTGATTAAAGAAACAAAGAACATGCACAAGCATAATATAAAGTTGGCAACTTAGATTTGCATAACTTAAATTCTTAGTTTAAGAAACACAAATGAGGAAAGAAATTCCCTCAAGGAATTCAAACAAAACTTCTTTGGATTTTGTATTTTCCACATTATAAACAAAACCCTCATTGCCCAAAAGCAGAAACAACTTAAAAGACTATAGCTGCAGGAAAGGGAAGAAGGACATTTAAGTTTCTGAGACATGTTAGAAATTCATTCTAAGATCAGAAGGACAGACATTTTTATCTGTTCTGACCCTAAATGGCTTTGTCTGATTGTTTGTTTCTTTGGTGATGGTGCAGAGAGCTGCTCCCTTGGAGGAGGCTGTTTGGCAACTACCAGTGGCTCTTCCTAAATTACTGACAAGGACAGTCTCCCTCTGGTTGCATCAGGTTAGAAATGGATCCCCTCATCATTCCCTCTCTGGATGTTCTTTTTGTTTCTCTACTTTTACTGCTGTTTCTGCTTATGGCATGAATCCCATCTCTCTCCTCTGCAAAAGATATTCATTACATATGGGTTTAGTACTATATTTTTAAAGTTCCTTTTTTTCTCTCCTGAAGCTTCTTGTTTAGTCTGTGAACACGAACAATAACACCTCACAGCTGAAAGTATTACACTGAACCAAAGAGCTTTCTGTTTTCTAGCTCAGAAATAAAATACTACAGGTGTGTCTGCAAGTGTCAAATAAAAAATAAACAGAACAAGACAACATGAAAATGGCAAAAACAGTAGCAGCATTAGAAGGGTTTGATTATTCATATGATAATGGGCAGCATTAACGTGAACTTTTTACATAGTCGAGCCAGTGAGATCAATTTAATCCGGGTGGGTTATTCTTCTCCTAATGTAAAAGACCATTGATTCCTTCTATTGGCTCAGTGAGGGAGCTCTTCAGCACAGCAGCACACTGAGGAAGCTGGTTGAAAGCCACTGAAATCAGCAGGAGCTTTTTAATTGACTCTGAATCAGGTCCCAACACTGTACATAACTGCTGTCCTTTCACAAAACTTTCTGTTTCTTGAATACAATTGGATTACCTAAATAAAACTTGGGTTTCCCCTGTTAAATATTCTGTGTGAATCAATTCTTTATGGAGAAAATATTTTGCCTGCGTTACATTCGCTGTGTGTTTAAAGTCTGAAAGTGTTGTCAGTTATAATTGCTTCATCATCTTTTGTTCAGGTGACTAATTATAATAAAATATATTTTATGCATAAACCAGTATGAGACTCGTTTTTATACATTTCATTTAATTACTTTTTACTGTGACAAATCACATTGTTAGAAATGTACTAACAGATGGGGTGGATTTTAAAGTCAGTATAAATTATGACTCCTTAATTTTTGCAAGTGTTGAAGAATTTAATTGTCTCCATTCAGATTTTTGGCTTAACTCCTGTGGTTTGACTTGTTAGGATTCCAGACATGCAACACAAGGAGCAGAGAATTTCTGGACTGTGCAGTGTCTTTTGGGGAAAAAAAAAAAAAAAGAAAAAAATGTCTCAAGAAGGAAAGGAAGTTAGGACAAAAGGAAGGTCTGAACAGAAGTGCTCAAAATGGCCCGTCCCAGAGCAAGGGTTAGGATGTCGAAGGGCTCTCATTGAATAGCCCTGCTTGTTAGGGGCAGCAGAAGCAGGACTCTCTTGTGTTGTCCACATACCAGCTGCAAAGAAATAAAGGCTCTGAGTGTGACCCCAGGCCAGGAGTGGGGAAACTCTTATCCGAGTATAAAATCAGAGCATGGGAGCTGCAGCTAGCTGTAAAACATAGCAGTGAAACACTGTTTCAGGAAACCCTTTCCTTTCCTTTCCTTTCCTTTCCTTTCCTTTCCTTTCCTTTCCTTTCCTTCCCTTCCCTTCCCTTCCCTTCCCTTTCAGCTTCAGTAACTTTAAATTCAGTAACTTGAAATTCAGTTCCTGTTGAGACTTCTCTGGTATTAGCTGCCTTCTTCCCTGTACTTCAGTCTGCTCCACAGCTGTGTTACTCCTGACACTTCACTCTCCCTCCCTTCCTCTTACAGAGCAGATTTTCCTGCTGCAAGCCTGGGCAGGTGGGCTACCATGGGCAAAGCCATATTCCTCACCCATTGCTCCAAACCTGTCCCTGCTCTTGTTAAACCCTCCTACACTCATCCTTTGATAAATCACTCACCTGCAGCTCTTTGTGGTGCTCATCATGGTCTTCAGCCTAAGCTGCCTGAATACTTCACTTCATCTGGCAACGTCAGGACTTGTTGAGAAAGGTCTCCTTGATCACGTGATGATCATAAACTGTGTCAGTGGGAGGCAGAGAAACAGCTAGGTTTCCCAGAGGACCAAACTGAGCAGGACAGACCCAACTGCCTCCATGTGTCCCATCAGCCCCTCAAGCAATGACCTGCAACATTCTCTTTCCTGATAGATCTGTGCTTGGCACAATCATTCCCCTTTTGGACCCAAGATTTCCTTGTAGTGCTCTCCAGATGCCTCCTCAGGCTCTCACCTGAAGAAAGGCTTGTGCTGGTATTCTCCAGCGGGTGGAGGACTTACACCTGTGCCCAGAATGAGGTACAGATACTATTTACTTTGGCACTTTCTGTTTTCAGTGCCACTAATGTCTGCCCATGAGGCTCCATTCATACATGGAGTACACACAATACAGGTGTGTGGAATAACTTCCACTAAGTGTGCCATTCTACTTCTGAAGATAAAAACCACATTAAATTAATGAGGGAGGTCATTAAGTCCTAGCAAGTGATTAAGCTCAGAGATCTGTGTCTATAAGGCTGTGGTGTTGACTAGCAGGGTGTTTTTTCTCCATGCTTGCCAGTTTTGAACTGGTATTGCAGAATTTGGAAACCCAGGATTTAGAGTTTGGCTTTGAAAGTTCAGCTGATTCAGAGGTTAGGAAGCACTAGTACAGCATCTGTGCCCATTATCTCATGATTTAAATGTTCTCTGTTTTACATTAGCTAATGATTTAAGTGCCATTAGATATCTTTGTATGACATCCAACATGAAATAATCAACTAGCTTAGCGTAACATTGGTCCCATCAATCAAACGCCCTGTTCCTCCCACAGCATTGTTAATGAAATGTTGGTAAGAAAACCAACAGACCCGACTATGGCATTAGAATTAAGGGGTGAAAGGTGACATTTCATTACTCAATTTTTTTTCTGTCTTGGAGTCCCATTTCATTTCAACGAAGAGTCCAGAAGGGACATTCGCTCAGAAAATGTTTTATAGCTCCTAAGATACCAGTCCTAACTACTATTTGTGTTTAAGCTGATTCTATAATAGAGCAACATTAAATGGAGAAAAAAAGTCATCATATCTTTTAAAACACCTGATGCTGGAGCTTGACATGGTTTCTTTGAGAGAGAATCCTGGTAGGTCTTTGTATCCTTGTGTTCCTCATAGTGAGATGGATATGAGCTCAAAAATAGTAGTTTTAGTGGAGATAAATGAGAATGTTGTTCCTTGTGGGTTTGCCTGACTGATTTGTAGGTGAGGGTGAAAATGCGTGGATATAAAGGTAAGACATTGTCACATGCAGGACCATAGAGCTGCTCTCAGGCCTTTCAGTGAAGTCCTCATTAAAAGATAACGACAACAAATTAAAAACAAACCCAGCATCATTGCACGCTGTCATAATAGGAGGCTGAACAAGGAGGAAGTGAGAGGCATGGCAGGGACCTTCTTCTCTTGTCACCTTCTTCTCCATCAGCTGAAGCCTCCAGAGGGACACAGAGATCTTCTGCCTATGTGAGAACTGACTGGGCAATAAGGAGAGGCCTTTGGAGGGGCAAAAGAGGAGCTGGAGGGGAGGAAGGGCCACAGCAACCCGGGGAACAGTCAGTCAAGAAGGAGCTGGTGACTGTTGTGTGGAGCTATGTTTTGTGAAGTTAATAATAAAGACAAATCCCAGGAAAGTTGGAAAGCAAGCCTGTCTGCATCTCTTCTTCTGTTCAAAGCAGAGCAGGGACTCCGACCACTTGGAGAGTCACCTTTCTTTGAAGCAATTTTGAGGTGAAAATCTCAGGCCTTTGTGCAAACAATTAAAGGTTTTCTAATTCCCCTTTAATTTGGGAGTACTCAGAAAGCTCTCAGCACTTCTGCGGGTAGCTGGCAAGGTCTTTGCCATTCTTTAATGAGCTTTTTTTTTGCTGAGACACCAGGATTGAATTATTGTAATATACATGGAAGAGGGATATTAATTAATTCCAAGGAAAAGATGATTTTTAGCCTATTCTTATAATTATCACCTGAAGTACATAAACCCTCATCTGGGACTGGATTCTTCAGGGCAGTTTCAGATCATCAGGAAGTCTTTTTCAATCAGGCACAAACTCCATTCTGTGAAAAAAGCCAACGTCTCTGCTCTACTGCCTTGTCCCAATACTGTACTAGGGCACAGCCAGCTGTAATGGAAAGGCTTGAGATTGCTGGTTTTTCCTCTTTGAAGATTTATATGGTATTAAACAGCGGAAAAATGTGTCCTTCTGCATGTGAAAAGAAGGACACTTTAATAGGTTCAGACATTTTTTTTGTGAAGGAGTGAAAATGTGACACTGAATTCTGAAAAGTGTTTAATTAACAGCTTGGTTTTGCCAGACTTTTCTAGTGAAGAACTAACTTAGCTTATGGACTATAACTCCAAAAAAGAACTATTGATATGTTAATTGTATATGATTATGAATGGTTATTTATGGCATTGGATCCCTCTGCTAAACCAATTATGCTCTATTTGTGAAATTTGCATTATACTGCATCCATGGCATTTAATTAAACTTCTATTTCTCTTCTTTCTTTCTTTTTGTTTTGCTTTTCCAGCCTAAAATATATTATAAACTCCACTAAGTCACTCAGTGGTTAAAGCTAAATCAGCTATTCATTCGATCACCCCTCACTCACATCCTACTCAGTTTGTTCTGCCCAGAAAATTTTAGCTGTGCTCCCTTAAACGTTAACTACCCAACTCACCAGCTCAAGTTCAATGAATTTTTATAATTGTATTTTATGTGCTTCTAGAACTAGATAGAGCAGCCACTCAAACTCTACTGGTGAAAACCATCATCTCTATTTTAATGTACATTTAAATATATGTATATAAACATAAAGGAGATGTTTAAAAACAGTGTAATGGCACAGCGTGCTATAATCTGAGTGTTTCTTTTGGTCTCCTTCTGCCAGTTAATAAACAGCATGTAAAGCCAACTGCATAACCGATGCTCTAATTCAGAACATATCAAAAGGTTTGCGTGGGTGAGGTAAATTGGACTGATAGTGAGTCAAGAGCTGGCTGGATCCCTCATTTGTTCATTCAGAGCATTTTTAATCTAGAACTAATTTTCAAGTAGTTGAATTTTTGCAAAGAAAATGAAATCCTTAAGGGGGCAATTTAACTGAAATCCTCTGAAACAGTTCAACATGGACTGCCTTTTCACAGCTGTTTTGTGTGGAAAAGTATCTTCGGTTTTCAGTCCCTCAACACCTGCTTACTCTTCCTTTTCTGAAAGTGTATTAGAGTGCACCTAGTGAATGAGCTGTTAGGAGTTAGTGGGGAAAGGGGTTGAATCATGGTATGGAATATACTTCTTTGTTACTCAAAACTTGTTTTGCCTCCTGCTCACAGTGTCAGTGCCACAGATTTTAGTTTGGGGATTTCAGTGGTTAAAGTGTCCAAAAGTGGGAGTGAAGAGAACTATATCCATCCTCCCTGCAGCCCCTTGTGTGTACTGCTTGCTGTATTACTGGGGCAGGGTGCAGAGAAATCAGGAATTCAGGAGCTGATCTTCCAATCTACGTAGATGTACACAGACATGCACATATAGATCTGGTTCCACTGTCCCTGCCCAGGCAGTGCAAGCAGCATAGAGCCTGTTCTTTGGTTTCAGAACATAATAATATCTTCTTCCTGGCCACAATGCTATTCATCACAGTCTTTTGCCAAATAACAGGCCTAAGTGGCCCGGAGGTCTTTCTGTGGACACTGTTCCAGATTCGGTCTCCCAAAGAATATTTTGAAACATACCAGTCCTAAAATATTTTCAGTCTTACTCAGAAAAACTCTCACTAACTCAATTCAGCTCTTGGATCTTTGTTCTCTAAGAATCCGAGTCCCTTCTGTCTCAGTCGAAGTCTCGACAGAAAGGAGTTTTAGCGTCTTGCTTGCATCTTAAGTGCATGATTTAAAAGGTTGGCTGCACAAAGCAGGAACAATTGCAAGCTTTCTTCTGTGTATGATCATAGGGAGGTGAGAACATAGTTGGAATAATTTTATCAGAAGGGAACCTTTTTAATTATGTCCCTTCCACCCTAACACATAAGCAAATAAAGTAGGACCATTGCAAAAGCATTGATTTAGCCTGGTCGTCGGGGCAAGCACAGAAGTGTTTATCATCATGACATTACCAAGGCAGCCATTGCTAGAACATAGCTTGGAATAGCTGAAGAAAAAAATGTAGCTCTTATTTCAATTGGGACAATTTGCAAATACCCAAATCTTCTATTGTTTGAAGGGTTTATTTTGCTACACAGAACCTATAGTTACTGCACCCCAAAAGTTCTTTTTTTATGATTAGCTGAAGCACAGACACATCATGAAAAGACAATTGTACACTTTCTTGTGTTGCTTTATGGGCTTTAAGTGCCTACAAAAAAGGATTCCTTATGCTTTAATTTCTCTTTATTTTTTTGACTGTAAAGACCCATGGGGTAAATGCCAGTCCCACAATCCTGCAGTTATATGGTTACTGTCAGCCTGCTCAAATGATGCTTCCTGTTCATTAGGCGTCCTTTCATCTGACAACAATGTACTGGCTTTGCTGCAATTCTTAGTCAACGCCCATCTCTTCAATAGCCTGTGAATAGTATTAAATAGTGTTTATGCTAGCTATTGTTGCCTTTTGTGTGGTTTGTCTAATTCACAGAGAAAAGTCTGCTTTTGTGGTCTAAGGCTGGCTACGTCATGGCACGCCATGTGCCTTCTGATGGGATCCATTCCTGCTGAGTGATAACATTACAGGTCTCAACTCCTTTGCAATACAATCCAGCATTCTTAACACAGTCAATACACTCACTGGCAATCTAGTTTACTCTTTATATTAAGAGGTTTAGGGAGACAAAGCTCATCTAAATACCTGCTCGTGAAACAAATAAGATGAATTCAACCGATTTGAGAATTACTTCCCGGCTCCCACACAACTAAACAATGAGCACCAGAAATCAAAAATTAAAAAAAAAAGCTGAAGCTGAGCAGGGAATGCCCAAATATCCCAGGTAGAGTCATTCTGCACACAAACATGGCACATTTTATCATATAGGGTGGCATTACTGTTCCTAGTTAAGATGAGGCTTAATACTAGAGTCAGAGCTGCTGCTTTTCTTTGCTTAAACTACTCACAAAAGAGAAGGGATATTGTACGGATCATTACATTATCCCGTAGCTCAGGAGCCTTTGCAGGGCAGGTATGTTGCTGTGCCTTGAAAGGGCTTTTGATGTAAGCAGATCATTAGAGGCTCAGTGTGTAACTGATCCTTGGCTGTCTCTGGCTTTTGCCGTATGTGGGTTATTCTTATCTGACCGTATGCTCCCTGTTCTAGGTATCTAAAATCTTATTGTTCTCCTTCTCTCCCTCCTCTCTCCTTCCCTCCCTCAGTCCCTCCCTCCAACCTTGTCGCTGTACAGCTGAAGTTGGTTTCCAGCTTCGCCTTGGGAAGCGTACAAACACATACAAATGCAGCTGGAAAGTGAGGCTTACACTGCTAAATAGTGCCATTTGTTTGTCCCAGGAGTTGTTATCCTCCATGCGTCACGCTTTGAACAAGATCAAGAGTGGCTTCTAAAAAATATGGCAATGAAAAGAATGCACACAAATAGTAATTATTGTTCTGTAGCTGCTCAAGCTATAATACCCTCCATGGCCAGAAGCAAGCAGGGTGGCAGGGGGTTGGGTGGGGCTGGGAGTAGGTGGAGGCTGAGCTTTGTTCTCTGTGCATCACAGGAGAGCAGTCAGATTGCCCTTCTGATCAGCATAACCATACCTGCACTTCTTGGAGGTGTTGTGGGCCATATCCACAAAGGCATTCAGGACTGTGAAGCTCCTGGCAAACAAGGGGCACGGGGGTGAATACCCACAAAGAGCCTGAACGTAGACTTCACCTGAAGTGGCCACTCTTCCGAGTCAATTGGAAGAGACTACTTCATCCTCGTGCTGACCTCTGACATTGCTCTGTTGAAGTACACAGCTTTTTCTTGCTACTACTGCTAGAGAGTGGGATAACCAGCACAGAAATGAACACTGTAGTCCTCTAAAGTCTGGAAAGACGAATCCTACCAAAATGTACTTCAGTCCAAGTTCTGCTGTCTTCAGACTAAAAGCTGTTTTATCCAGACAGATAGCATAGAAAAGGCATGATGTCCTTATTAATTCTCTTTTTTATTTTTTAAGCTTCTGAATGCCTCCAAGCTACACAGAAGGCAGTTGTTCTTTCCATCTTAGAGTGAAAAAATGAATACAAAAGTCTGTCATAACAACATGAAAGCATTTCCTGAATTACAGCCCTGACTTCTGAATGAGTGTGTTCACCTGAAATGAGTCAGTGCAAGCGGAAAGTCTGTTGCCAGAAACCAGGGAGGAACCTGACAGTCTAGAGCAGTCGCTAGATAAGAGCTTTTCCCTGTATTCAGATCACCTTCCTATGGAAACAAGTTGAGCAAACGCTCACCCAGAGCCAGTAAATGAAAGAGAGTCTATGTCCTGCAAAAATGTGTTACCTTATTCTGCTCCTGAAAATGAATGAGGTGGGCTTTGACTAACGATTTCAGCAGCAGGCGTTGGGAATGAACTAGGGTTGTCATGAAAGATCATTGATTTTGCAGGAACCATCCAAACTGTACATTATAGTTTGGAGAAAGAGCACTCCTTTTTCAAAAGATAATTTTTCAATGTACTGCCCATGTTTGTGCTTTTGTGCAAGCAATAATGGTTTCATAAATGTTTTATGTGATCAGGGTTCAGCTATACCTGGGAAGTTGGCAATTCTGACTAGATTTTACAGATACCAACTTTTTTTTTGCCATTAACACTTTTTTTTCCCCCCTTCTATTTATGTTCCCAGATTGATTTCCAATTGTTAAAATTTAAACAATAAAGGCAACTTCAGTTTTCAAATCTGCAAATAGGACAGACAATGTATGCAACCTCCTCATTGATTGACTCTTCTGTTTTTATAGATTCACTCTCTTGAAAGAGTCATTAAACACCAGAGAAAATGATTTGTTGCCATTGATTACATGACATACTGCTCTGACATACACAGTTTTTATATCTAAGTTATTAATTATGTTGTTAATGTAATTTGCAGACCAC
The DNA here is from genome assembly GCA_013397845.1 of Melanocharis versteri. Lineage (NCBI taxonomy): Eukaryota > Metazoa > Chordata > Aves > Passeriformes > Melanocharitidae > Melanocharis > Melanocharis versteri. Next base: position 90,239 of record VZTG01005917.1, on the reverse strand, counting down.
AAGATAAATCATTCAGCTTCTGACTGGATATTACTGGATATATTGCATATATAAATACATCTCTGAGTGTGAAGGTAACTGTTACGAAGAGTAATAGATTAGAAGGCTTCTAGTTTGCCTTATAAATCATTATGAGCTAAGGAAAACTTCCTCTGCCCATTTATTTTATTATCTTGGAAATGCTGAGTTTCTCAACATCTCTGCCATTTATGTGCTACAGCAATGCACATAATCACTTCGTTTCGATACAGAGGAAACACTTGTTCTGTCCATGCTGTATCCCTATTCTATCAAGAATTTCACAGTTTAAGGTTAATAAGCTACAGGACGTAAAAAGCCAAGCCTAATTTGTATCTTCCCAAAGGCTTCACTAAACAATTTTTTCCCTCTTCTGGTGTTAGATACCTTGTGCTAGCTTCATTCCCCGTAACTTTCTTTTCCAAGGAATTAATTATGACAGCTGGTGCCACAAATGCGTGCCATGGTAGTCTGCTGCCACTAGTGACAGACTCATGCATTTCAAAGTGGAAGTCTCTGCATTTGCACCAACAAATTATTTTTGAAAGTTCCTCCTGTTTTGTACTTCATTTCAACAGGTCTGGGTCTTTCCTAAATTTCAGAAGGGTTTAGCAGCAACTATTCAGCAGTTACCCTGGGAGCACACTGCAGATTATGCATGCTTGCCTGACATTTGACAGATGCCCTTAAAAGGCTCGTTTTCCTTTTCATAGAGGCCAGGGGGTTGAGGAGGTTGGAGGGCTAGAAACATTTTCAAAGTGAGTGACATATGTTTAAATGTCAAGGTGGTCTTACTGAATCACTAAGCACAGCCCTTGTACACTGAAGCAGTGGGAAATGTCCTTCTCAGCTAGAGCTAAGAATTCACATTTTTTGATATTTTTGTTCCCAGAGATGACATAGTCCTTCATTTGGAGAGGAAGCTGAATGCTGAAGACTAAATTTTGTTGCCAGTATAAGCTAAGACTCCTCTGAAAGTCTCACCGCATGTGAATAGTGAATAAAACATGTTTTTTAAGAGGTATAGCTGGAAGTGTGAAACTCAAGGAGGTAAATTATCTTCCCTCCCTGCTCAGCTCTGTCCATGCAGAGGTTGACACTGAATGTTGGTACAGTAATGATAAACAAAGCCACAATCGCAGCTGGCATAAGGCCTGAGTGTAAGGAGGAGAATTACTCATCTTTAACAGGTTTCTTGGCTTAGGAAATGTTCAGCATCTTGATAACAGGGCTTGATTCAAAGGTCTTCAACATTATGGTTGGTATTTTTAAGAGTGTTAGTGCCACAGTCATTCCCAGATTGAAACAGTGAGGTGGCCTCAAAGAAGGGGGGTGGTCCTGGGTTTGGATCTGGGCGTTCATCCTGGAGGAGTCCTGTCCACAGAAGGAGCCACACCTCCCTTCACTTCTTTCCTTTCCTTTGGCTCAGGGCCCACCAAAACGCAAGCTGTAGGCTTGAACTATGTGCAAGTCTAAGTTCAAATGTGTCTTCAAACCCCCAGTGCAGACAATTGGCGAGCCGTGGTCAGGAGCATGTTCCTACATCTTTCAGACGGTGAAATTCAGAGACCCTAAAAGTTGGTAAGTTGCATTTGAAAATGTGTTCCATGAATATAGCAGTTATTGGGTCTAGAGATCCCTTTTAAAACCAGCAGAAGTATTTCCGCTGTCAATGAGGATGCAGCTTTAAACCCCTCCAGCAGATATTATGTCTATTTTTAATGAATTAATTATTTTGAGTGTTGTATACAAATTCCATGCTCCCATGGAACTAGCAATACCACTCAGAGTAAGGAATGGTGCAGGCAGCCCTGGTTCAAGGTTCAGTGTCCAAGAGTCCTTATCAATCTTAGACTTGATTTGTCCTGAGTAGATATTGCCAATTATGTCATGGTAGCTGAGGTAGATAGATATCTCCTTGGGAGGAAAATAATGGCCAGCATCATTTTGACTTCCCATCTAAATTGAATTTGAACTCAACTCTCCAGAGAAACACAACCACTGCATTAAACAACTGATGGAATTAATGCTCTCATCGATCCTGCTCATCATTACAGATGTGTGTGCTTCCATCTGCATCCAAATTCTCCATCTTAGGGAGCCAAACTGTGGCCCTGGATGGGCAGAATGTGCTGGCTTTTCCAGATGTGCAAAGTGGTACCAGCCCTGCTGCTGGTCTCACAGTTCCTCTGAGTTCACACTGATGTGAATAAGTGGAAGTAGAGGTTGGGTGATGGATGAGGAGGCGATTTCCCCTTATTTGCTTCAGTGTCTCCTTTTAAATACCAGTAGAAAGTGGAAAATGAAAACAACAGTGTCAGTTAACAATGATAAATAAGTTTAAAATTTAAGTTATAAAATGCATATCAGCAAATTTGTGTTTTGCTATTTATTTATATGACACAAAATTTCTCAGAAGAGTGTCTATAATATGGAAATAGTTCCTGTCTATCAGATGATGACTGAATGTTTAGCAGGGCCCACAGCTGCAGTATAGTAAAAGCTACAGTCAAGTATTCACTGGTTGCATCTAGGCTTTCCCACTTGGACACTCTGGAATAAAGGTCTTTAATTGCTTTATGTTGCATCTACTCACAAAAGAATTGCTAGGGTTTTTTCCGGAGAGTTTTGTTAAAGATCATTTGGAGATAGAGGATGAAACACACAACACTTCAGAGATATCATGTTTTTATTCTTGATGCTTTAAAATATCAGAAGGTTTTGTAAAAGGTCTTTATGGTCTGACCAATAAGATATATAGATATGTAGAAGATTAGCTGCTAAAGACTACTTTTTTTTTCTGTTTTGTTTAATTCCCCTTATCCAGAATAACAGCTAATTTTTTTAAGAGGATAAATCAAAGTAGACATTGATTAAAATGTATGAAAAGAAAGTTTCAGAAAACTAAAAGGAACCTTTTTACTCTATTGATTTATTCATACAAATTGACTTTGTGACTTCTTGTCCCTGCTCTGGACTCACTCCAACAGATCTACATCCTTTTTATAGTGAGAAATTTCCCTGTATTCCTCACAGGTTATCAGTCCTTGCTTCCATCCTCTGTGGGCTTCTGTTTTGTGATTGAGATTGTCCAGGAACTCCTTGTCCATCCTTGCAGGTTTTCTGCCATTTTTGCCCAACTTCCTTTTTGCTGGGATGCATTGCTCCTGAGCCTGGAGGAGGCGATCTTCGTACATTAGCCATCTTTCTTGGGCTGTTCTTCCCTCCAGGGATTTATATCATGATTCTTTATGCACAACCTCGAAGAGGACAAAGTCTGCTCTCCTGAAAGTCCAGGGTAGTGAGCTTGCAGTGTGATTTCCTCTCTGCCCTAAGCAGTGACCACTTCATGGTCACTACAGCCCAGGCTTCCCCTGAGCTGCCCATTCCCCACCAGTCTCATCTTGTCAGTGAGAACAAGGTCGGCATAGCATGTCTCCTCATCAGCTCCTTTGTCGTTTGGAGAAAGAAATTAACATTGATGCATTCCAGTAACCGCCAGGATTGCTTATGTCCTGCTGTGTTGTCCCTCCAACAGATGCCACGGTGGTTGAAGTCCCCCATGAGGACCAGAGGTTGTGAACGCGATGTCGCTCCCGTCTGTCTGTAGAGGGCCTCCTTGGCTCTTCCTGGTTGGGTGGACTGTAGCAGACCACCCACTATAGTGGCACCTCTCCCTGCCCTCCCTGTAATCCTGACCCTAAACTCTGGCTTGACTCCTCACCCATCCCCGGGTGGAGCTCCATGCACTCCAGCTGGTCATTGGCATAGAGGGCAACACCACCTCCTCAGCCCCCCTGCCTGTCCTTCCTAAAGAGCCTGCATCCATCCCTTCTGAGACTCCAGCCATCATAGCCACCCTGCCGTGTCTCTGTGATGCCAGTGAGATCCTAGTCCTGCAGGTATGTGCACATCTCTAACTCCTCTTGTTTATTTCCCATGCTATGTGCCTTTGCACAGACACATTTAAGATGGGTCCTGGTGTAGCTGATTTACTGGTTGGAGTGGCTGGAATTCCTTTGTGCTGCTCTCCAGGTGCTCTCCTGCCGACCTGCGATCACTCTCTGGACTCTGGGCATCTACTGCTGGCCCTGTCATCAAACTGGTAGGAGTGGGATGGATTGGGTTCCCCTGCCCCAGCAATATTATTTTTCCCTCTTTATCAGCTTGGCAACCCAATGACTGAAGATGCTCTTGTCCCTCTCTGACACATGGACTCCATGAGCATCCAGTAGAATGTTTAAGTCCGGTATCATTTAGCAATAGTATTAAGTCCTTAAAACGGGTTAATTTGTTTATTCCTGTTCTTTCTCTTTGTTAGATGATTTCAGTCTTTATTCTGAGGCTGCAAAACTTATTTTGAACATTCAAGGAAAATCTATTCATATGCTATTTCCTAATAGACCTTAATTATAAGAAATTAAATGATCCTCCAAACCTCCTATGGACTTCTCTTTCCTCAACATGCACCTCTCACTGAGGAAGTGGCATGGCAAACATAGTGTTGTCTGTTAATAAAATGCACATAGATAAAAGACATAAAATTAACATATCACAAGATTATAAAATCACAAATTCTGTTCAGTCTTCTGTTCCATTTGCCTTCCTGTCAGTTATTAATTTGACCTCTGCAAGTATTCTTTGCAGTACATCACATGGTTATAAATCAGCAAAGTCTTCAAAATTGCAGTCAAATCTCCAAAATACTAAAACAGCCTTATAGTGTAAAGTCAAGCTTTTAGCTGCTGGTAATGCGATTAGAAGTCTATTGGTCTCCACAGACTAAGAGAGTAGAATTTTGCTGAAGATTGCATGGCAAACATGGAGTGCAGCTGGAGCAGGATGCAGTTTACGTGATTCAGATATTCCCCAGCTCTAGAGACACCTTCTATCTTCTTGCCACTTGTCACCACATTTTCTTTCATTCCTGATTTATAACTTCAATCTTGTTTATGGTGACATCTGCAAATTTTAGGCAAGTCAAACAAAGGGATAGGTGATATATTCCTCAGTACGTTGGAGAGGGACGAAAGGAGGATCACAGAGATGATTAGAGGGCTGAACCACCTCTGCTATGAAGACGGGCTGAGAGAGATGGGGTTGTTCAGCCTGGAGAAGAAAAGGTTCCAGGGAGATCTTACAGCAGCCTTCCAGTACCTGAAGGGGACCTATAGGAAAGATGGGGATAAACTTTCCAGCTGGGTCTGTTGTGACAGGACAAGGGATAATGACTTTAAACTAAGAGAGAGTAGACTTAGATGAGATAGAAGATTTTTACAGTGAGGGTGGTGAAACACTGGAACAGGTTGCCCAAAGAGGTAGTAGATGGAAAATTCCTGGCAATATTCAAGGTCAGGTTGGATGGGGCTCTGAGCAACCTGATCTGGTTGAAGATGCCCCCGCTCATTGCAGGGGGATTGGACTAGATGACATTTTAAAGTCCGTTTCAGCCCAAACCATTTTATGATTTTTATGATCTGTGTAGTTTACTGTTTACAGACTGTCCTATCCACAGAACAGACCATTAACATTTTACCTGGGAAGTAAGTGGCAGAAGTAAGATGGCTCTTCTCTATCACCCATACATGCAGAAAGAGTGAAAAAACTCCAGCTGCTAGTATATGCCATCTACTCTCTTGGCCACCTGTGGGTGCTATTTGTGACTGCGGGTATCACAGAGCCCAGAAGACAACAGGCAGAAGTGGTGCTCCTTTGGCACGCTTGTGCTGAAAAGCAGTGATATGGAGCCAGTGGCTCTCAGATGTGTCAAAGCAGAGACAAAATTGTAGTTTCAATTCCTTGTAATCCAGTGTCCACTAGCCCATGAACACCGCCAACAATTTACCGCACTTTAACCATTTGCTGCTTCTCAAGCGAACCACCACAGATGGCATGGGACATACCCTCAGCCTGCAGCAGGGACGAGATGGGGTGCTCCTGGGAAAGCCGACACAAAAGGAAAATTCTTAACAAGCAGATTGTTAAACCTGGTGAGTCAATCCCATTCCAGCACCTGCCCTCGGACAGCCCTTTATGGCAAAAGAAAAGGCTCCGCCAAGTCCTCAGGATCCATACAGTGAATGCCAAAGGTAGCTTTGCTTCTCACCTTGCAAATCAGTCCTGGTGTCCTGTTCTTACATTTCTGCTAGATCCAAGAACAGGGGGTATAAAGCTGTAGATAGGCACCTGCAGGCACTTATGTGCATCTCCCAGTCTGCCGGAGGCTCTCTGCCTGGATGCTGTTACCAGCATCCCTCTCTGCCAGCACATTTTTCCATTAATTTTCCTTTAAAAAGGGTTGCAGAGCAGTTAACAGCTTCAAGAGGAACTGTTGTCATTGCTAATGTTTAGGGATTAGAAAATGTTAGTTCTGTGCAAATTATTCTTAATTAGTGTTGTAAGATAATAATTATTTTTCATTAATAGAGTCCTAAATCTTTGAAAGCCTTAAATACTGTATATCTCATTATGCTACACAGTACAAAACCAGTGAAACCTTTTCATTAATTCATTAATGATTAGTTGGAAAAGCAATATGACAGATTATTTTACATGTTACCAAGTACTATTAGTACACTCATATACACAGCTTAATTTAGAACTTTAATATTAGAGTTTTAGTTCTTCAACCATGGAAATTGAGTAGAAAATGACTGTGAAGATAAATTTTCATTTGATATTTCTTTTCAGCCACACTTTCTACCATTTCCTCCTTTCTTACAATTCACACAATAAGAAAGAAATTTAAATATGTCTTCAACGTGGAGGACAACTTTTTTTTTTTTAATGCTAGGTATCATTCAGTTAATGAATGTCCAGTTAGGCAAAATGTCAAAATCAGCAGTGCCATACTTTTGAAAGCAGTGAATCCTCTCTCAACTCAGCTGAGAGACCAGGCAGAAGTGCTTAAGAAACTAAATCAGACCTTTCGTTGTGGACTTCTACACTTTCCCAAGGCAAAAATGCCAGAAAAATGAGGTTAAGTTTCATGAAAGGAAGTTAATGAACATCATCTTTTCAGAGAGAGAAAGAGAGAATCGGAGAAAGCGTGAGTCTTGTTCTCTTCACACTTTTGTCTGAAGAGCAGACAAGGAAGAACACTTAGAAGCAGTCTGGGATGGGTCAGGCAGACAGCACCCTAAAAGCACCTTTACCAGCCTGTGACTACTCCCTGCAGGTCTACACCTCACACACAGCCCCTTGTTGGGATAGGAGAGCTGGGACCACCGTGCTGTGTGGTGAGTGATCCCAAAGCCAGGCTCTGGCTCCGTTACCCCACTGTGCGTGATCAGACTCTTCAGGCCACTGAGTCTAATTTAACTGGCATTATCACTACATAAAAAGTAGATGACTGAAGAAAAAGTCACACATATTTCTGCCTGAATGCACTCTTGCAGCAAAGCAAGCCAAGATTACATGCACAGGCACTGCTGCTCTATTTTTGTGAACTGCACATGAAATACGGAGAAAATGTCTTTAAATGAAGGCTCTGGAAATATCTGTTGGCAAAGAAAATGTTTTGCAGGACATTTTGCAGTAACTTCTGCCTGGTGGACAGGACTCTTTTTCTACTCTTAAAATGGAAAGAGAAATTCACAGATAAACTCCTCTGCTTAAATAGATGCTGGGGAGAAAGCACAGGACGATATCTGTCAGCCACCAGGTATTTCCTTCATTTCCTATCCCTTCAAGGTTTTGAGTGGTCTTTGGTGGCTGCAGGGCTCTACTCAGGTATGCCTACACTAAATGGAGAACTCCAGCTTTCCATGAAAACTTTGTCAAAATACAGGCTTTCCCTTTCACAATGAAGTCCATGCTTTTGAAATGTGCTTTGATCACAATGCAATATCAAGTCAGGGAACTATTATTATACCTGTGTCAAATTAAAAAAAAACCCAACCAACCCACCAATCAACCAAAAAAACCTCAACAACTTTAAAAAAATATTACCACTCTTTAACTATTTATTCTAATATTTTCTAATGCTCTATTCAAAATTTTAATGTCAAATTTTAATACAGGAACTCACAGAAAAAATGAAAGGAGAGCTTGGTGATGTAAAAAAAGAAGTTTCAACACTTTCACATGGAAAACTCTGTCAAAGTTGTGTGCCTGCAAAAAATTTGCAAATTCCTCAAGTCCACTGTCCAGTAGAAAGGTCTTCCATTAGAAATGTTTTGTATTCATGAATTTACTCAGAACAAGCAGTTTCACATGCTCTAATGAGCTGTATGTGAAGACAGTAGACATGCACTTAACCAACAAACAATGTTTTTCTCCACCCCATACTCAACAGAATGCAAAATAAATTCCATTATTTCCTTCGTTTGCGTCTTTTGAGGACAGTAATATATTGTAAACATTATTAGCGCTTTACATTGACATCTGTCTGTGGAAGGACTCAGAAGTTAGTTTTACCACAGGGTGTAAATTATCACTGACCCTCTGGAAAGAAAGTCCCAGACTGCGGCTGGGAACACCAGGAGTGGGGATGTCCCTGCAGGCCAGCCAGCCTTTGAGAATCTTTTTTAATGCTCATTGTAAATCCTGAAGATGTACAGAAAACTTCAGTGTCTGTGATGCTTTCTAAACCACAAGAATATATTTAACACATTAATAAAAGGGAAAAAAAAGCCAAATAAACCCTAGGAACAATCCAGTTCCTGTCATCTCTCTTGATTTTTCACTTAGTAGACTTCTTTATGGATTAAAAAACTTTTTTTCTTCTTCTTCTTGTAAAGAGTGTTCATTGAAGCTTGGCCAATAGATGGTATCACCCTTTCCAAAGTCTATGCTATGGGAGGCCTATGGAAGCATATCTGCTCAAGGCATTCATGCAAATTATTACTTACTGCCCTATATGCTCATAAATTAATAGCTTCTCTGTGGATGAAAAACAGAAATTAGACAACCATTAAGGTTGAACAATGTATAAAGAATATTAAATATTAATATATGAAATGAAAAAATATTGCAAGAGATATGAATAGATATGCCAGAAGCATAACAAGCCAAACCTAGGAATGTAAATAATAAAAACATGTTTTCAGCTAGATATTCTGGATGGTTTAGTATTCAAATTAAAGTTTGTTTTCCCATTCAATAAAAACAAAACAAAAAAGTATTTACCGTTGTTGCCTTATTTGCATGAGAGCTCATTTTCCTCCTGTGAACAGAAGCAGATCTTTAAGCGGAGGCGAATCAGGATGGAAAGGCCACTTTCTCATCGGTGCGTTTTTCAAGGAGCGTTTCAGTGAGGTGTGGATGGCAGCTCTGCAAGTTCAGGAGCAAGAATACCCCTTACAATTTAAAGTGTTATTTGAATGAATAATTGCAAAGCTAGCTTGTGCATTTTAATGACTTGTGTCGGCAGCAACGATAAAATTGAAATGGAAATTGGATGAAGTGTTTACTTAATAGTAGGATAAGGCTGCCTGTTGCTGAAGTATTGCGGCTGACTGCGTGTGTCACTTGTCTCTGGCAATGATGCTTTTCCTCAGAGCCCTGTCAGAGCTACAGGACCTATCATTTCACACAGCCCATCAGCTGTGAAAAAAATCATGTTAAAAATACCTGATTTCTTTGTGAACCCAAGTTCATTTTTTGAAATCTGTTACATCCTGGCCAGCTTCAGCTCATTTCTGCTAATTCTGAATAAAATAATACTCTTCCCTGGCCCTGGGAGAATTATTGTGAAGGTGCTCTGTATGGATTTTGACCTTAACCATGGATTCCTTCAGCCAGACCTTGATTCAGCCTCCTGTGAGGTCCGTAGGAGGGACAAGTGCACCCATTGTAAAACACATGTTTAGTGAAACATCAGATGGAGCATGTGCTTGCTCCCATACTCAATTTTATACAATCTCATTTAGCCAGACATTAATTTCCCAAAGCTTGGGCTGGACTGTCTCACAGGGTGCTTTCCAAAAACTCTAGGTCCACTCCTGGCTAAAACCTGGTGTGAGTCCTACCAAGATTCAACAGCCTCACTTTCAAATTGTGTACCTAGAGCTGCACAGGCTTTACTTTAGTTAGGGTACTAAATCTGGGCAATTCCCATGCTGGGAGCTGTTTTGTGGGATTCATAGGAATGAGCAAACACTAAGAAGGAATCTGGTGTTTTTGTAGTAGGCAGAAAATGTTTTTTAGGACAGTCCTGAAACAGTCTAATGAACATAGATATCTAAGGATTTCAGATCCAGATGCTTGGTTTAATCAATGTGCACATGCACACACACAGAGCACATGCTGGCTCAGAAAACTGATTAATTACTAAAGCTTTTGATTAATACAGATCATGGAAAAACCCCAAATACTTTTTTAGCAAGGAATGCTCTTGTTTCTGCCAGTAGTTTGAAAAAAAATCTGACTCCTGACTGCTTCTCAATTCTGATTGGAAAAATGTTTCAAAGTAACTGCTGTATTTTTATAAAACACAATAATCACACGAGGCAAGGTACCAATCCTTCTAAAGGCACATGATAGTAAAGCCTAGGCTTCAAAGTGCTTGGGGCTGTGTCCAACACCGAGAAAATCCAAAATAACATTGCACAACTGTACTATCAGGCATAGGGTCAATCAGGTTCAGCTCCAAAGGAGGTGGCATCTGTTACCTACCTCATGTTTTAGTAAATAGTCTGTTTTTTATGTGACAAGTGCAAACAGAGATACAAATTAATGGGAAAAGAAAAGCCCCAATTGTCCATTTGTGTCACATTGCAAACTGCTGGGTGAAAAACAGCCCAGCATCATTTAATCATCCTGTTTTCCCTCTCCTTTTTCACTCATTACATTCATTACTGGTCACAAAAGACTGCTCACAAAACAGCTAGTGATTTTAATTTAATGCATCCTTTCTAAAACCTGCAGGGAAATTAAAGGAGGGAGCAACCTGGGGAGGGCTGGGGAGCAGAAGGGGGAAATGGCACATCTGAAGCTTTAAATGCTAATAGTCAAACATTTCCCAAATAGATCTGAGCTGACCCTAAACACATTGGGAGGGCTTAACTCATTAGTTTGCAAATTGAGTCAAATTGACACAAGGAGTTTCCTTGCAGGGCCTTTAAATCTCTGATGGAAGCTGGTGAGTGACCTCTCAATCTGACAGGCCAACGGTTGCCAAACCATCTCAGTATCAGAAAATCCAATAAAACAAGCTACCCAGGCAGATCACCAAGGGTTGGTGCAAGTTTTTTTCTCTGCATTATGCAAAAGGTTGTTGTTGCCACCTCCAGCTAAATATAGGGGCATCATTGCTTTACAAAGGGATGACTAAATAAAAGAGCAGTAATCAACCAATCTAATCAGTACAGGGTGTAATATTAGGGAAGCATGACAATATTTGGTTGGAGCTGTAGAGAGCCTGTGGAGCACAGCTCACCTGGGGGGCATTACTCTAGCAAATGGCACCCTTCCAAATTGTTCCACGCTAGCTAGTGTGGGGGCTTTGATGGTAGATTTGCTCTTTCAAGTCCTGTCTCCTCATCCACTAAAATCAATAGAAAGGCTCCCACTGACACTAGAAAGGTGAGAAGAGGGAAATACGCATTGTGAGAAGGGCTGGGAAGGGCTGTGCTGGCATGAGCATGGCCTGGGACAAGGCACAGCTCACCACAGCGGAAGGAATGGGATTTATCTCCCCAGCAAGATGTTTACACTGGGGTGTCTGCCCGGGAGCTGGGTGCTTACACTGGCAGAGGTGCTTGCCCCTCCCTGAGGTCCCCCAATCCCTCTGACCAGATCTCCAGCAGCTGTTCCATGGGAGCCTCAGCACTGACCTCACCCCAGGCTCCTGGAGCCCATGCTCATTTGCCTGAACCCTGATATCCTGGGTGGTAGCACCAGCTTTCTGCTTTCCAGCCCCTACTGTGCACTATCTGCCTCCTCCTGTAGAAGATGCTGCAATCGCTAGCCACATGCTTCTGACTAGAAACAATGCTGGAAAAAAAGCCCTGCTCCTGTGGATGTGCCGCAAAAGACCTTCATGGCTCCATTATTTAACACTGGGAAAAGCTCTTTGAGGCTGATTTTGACAGCAGGTTGACAAGGATGCATCACAGCAAAAGCAGAAGATTTCTACTTAGTTTTCAGAAATAATATCCCAGTGATCTGGGGAAAAAATACTGCAAAATCTGAAAGAGCTGTTTAAATATGAGTTTATCAAGGTTAATATGCCTAAAGCATACAGAGTAAAAGTCCTCCAAGACACTACTGTACACATCTTCCTTGGGATGTAGCCCAAAGTCTATTGGTCTTGACTTGACTTCCAAGGTGCTTGACTTGGAAATTGTCCTCAGTGCTTATTTTTCTCTTTTTCATATTTGTTCAGGTATTTTACTCAGGGTTCTCCAAACTATTTCATGTGCTGTCTCACACTTTCTACCCTCTTCTGCCGGAAGCACATGTGCTGTGATGCCCCCAGTCCAGTAACTCACGAGTTACCAGTTAAATACATACTTGTAACGATGATCATTGAATGAAGGCAAACAGCCTTGGGAGACCAATTAAGCCACATGGTTATTTTGACAGATCATGTCCTAAAGTACAGCCTTTTGAACACAAATGGGACCTATACGTCCTTCAGAAATATTCCTGTGTCCTCGTGCTCAGGATATGGATATGGGAACTAATTACTGCTCTGTTTAATTGCTCCTCTCCCCACAGTAAATTCTCTCTCTCCAGGCTGGCTGTTACCCTTCATCTACTTACTGAGGAGGAAACTCTCCCTCACACATCCCATGATCAGAACTGGTGCAATGGCTGTTACTGCTGGGCAGCTGGCTTACACCAAGTTCACACCTTCTTGTTTGTATAAACTTACAAAACTAATTTTGCACTAAAAATAGGGGTAGTGAGCTAAGGTGATATAGCACTTCAGCACTTCCATGCCTACCTGCCTGTCCTGTGCTGAGACCACAGTTCAGAGACTTAGGACTCCAAAATCTCAGCTCAGTGTCACTGTAGCATCCAACAGTAAGTACCAGGGCTTGGCCTTTTTGTAGCTCAGTATTGCCTTGTGGGAGACTGCAAATCATTCCTTCTGTGTTGTAGCATGAACTGTGTCCCCTTTAGCTTGACTGTTTACCCAAAAGAATTATTCTGCAATGCAAACTGATCTTGTTATCCTGGACGGAGTTCCTGTTTCTTCCTAAAAATTGATTTTTATAAATAATTGGACACAATTTACCTCTTTTTTTTTGAAGAGGGAAAGGAGGGGAAGCCATAGAAAATGAGATTTTGGACAGTTGAGTCTGATCTCCCTCATTGCTTATTTGTTCTCTTTTGCCTTTTACTAATGAGTGTTATACTTCCCTTTATTCTCCTTTTATTTCTGTTTTGTTGGAGAACTTCTTTTGGTTGCCTCTTACGTCCCTTGCTAATTGAAATGCATTTTATGTCTTAGCTTTTTTGATTTTATCTCTGTCATATAACCCTCAGTTTGGTGGGAGAATTTTAACAAGGGGGTTTCCAAGAGATTTTGCAGCTTCTCCTGCCAATGCAGCAAACCATTGTGTTGTAAACACATCCAGGGCTGCCTGACGATTGTGGGTTATTGTGCTCCTCATACTAATTACCCTCTACAGGGAGATAGCGTGCAGAAACATTGTGAAAACCTTGTCTTCTCTTCCTCCAGCTTTTTGTTCCATTCTCACATCCTTGGCATCCAGCTTTTTGCCGCTCCTCAGTGTCTCAGGCGTTACATGTTCCTTTTTCTCTGCCTCCTCTTTTGCAACAAATTAAGGGTATGTTTTCTTAAACTCCCTTTCCCTGCTGAAACACCTGAGCACCTCCGTTGCTCTTTCTACTACTCCAGTGCCCATCTTGTAAAGCAGCACCTGGTATAAACACAGCATTTCAGGTGTGGTCTTACACTTTTCCATCTGCTGCCAGGAAAGAACTTCATTTCCAAGTACAAAACTGCTCAATTCTCGTCTTGGATCATGCTCAGCAGTGCAGCAACTCCACTGAGATCCTCATCTTGGTCATCCAAGAAAAATCTTGTCTGTGCAAACATGCTCAGTCACCATTTGGTACAATGAGGTCCCCTTTGCACACAGTTATTTCTGTTTCCCTTTATAGACTCAAGGCATGTTAGGATAATAACTATTCACCCTGCCTTTCTGTAGTAAGATCCCTCACATAATGTCTGCTGTCATAAAATATAATAACAACTGTTAATCTGTTGAGTGCCTGAACTAGAAGAGCTGACTTACTTGCTTGGCTGACAGAAGCTCTCTTGGTGTTTGAAAATCCATTTCTTCACATGGATAAAATGAAATCTGTGGGAAGAAGCTTTTGTACAAACTCTTAAAATTTTAGACCTCTGAGACAAATCAAGGGCCCAGCCTTGAATCCTTTTTTAGAGATCATCCCATCACTAATTTGACGAAAGAATAACCCATACCAAAGACATGGAATGGAACCCCATCTAGTTTTTAATGGCTTCCTCTGTCTCCAGAAGAATCAGCCAGTCACCATGTAGAGCAACATGTCCAGGTCTTGGCCTTGTGCCACCCCAGGTGAGACCAGGCCACTTCTCCCTATCTACCCTCCTTTCCCTGTCTCTGGCTCCAGGGAAGGGCCTCTATGCCACCCACTGAAGCAAAGTGCCAACACAGCTGGGGTGAGTCAATATCCGGAGCCTTTATTTAAAGGAGCACAAGCACAAATGCCATTTTTGGTTCACTAGCCTGGCTCGTGGAGTCTGGGAGTATGTGGGTTTCTTTTCTGCCTCATCGAAGAGCAGTCTTCTTCATCAAGTTCTTGAATGATGGCGTTTGGTGGTAAAACACCCTGCTGAATGGTGGCAGGGATACCTGATTTTTAGTTGTTCTAATTGTAGGAGAGTGAAAATTGTGAATATAAGATGCAGGAAAACCTTCTGTATTTCATTATTTGTGGCATGTATTTAAAAATTAACAAAACTTTCAGAAAAATCTGTACATATTTAACATCTGTTATCTCTTTTCTAATCCTTTAAATCCCTTCATTTACTCCAAAGTTGCTTAAACTGTTATCAACCTCTTTTGAGGACTCTACATCTTAATCACAACTGTATGACAAATATTTGATGATATAGTATGCATTTGGCAGATACTTAGGACTCAAATGATAATACCAAAATAGAGGTTTCATATGATTACAGAGACTAAGGGATTAGAAACCAGATTTAAATGGGTCCAAGGGGCAAATTTAAAGACTTCAATCATCTTTTTAAAAACAAGATGCCATGGTTTGTAAAAAAAATTCTAAAATGAATTTGCCAATGATCTCTCCTCCAGAAATATTCTATCACTTCATCAAACTTACTTATTTATTTAAACTGCCTTTGAAGCTCTTTTATTTCAAGCGGAAAAAAACCCCGAGTTAACTGCATACATTACACAAGGGGAAAAATAACGTTTATGTAAAACCTCGGTGGGAACTTTCCCTTCTTGTGTTCTGTGAGGAGCAGACATTTCCCCAGAGCTGCTTTTGAGTTCTGCGGTAAATCGAGCCTGCAGGTAAATCCTTCTGAGTGGGAGTGAAGCACTGAGAAATGGCGCACAATGACAGGCTGGGGGGTTGTTCTCCAGGTCGCTGCAGCGAGCTCGAGGCGCATCCAGTGGAGCATCCATGCAGTGACCGGGTCTGGGTGGCCGCCAGTCCCAGTGGAGGTCAATTGCTCAGCGCGGTTGCCCACACACGGATAAGCGGTGCTGTGCAGAGTGTCCAGCGAGCCCAACAGGTCCCCACAGGGCGGGCAGGTACATGGCACTTCAGGGAGACGTGGCACAGCCCTGGCTGGCAGCTGGTGCAGTTTGGAGCTACGGAGGTGACCTCCCCACGGCAGGGCTCGCCGGGCTGGGGCACTGCGCTGGTGTGACCACAGCGCTGTCATTTCCAGAGCTGCTATCCTGGACCTGGCTTGAGCACCCCTGCACCGTGCTGAAGGATGCATTAAGGACTCACTGAATGGGGGGAGCCACTGTTCCAAACTAGTGTATCTCCTTCTCATCTCCCTTTCTTCCAGAATGAGATAAGGTTGGGTCTAAATTTGTGGGATGCCCATTATCTTGAAGAACTGCTCAGCACATTTAGGATCAGAATGTGCAAAGCTTTTAAGCTTCCAGTCATTATTTTTTTCAATCCCAAGTTAGCTTTTTGCTAGTTTCGTGCCTGGGGCTGGCTTGTTAGAGGTTGCATGAGCATTGGTACAAGAAGAAGGGAGAGTAAAGGAGTGTACAGCCCAAGGTGGGGACAGAGGATGGCCTAAGTCACCCTGCAGCAGCACTCTCTGAGGCTGAGGTGCAAAACATCCTTCAGAAAATCTTTAATATTGTCAATACTCAAGACTAAAGGCATGAATTTTTCTTCTTACTGGTAATTTTATTTTACGACACTGATCCTGTAACCAAACATAGCAAGCTGTGATGCAAGCTCCACGCTTCCTCTCCTGCAACGGATCCAAGTAGGGAAAAAGTGACTAGAAAACCTGCTGGGATGCAGGGGCAGAGAGCACCACTGCTTTACTCCTTTGAGAACTGGTGGCTGAACAGGAGCAAACCCCACGTCCTCAGGATGCAGTGGAAGACAGGAGGACTAATGCTGGAGATGCCAAGCATGCAGCTGATGTGCTGGGCCTCAGCACTGGTGCCTGCTCCTCCTCCTTGCCGCATGTCTCACTGTTGCCATTAGCTCCAAAACTGTGTTAGTGAGCAATACTCAAGGATCCCAGACACACCACAAATCCTGAAGAAGGGGCAGAGGCATCCAAGGAGAGGGATTTGCGCACCAGGTGATAAAGTACATTTCCAGGTGGATTTCTGCTTGGACTGGCACTAGAGGGGTGTATGGCCTGTGCCCTTGACTCGGCTCTTCTTGCTATGCCTTTTTCCACATGAAAACCTGGTAATGTAATCTTTACTTAAAGAGATTTTTATACTGGGTTGCTACCACTCACTAGGACTTTTAGCAGTTTTTTCCTATCCTTTTCTGTTTTATCTCCCTGTATGAAATCTTGAAATGGAGAGCCATCACATATATCAAGAACACAAGAAATATGATTGCCTGTAGTTGAAGTAGCACTTAGTACAACAGTGATCTGAAGGAGTATATTTATATTACATTTTATCAGCTTTGGAATTTCTATCTTACAAAAGGGAGAAAACAATCTGCTGGATGTGTGCTCTGAATGGCAAAGTCAGTTTATGGATTCAAGAGGCTCTCTTCGTAATGCTTTGACCAATGCTTAGAATACTATAATAAAAGAAAAATCTTGTGAGCAAAAGACGGGCTTTGGCTTTCATTCCTGCTCATGCATCTTCCAACGTCTCCAAACAAACTCAGCTCAGGTGTCTTGGGCTACTGTAAACTTCAGAGGCAAAGTTTAAGAAACAAGATGAATTCAAAAGAGTTTGTGTTGTCAGCTACAAGAGTAAAAATATGTTATCAGCTGCTTAAGCACTGCTGACTAATGTATATTCAAAAGCAAATCAACACAGTCGCACCCACTCTTCAAGCATCAAGGAAACCAGATGAGACCAGTGTCTCAGAGATATGGTGTCAAAGGATTTGGTGTGGTTTTTTTTTTTTAGACAGTAGATGGAAGGGGAAAATTGCATTAAAATGTAATGTTTGTCAATGGCAGTGATAAAAAAAGAAAACTTCCCCGGCCGTTGCTGGCTGCCGCATGCAGCAATCTGAATACATTGGTAATGTGAGGGACTGATTAGTCCTGTAAGGCTGCCTACAGGTTAGCAGGCCTCATTTCAAATCTCTGACAGCAATATGTGTCGTTTCATGCTTCATCCTCATTCCCCATGTTCAACACAAACCGGGGTCACTCTATATATGGAAATCACTGTCTTCAGGGCAAAAAAATTAAAAAAGGTGAGATTGCCGCTTTAACCTCACTGGCCTCAGAAAATATGTTTTAGTCTGATACATTATACTAGTAGGAATTATTTATCAAGAAGATACAAGCTCGATATTTCAGAAATAATGAGATGTTCTGGTTTTGCAGCTGAAATTTTATGGTCCAGAGAGCATCAGCTATGAATTCAGAGAATGAAGTAAACTTGCAATGAATGATACACAGCATGCAGCTGAAGTAAAATGGCTGTGCAAAGGGTAATATGAAAGTTATAACACAGTGCTAAGCTCACTATGTCTTAAGTGCCTTTGTTGCCAAACAGAGACAGATGTTTCAAAGACAGTGCAGGCACAAGATGCTTGCGGTATTTATTGAGGGAAGTTTTGCTTGGGAAAGCAATTGCCCAATGAGAAAGTTTAGTCACCAGCCCTCAAATCCCACAGCTTAGAAGACCTACTGAAGTATTCATGCCAAGATAATCTGAGAGCAGAAATGCAATGTTCAAGTACTCAGTGTGGAAACATTAGGTGGGCTGCAGGAAAGCCTAGAGGTTTCCTCCCAATAAGGGGTGGATTTCACTCATACCTTGATTTTGCTGGAACAAAAGCAGGTGTATAAATCCGTGAGTGCTGTTTTACACCACTGTTCCTAGCAAATGTTATTTTAATAAGATGATAAGGGAGCAATGTATGAGCTCAATATGCTCTCTGATTTTGTTTAGTTTGCTCTCTTGTCTGATCAAACAACCTATGTGAAGAACTTGCATTTCCTCTTTTATCAGTCTTGGGTTAGGGTTCAGCAGAAGCATTTAAATGTCAGACACAGAATCAGTTACCAAATGTACAGTGCTGTCCAAAGTAATTAATTTGTTTGACATGGCTTGTGGGGATTATAAACTCCATGTGACCTAATGTGAACAGAAACACAGCCATGAGGAGCGATAGTCAGCCCTTGTGGCTGCTCACATCCCTACAAGACCAACATGCAGGTGCCTAATAATTATCAGAGGAAACAGGGCTCAGACCAGGGACTCAGCCCATGGCAGTGCCATAGAGTCTTGTCTTTGAACCACCCAGCCCTCTCCTACATCTTCTTCTCTTTCTGCTGGCACAGGCTGGGTGGCAGTTTATGGTCTCCTTTCTAGTGCTTTGCCATCTGTAAAATTAAAAAATCAAAAACCAGCCGGAAAGTTTCATAGGCTGAGACCTACAACTGCTCGAGCTGTTTTTTACCTGACAGTGATGTTTTTTACCTGACAGCTGATCTGAAAAATGAGAAGAGGTATCAAGCTAAAACTAAGATTTTTGCAATCTGCACCCCAGTGACCTTAGAAACGAACACCGTGAGTGGCTCCTCCCTTTATTTTCCAATTTCAGGTTGTTCAAGGTCATTTCCAGGCAGCTCTTGGGTGCAGGAAAATGCCATTCCTTCCTCTGGAATTGGTAGAATAACTCAGTCTCTGAGCACCTGAGACCATCTCAGCCCCCAGCAGGTCCGCTCTGCTGAGTCCATGTGGCACGTGCTGCTGAATCCCGGGAGCAGCACTGCCTGTGGAGCCCATCTCCCTCCCAACAGCAGGGTTTGCCTCACGGAACTCAGGGTGAGACTCACCACAGCTGTCCGCAGAGAGGATGGTGAGGGGAGGGTGGTGATGGAGAGGATGATGAGCATCCATGCTGCTCAAAACCCTGATTTCATGTAGATGACAATCATCAGCCACAAAAAAAAAAAAAATTAGTTAGAGGGACCTAAGACAGAAACAATAAAACAAATACTTATGTTGTTTGTGTTGAAAAACGTGCAATTATAACTGGTCTAACCTCCCAAGAAGACTCTATTTTGCTAACACAGGAGAGGCCCATGACACAGCAGAGAAAAGGAGCTGGCACTCAGGTGTGTAGCAGCAATGGAGTCACTTTGGGCACCGTGAAGTGTCCCAGCTGACCTTCAGCTGTGTCTCCTGAAATGCATGGGTCTCTAGGCCTGTGCTATCTCCTCCAGCCCGTGCTGAACTGTGGGATAAACAGTGTGTTTCACAGGCACCAAATCCTTCAATGAAGAAAACAGGTGTACTATTCCTAACCCTCCTATATTTTCAGGTCTTTTTATTCAACATAAATAATTAGGAGCTCTTCAATCTGTGCAAAGACTGCACACAACAGAACGAGGCCCCTGTAAAGTAGATGAAACATTTTAAGCCACCGAGTTACAGTTCACATCCTGCACAGGTCTGTGCTACAGCTGCCGTATCTACTGTTCCCACGTGCATTACCAGCTTCTGACTTCTACTTATGTACTCCTGTCTTTTGGACACACTCAACATCTACAGTGCCTCCAGGCCATATTCCTCTTCACAGAACCCCAGAAATCAGAGCAGCCAGGTCTGGATGCTCAGGGACAGCTTTTGTGAGAGTATAGGCTGCTTAGGCTGAGACCTTTCAAAAAAGGAGCCATTTCTTAAGTTTACCTGCATTATATGTGTCACCAGAGGAACACAGGTCCTTGGAGATGTTCTGAAAGATCTTCACATCAACATAGATCTCAGACTGAGAGTTAATAATAAGAAAGAACAGAGCTCAGTCTAATGTAAATTTATTGTAAATTATAATTCAAAGCTGCTCTGTGTGACTTCATCCCGGGTAAAATAAATCAAGAAGGGCACTTCCACTTAGTTTTCACTGTCAATACACTCATAGCAAGCATCAATGTAAATCCTGGGTGAATGTTGAAACTCTGAGTCTCTAAGGTGGGTTCAGAACATACTTTCGAATGGCAATTAAGAAGAACCTGCATCCCTTCTTTCTCACTGGCTATGACAAATTCTGTTTTATCCTGTATAAATTATTGGTTTGAATAGCAGGCCAGTGTCATCCAACATGATAAGCCACTGTAGACCTCTGAATCTTGATAATGCACAGAATCATCCACGAGCTGCCCCAGCTCTGGAAAGAAGTCTTGTTACTGCTCTCGCTTTCACAGCAATGACTTCTTCAATGATTCTGTGTTGAATGGATGTTCTTCTCAACAAGGAGTTTCATGTCTCAGGTCTGGGAGACTTAGACCTGAAAGACCTGTTAAAAAGTAGCCTTGCACACTGATAATAAAGCAGCTATTGTTTTGGACTTACCACATTTCTTATTCCTAAATGTGCATCCTAAGTGCAGACGTGGAACCACTTCCTGAGTACACTGATGTAAATTGGGCACTCAGTGTCTGCGTCACCCATGATTGTATACCCAGCTGAGATGCTGGGAGTGCAAGGAAGCACTGAGATTAAGTATTTCAAATGGATATATCTCTTTCAGATTCACCTGGCCTCATTTTAGGCCACCCAACTGTTCACCCAATTCAAGAATCCAAATGTGGTGGCTTTTTAACACGATCAAAGGGTAGGAGGAGAGACTTCCAGAGAGGCGATTCAACCTCTTCA
The DNA here is from genome assembly GCA_013397845.1 of Melanocharis versteri. Taxonomy (NCBI): domain Eukaryota; kingdom Metazoa; phylum Chordata; class Aves; order Passeriformes; family Melanocharitidae; genus Melanocharis; species Melanocharis versteri. The sequence goes on along the minus strand of VZTG01005917.1, from coordinate 68,937 downwards.
GCATTCTGGCCTGGCTGTCTCCATCTGGAGGGGTGGCCTTAGGTGATGTGAGTGTGGATTCCCTCCTCTCTGCACAGCCTGACAGTGACTGACAGTCTGTCACTGACAGCAGCGTGGCCTGTTGGCTCTATCCTGGTGCTCAGCTGTGTGTTCAAACACATCCAGCACTGAGCAATGCCAGGGTGGTGCCACCTGTAAGTATAAACAGAGAAAGCACATGGCTCTAAAAAGAAATTTCTTTGTATTATGGTCGCAGGCTTGTCCAGCTGCAGTCATTTTGGTGTACTCATTGCTGGTAAGTACTTTGGGATTTGGCCCTAATCATTGGCACAAATAGGCACAAAGTTGATCTTGACACTGAAAGAAGAAGGAGAAGAAAGGATAACTATGTACAAAGTCATGCCAAGAGAAAGGCAAACAGAAGAAAAGTTCATCTGAAGGTGACTGAATGCTATTTCAGGGCTGTTGGTTATTCTTTGGATCAAACTCATGTGTTAGTTAATGACTCATTTTCCTTTTTCTTTACATTTTCTTCTTGACTCTGAATTCTGTGCAGCATCTCTGAACAGAAAAAAATGCATTTGTAGAATGCTGATTTTCTGCAATTAGTTTCTGATTTTTCAGATTTGTCCTTCACTCCAAGGCTTTTGAGCCTCCATCAAGCAGCATTTTTGAGAGACTATGGGAAAAAAAAATCCTTACAAAACAAAAACAGTATTTTCAGAATTCCACTCTACTGCTTTCAGACTATTTCCATCAACCCTCTTATTCATTTTGATTTATTTCCATCCATAAGCAGACTAACGCTTTTCTATGCTTTTATTGTTCTTCAAGAATAGGCCTTCTATTGGAGAAAAATAATGTCTCTACGACCACCACTTTGCTCAATGCAGATCTTCATTAATCTGCAGCCACAGTACAGGCTTTTAGCAGCAAGCACTTTTGATGGGAATTGAATTTGATACTGCATTATGGTTGTAGGGCTTCTCACAATAGACTGTGTTCTTTTCTGTGTCTGTGCACAATCAGAGAGACCCAATTAAATAATTTGGTGCAATAATGGAGAACAAAAGAGTATGAGGGCTTAAAGTGAGGGCTTCAGCATTTGTATTCTCCCTTTTCTGTATCATGTTAATTAATTTGCCTGAAAACCAAAAGAAAGAACATAATGTGAAAAGCATAGCTCATCTACAACATGGAGGCACTTTAAATGCAGATACCAGACCAAATCAACATGTAACAAAGGAACATTCATTGCATTTCCATAAGAAAAAAAAAGTTGCCAGCTAATGTTGAGTGGTCCTAGTCATGGCCACTGGAAATAAAGGTAGCTATTTGTGGGGGGGAAAGCCCTCCAAGTGTTAAGGGCAGGATAATACCTTGTGCCCCTGTGATAACACCTACAAATAAATATGGAGTTTTGAAACCTTACTGGTGGGTGGAAAAGAATTGGGTGCAACAGAGATCTCAGTCTTTCTGGCCTTTAACTTAGGTTTTGTTTTTGGTTTTTTTTTTTAATCTTCTGAGCTCAATTCTATTCTCTTCTATTCTTCCCATAACAGCTCTAAGCAGACACTTTTGGAGAAGTGAAGCCCCACTCCTCTGTTTGGTTTAGAAACTCCAACAGTATTTCGGTGGGCACTAGGGTAGTCTCTGCTCCACCGCTATTCCTATCTGCAAATGAGTTTATCCAGCAGAAAAGATCCATTTACTCCCTGCTGGAATAAATAGTGTGAATGTGCAGCCCTTATTGGCTCCGTGGAGCCTGGCGGTGGGGGTCAGCGAGCTGAGCTGATTTGCAGCTCTGATGACAGGAGCTCCCCTGCACTCTGCAGTGCCATCCCCTCCGCGATCCCCCTCCGAGGGCGGACCACCGAGAGCTGCGGAACTGGCAGTCACGCATCTCTCCTGTAATAAATCCTTTACGCTATTAATTGTTTGAAGTCCTAAAAAATGCAAACCCAAGGATTACTCTATTGTCTCTTGTTCATTAGCAAGTGGAAAAAGAATATCTGCAGAGCTGTGATCCAATTGCATTCATTACTGCTACCTGTTAAATAGTACTTTAGGGATATTAGTGGGAATAATTTACATAAAGGTTATGAATCTTATTTCACAGTTTATTACTAAAAAGCATCTCATCTGGGTAAAAATACGATCATAAATTGAGATTTTAATCCGGTTTGGAAACTTACACAATTACGTCTTTGTAAAATAGAAAGATATATGTCTTAGCTAGTTACAACTAATTTCTTTCTATCAGGAAAAGCTGTTTAGTTTGGGGGTTGAGCTGTACAGAAGCTTCATAACTGCAGCTGTCAGGCTACCTGCATATCACTCATCCTACTAAAAGTACTGAGAATGATCACCTCATCACCTCTCATCAAGGTGTATTACATACCTTTGCTGCTACGAACTACTGTACTTCCCAGCAGAGGTGTCTTTTTATATCAGCATTCCTCTGAATATTACTTGTGTTGACAAGTTACTAGGTTGAAACCTGGGTGGGAGGATCTGGAGGTATCACAAGTGGCTAAGATATTTGTGGCTTTTAATCATTGCAATTATCTGTGCATTTCCAAACAACTTTTTTTTTTTTTTTTTTTTTTTTTTTAAGATGTTAGGGGTCTTATCTTCCTCCCTTCTACTTAAACTTACTAAATATACCACGACAGCGTTGTGCTGTTTGTTGACCGCCATAGACTCTCATGATGAACTTTTCTGGGATACACCACCACCAGCAATCCTGGCTCATCTACAGCACGGGAGCCTGCAGCCCTGCTTATCAGCCTGTTTGGTATACGTGTGAGCTATCATGACAAGTGCTGTTTATTACGGTAAGTCTTCAGTCCATAATTAAAATATATGAGGCTTACAGTTGTTATGTCTCTGCTTCCAGCATGGGGACACGAAAACAGATTGTCCTCCTTGAATCTTAGCAAGTTACATTCAGATCCAACATTAAAAAAAAAAAAGGAAGGCATTTCTTCATATTCTCAGTTAATTCAGTCTAAAAGTGTCACACTTATTCAGCAGCAGTTAAAATAGTCTGTGATGAGAGCATGACAATTTCCAGCTAAACTAGAGGATAATTAGAAATGCCCCGTAGCAGGCAAGTCAGTGCTTCAATTTATTTGCTGTTTATTACCAAGTCCCTGCCCCTTGGGTGTAATGACTGTAAAGCAGCACCTGCAGCTTCCCAGAGTTTGATTTAGTGCTGTAAATGGTGCTCAGAGAGTAGATTAAGCTGGAATGTGATCAAACCTTATTTGCAATCCGATTATACAAACTGCTCCTTGCACTGACCAGATTGAAGTAATTTCCCTATAGAAACGTTACACTCACTTTGGTGTAAAAATGATTAACATTTGCTGACTGTAGGTCAGCCTTTCACTTTCAGTGTAATTCTTTATCAGGCAGGATGCCCATCTTTTTCTTGTGTTTGCCACATTTGTGTACCATGCGGTATTTAACCAATGGATATAATCAACCTCCTTTTTTTCAGGTCTTCTTGATGAATGATTGTAATAAATAAGCACTCCAGCATAAGCAGATTAAACCATTTTTCCCCTGTTTGATTGTTCAGCAGTATTGACATGCTTAATGATCTAACAGAGAACAGCTACAGAACGGAGGAATTTCCATATTTTACTGAAAACGGCTATTGAGGTATTTATAAACAGCCAGTACACACGTGGTGCTCTAACTTCAGTGTTGGGCAGGATCATTGGGCACCCACATCAATCCAAGAACTAACTTACACTTCCTTCAAAAAGTGCCTAAATACTCACTGCCACTACTAATCCTTTCACTCTTAAATAATCAGCAACATAAGGCTTCTTGGTTCTCAGTAGCCTTTTCCTTTTTTTTTT